>JALXJV020000010.1:4120935-4219286 GCA_024633595.2 Lepomis macrochirus | reverse complement strand
TTTAGGCGAGGCAGGGCTGAATGTGAATGAAATCACTCCAATCCTATTGGCTTAGGGAGAACGGTAGCATGTGACGGCGTAACCGTGGGCGTATATAAGCACGCCGGCACATAGATACGTTAGCTCTTTACTATGAAGCAAGGCACTCCAGGCGGGGAGAGGTGCGGCGAACCGACGCAGTGTCTCGCTCCCCTTCGGGGAACAAGGGTTACCTACGTAACCCGAGACGTTCCCCTTCGAGGGGAACTCGAACTGCGTCGGTGACGACACTATGGGAACGAGATACCCACTATGCCGCGCCGAAGCCCCCGCCTGCCCTAGCGTGCAGGCACCCTGTGGGCACGACTAGAGAGAGAGCGCTCTGGTGCCGGGTGCGGAGGGAAGGTCCAGACTATAAAACCGGATGAAGGTGTGAGGAGTGGCACAGCCAGCTGCATCACAGATCTCCTGAAGAGATGCTCCAGAGAGGAGAGCCGTGGAGGCTGCCATGCCTCTCGTGGAGTGAGCCCTTACAGCCATAGGTGAAGGCAAGTTGCGCACCTGATAAGCCAGGGAGATAGTCTGAACAATCCAATTGCTGATCGTATGTTTGGAAGCGGGGAGCCCAGCCTTGGGGGACCCGCAACATACCCGCAATTGGTCTGCCTTCCTCCATTGAGAGGACCTCTGAGTATATGTACTCAATGCTCTGACAGGGCAGAGCAAATGAAGTCTCTCATCTTCCGCCGTCACATGAGGTGGAGGATGAAACGTCTGCAGTACCACGTGACCCATTACACTGGACTGCACCTTAGGAATGTATCCTGGAAAAGTGTGCAGGATGGCACTCCTATTCCCCGGGGCAAACTCCCGGCATTGCGGAGCAACTGATAAAGCCTGGAGGTCCCCCACCCTCCTCAGAGAAGTGATAGCGAGGAGAAAGGCCATCTTAAGGGTCAGGTACTTGGCCTCAGCCGACTCAAGGGGCTCGAAGGGGCCTCAGCCAGAGCTTCGAAGCACCACTGCCAGGTCCCAGGTGGGAACTCTAGGGCGAAGTCGCAGGTCTCATCCTTCGGGTCCCACGGAGGAATCGTACGACCAACGGGAGCCTTCCCAAGGACCCATCCCTACAAAGGGTGTGGAAAGCCGATATAGCTGCCACATACACCTTGAGGGTGGATGGGGAAAGGCCCGCAGAGAAGCGGTCCTGCAAAAACTCCAGCACCTGAACCACCGGGCAGGTAACTGGGTCCAGCATGCGTTCTCTGCACCATGTGGAGAAAACCTTCCATTTGATGCCGTACATCCTCCGTGTGGATGGGGCCCTGGAGCTAAGGAGTGTCTCGATTGCTCCTGTCGTTAGGCCCACCTGTAGGTACCTGTGCCCCCTCAAGGGCCAGACCCACAGCCGCCACAGGGCGGGCAAGGGTGAAGAACCCGGCCCCTTCCGGGACAACAGGTCTCTCCTCAGAGGGACCTGCCATGGTGGACCTTCCAGGAGCTCCAGTAAGTCCGAGAACCACACTCGGGTCGGCTAGAACGGTGCTACTAGCAGTAGTTGAATACCGGCCCTGACGGACCCTCTCCAGGATCCCCGGAGCAGAGCAACTGGGGAAATGCGTACAGACGTAGCCTCGGCCACGAGAGTGTACTATGGCGACCGGCCCTAGTGGGGCCGGGGGTGTCAGGGAAAACCATAGAGGACAGTGCGTAGTCTCTTGAGACGCAAACAAATCCACGTCTATGGGCCCGAACCTTCCGCACAATGATTCCACCACCTCCGGGTGGAGTCTCCATTCCCCGGGCCTCAGCCCCTGTCTCGACAGCAAGTCTGCTCCCTGATTCTCAAGTCCCGGAATGAACATCGCTCTGATGGACAGTAGCTTCCGTCGGGACCACAGGAGGATCTGGTGCGCCAGTCTGCAAAGAGGGCGTGAACGCAGACCCCCTGGTGATTCAGATAGGCCACCACTGCTGTATTGCCGGACCTGACAAGAACGTGGTGACCCTGGAGTTCGGGCAGGAAGCTCCTCAGAGCCCGGAACCCTGCCAGCATCTCGAGGCAGTTGATGTGCCATGATGAAAGATGCTCCTGCCAGACCCCGTGCGCCGAGCGGTCTCCCATGACCGCGCCCCACCCAGTAAGGGAAGCGTCTGTCGAAACGATTACACGGCGACAAGATGCCCCTAACTTGGGTCCCTGGGACAAGAACCAAGGCTTCTTCCACACTGATAGTGCACGAAGACATCTGTGCGTGACACGTATCAGGCGGAACGGATTTCCCCTCGGGGAGAATCCCTTGGTCTTCAGCCATCACTGCAGGGCCCTCATGTGCAGCAGACCAGAAGGTATTATGCTGGAAGCTGCTGCCATGAGGCCCAATATCCTCTGGAAGTGTTTCCTTGTGATGGCAAGGTCCAATTTCACTCTCTTCACAGTGGTCACGATGGACTGGATACGTGCTGGAGACAGCTGTGCCTGCATCGCTCCTGAGTCCCATACCACCCCTACGAACACAGTTCTTTGGGTGGGCACCAACACACTTTTCTTCACGCTGAGCCTCAGCCCTAAACGTTGAAGATGAGCGAGAACGACATCTCGATGTCGAACCGCCAACTTCCGAGACTGCGCCAGGATTAGCCAGTCGTCGATATAATTGAGCACTCTGACGCCCTGGAGTCTCAGGGGGTTAGTGCTGCATCCATGCATTTGGTGAAGGTGCGAGGAGAGAGTGCTAGTCCGAAGGGAAGGACCCGAGACTGGTATGCCACGCCCCTGAAGGCGAACCTTGGGAACTTCCTGTGGGATGTATGGATGGGGATATGGAAGTACGCATCCTTAAGATCTATGGTGACAAACCAGTCCTCGGACCGGATGTGACTCACGATGGCGGGGATGGTGAGCATCTTGAACCTGTATCTCCTCAGAGATCGGGTTCAGGACCCGCAGATCCAGGATCAGGCACAGGCCTCCGCCCTTTTGGGGACGATGAAGTAACTGCTGTAAAACCCGACATGCTTTCCAGCGGGAAACAATCTCCACAGCCCCTTCCTCCAGTAGCGCGTGCATTTCCTGTCCCAGCACCGAACGTTGTTCCGGCTGAACCTCGGTCTGGACCATCCCATTGAACCTGGGGACGGACCCGAACTGCAGTCCGTATCCCTCGATGACGATGCGTGGGACCCCGGAGATATGTCTGACATGCTCAGCTAGCGGGACCAACCCTCGGGTTGGTGGCCGGGCCTCGTGCTGGTCTCGGAAGGTCTCCTGAAGCAAACTGGCAGGAAAGGAACCCCGAGGACCCGCGAGTCTGGGAGTCAAAACCTTTGGTCGACAGCCGCCTCGGGCCAGCCGAATGGCGAAGGTTCGGTGGTGGTTAGCACGTCCCGAGCCTTTGGCGGCGGGAAAACTGCGCTTAGTGGCCACTCTGGAGGGGACCTCAGTCGGCCTCCGGGCTGAAACACAGA
Organism: Lepomis macrochirus; assembly: GCA_024633595.2. Classification (NCBI taxonomy): domain Eukaryota; kingdom Metazoa; phylum Chordata; class Actinopteri; order Centrarchiformes; family Centrarchidae; genus Lepomis; species Lepomis macrochirus. Next base: position 4,215,839 of record JALXJV020000010.1, on the reverse strand, counting down.
GTCAGGACCTCCTGCTTGGCCCCTGCGGGAGGGGTGCGCAGGAGCTGCCGCCTAGCGTCCCAAGCTGCTCGAGGGGACCGCGAGAAACCACACTCTGCTTGCAAGTCTCGCTAACGGAACCAGCCCCTCGGGCTAGTGGTCGGTATCTTGTGTGATTCCTTGGTGGACCCCTGAAGCGCCAGAACGGCAGGGGAGAGCCACCGAAGATCCACGGTGAGTGAGTCTGGATGCCACCTGACTGCAGACCCTCGGGCAGGCAGTATAGTGTGGACTCAATGGTGGCAGGTGCGCCCGAACGTGTAAACGGCGGGATAATGTCACCCGTTGCCATGACGGAGGGGACCTAGGTCGGCCATCATGCTCCGTCGCGCCTCTGTGACATTGCCGGCGGAACCAACCCCTCGGGGCTGGTAGCCGGTATTCCTAGACGATCTCGGACGGTCTCCTGAAGCGGCTGCCAGGAAAAAGCCGCCGATGAACTGCAGTCTGGGAGCCGACCTTCTGGCTGACTGCCGCCCCTCAGGGCCAGCAGAATGGTGAAGGCTAGCGTGTCCCGAGCGCTCAGCGGCGGGAAACAGCGCTAGTCCCCGAAAGTGTCCTCTACCAGCGGTATCGCTTCTCCCGCAGTCGCGGTCCTTGATCCCCGCCGCTGTCCTCCAGCAGCTGGGGTAGCTAGGCGGAGAATGTTATCCCAAGACTTACATAACTCATTATGCATTTCAGTCTGGAAAAGACAGCATGGGGATGGCGAAGTGGTTCCTCAGGAAGCAATCATCCATTTACTACACTGATAATTTTTACAGTGTACCGGCATTAAGCTTCCACACAGCCTGTGGCCAATCAGGGATGAGCTGAGCCACAGTCCGCGTCACCACTTCCAGCAGCTTATCAAGTCGGCCGCGGCGCTCTTCTGATGACGTCGGCCCGACACCCGGAAGTCATTCAACACATCTAACTCCTCAGAGCTTAGAGTGCATTTGTCTCGCCGAACGGGGAAAGCCGAACGGAAATGAGAGTCGGAATCAGCAGATGAAGGCAGAGAAAGGGCATCAGCCGTCTCAAGATCCTCCAGCAGGTCCTGCTACAATCCCCATGACCGAAGCCGTCGGTCTGCCTCGGCAACCGCGGGGCTCTAAGCCACGGGGAGAGCGTATCCTGCCGTCCTCTGAGAAGAGTGCCATGCGGGACCTCAGTACCCACATGAGATAGGCCGTGCAATGACCACAGCCAGCTCCCTCGAGAGCTGCTGTAGCGTGCGGCAGACCTAGTCAAACAACACACAGTTCGTGAGAATCTCCTACCGTGAGAAGCCTTCTGCAGGAATGCACACATCTGCGGAACTGGTTCGACTCAGAGGACATGCTGCGACTTCCAGGTGAGTATTACAAGCCATTTCTTCTCGGATGTGGGAGCTTTCAGTAACAACATTCGCCAAAGTGCCTGCTGAATAGAAAAAAGCTAACGTATCTATGTGCCGGCGTGCTTATATACATCACGGTTACGCCGTCACATGCTACCGTTCTCCCTAAGCCAATAGGATTGGAGTGATTTCATTCACATTCAGCCCTGCCTCGCCTAAAGGCGTTCCCATAGTGTCGTCACCGACGCAGTTCGAGTTCCCCTCGAAGGGGAACATTGAGAGTACTCAAGCCGAGTGTACTCTTTGTGCCATTACATTTATTAATTTAGCTGATGCTTTTATCCAAAGCGACTTACAATTGCTATACATGTCAAGAGGTGATTGTGACTTGGCGTTTAGGCGAACCGCCTTTTCACAGAACGTTCTGTCATATCAGGGAGTGAGGTTCTGGAATAGTATTCCACTGTGGGTGAGGGGAAGCACAAGTCTTCCTACCTTTAGGAGTCGTTTAAAAGTGTGGCTGAGGGACACACAAACATTTGATCATGTTTAGTTAATTTTTATATCTCATACGTAAAACAGAGTTAGTGCATTATAAAAATGTGGGTCAGTGCAATATAGGGTGGTGTAATATGGGTCAGTGCGATATCAGGTTAGACAGGGCATGTGCAAAATTGTTGTTTGTGTAATATAGTCGATGTTTTCCTATCTCTATATGTCCTTTGTTGTCCATTCTTTTTGTTACTGTCTGTTCTGACATGATGTGATAACTGTTCTCTGTATATAGCCTGTGTATAGTGTATTTGTATGTATTTATTAATTTTTGAGTACCATCAACCTGCCAGGGGGTCTGCAGATGGAAATTAGCTTAAGGCTACAATCTGGCATATTTACATTTGTGAAAATGTTCAATAATATGTATTGTCCCTTTTGTTTTTCAAATAAATAAAAAATAAAATAAAAGGAGATGTATAGAGATCGCATGCCTCTGGAGCAAGTAGGGGTGCTCAAGGACACAACGGCAAAGGTGTTACAGTGGGGATTGAACCCAGGTCTCTCACACCAAAGGCGGGCGTCTTAAGCATTGCGCCACCCCACCCCACCCCTACAAGAGGTGTTAAAGGCTCCATCCGTGCTGAGTGCAAGGGAAGGTATTCAGGAACGCCTCTAACAGACCTCACTTGGTTCAAAACTTGGTAGGCAATGACGTTACAAGCACCGACCAGATAAAGCACTGAATACAGGGTGCAGATGTTAGTTTTGGTTGTTTGACAGGCTGCGCCTTAACAGGCCCAGAGAGAGGCGGGGCACGCCGATGTGTTTATCTGAGGTGTAGGCTTCTTGTGTGTGGGGAGAAGATAATTCTGAGAAAGGTCCGAAGCATATTTAAAATGTATAATAGTTATGTTCCTGGTGATTAAAACCTGCTGGTTTAATGTGCAGATTTTTTTTGCTGGGTGGGCGGCATGATGCCAGCTCAACCATCGCCCATCTGTCAGCCATTGCTGATGGACAATGGCAACGTCTATCAGTCCAACACTAGCCGTCATCAGGTTCGGTGGTCTTCTCCCTGGGTGCATCTACAAATATGGGCACAGTTAACACTTTAAATTGTATTTAAATTTAAATGATACTTTCCTTGACTATTAATGTATGATTAACTAACTACAGTAAGCACGATGTATATTTCCATGGCTTTAATTTAATTTACCAAAATCATGCTATTTTGAACCCACTGTTTTTCTCGTTTACTCATCAAAAGTGTTATTGTCCACATTTTGAAGTAACATAGACAAAGCAGCAGCTACATTTCAAGTGCCTTTCAAGTCAGTTTTTTACAACACGTTACAGCAAATAAACAATAAAAGCCTTGTTCAGAAATTACGGGTTTCTGTTCACTGCTCTCAATTGCTTTATGTGGATGTCAATTCGGCCGTCTCTTACAGATATTTGGCATGCTGGATATCTGGCAGACGACGGCAATGTGTCAGAAATGTGTTGGGGAGCCGTTTTGATGCAGCGTTGTGTAGTTCACATATAACGACTGGCGACCACCGATCGACCACTGATTTATCCCCGATTGCAGCCTGACGGTTTCTGAGCTCTCCGACTGGCAAATTGGACTAAAAATTGTAAAGTGTAAACTAGGCTTCAGAAGGAGCTTCTGCATCTTTGTTAATAATAATAATACTACATTTTATTTGTGGGTGCCTTTCATAGCACTCAAGGACACCTTACAGATTAATACATTTCAATACAAAAAATCAAAACAAGACACAATGTAAAGATTAAGATAAAATAGAATAAAGAATTTTTTTTTGTTAATGCATATGAACCAGGCTAACCACAACAATGCATTCCAACGCAAATGTAACCAAGTTGATTTTAACACCAAAACATTGTTGTGATACGTACATGTATACGTATACGTAATCACCGTTTTTGACAACACGTGAAAACAGTTCGTTAGCAAAAGGCTAACGCTAGTTTAGCAACAGACATCTGCAATAGTTAATATCAGAGTCATGCAATGCCGATGTTAATATGACCAGAAAACACTCACATTCTAGCTTCATTTGCTTACGCAAAAGAGTCCTATACTGCCGCGGAAAAAACATGCACAACCAAAATAAGATTCTTCTTCTGATCTGGACTTTATGACTGATCGCAACCACCATGTTTAGATGCATACCGCCACCTACAGTCCTGGAGTCTATCATTACACGGCATTATGTACTTCAGGTTACAGGTTCAACCAAAACACCATACTGTGTGCGTCACTTAAAAGGGCCCCCTGGAAACACTTCCGTTGGGTTGTCTTAATGTGTTGTGTTGTCTAAATGTGTTGTCTAAATGTGTTGTGTTGTCTTAATGTGTTGTGCTGTCTTAATGTGTTGTGTTGTCTAAATGTGTTGTGATGTCTTAATGTGTTGTGTTGTGATGAATTTGAATGTGTTTTCATTAGTGGTGGGCCGTTATCGGCGTTAATGTGCTGCGTTAACGTGAGACTCTTATCAAAAAAATATCGCCGTTAATCTATTCTCAAAGTTGGGTTGGGAGCTGGGTCTATACTACGCAAGCTATGATGACTTTCACCTTGATATTTTAGAGCAGATGTACACCGAATTGCACTGTAGGGGGCAAGAACAAGTCTTCAAACCTGTGTGTATGTCTACTGTGAAATTACCACATCAAACGTGACGTGCTAACATAAATGCAGCTGTTGCTGCGTTCCATTTACCTCAGAGGTCGGAGCTGGGAATGACGTCACACCCGACTTAACAGCGTTCCAGTTACAACCTCGCTCGGCCAGCTGTTTGTTTACAACTAGCCAGGTTAGTTATTGATGCGCCGGTTGATTAAAAAACGCATTGTGCGGTATTTACTCACACTAACTGTAGCAACATCGTCCACAGACAGCCGGTGGACAGCCGCCGGGTTTGCACCTTGTGCAATGCGGAATTAGTTTACTGTAGGAGTTCTTCCAGTCTCAAGTAGCCTACCACCTAAACGCAAAGCACATCACACGCTACACACAAGTACATCTTATTGAACATGATTTATTTTCATCACCAATTATCATAGTAGAACAGCTTTCTCAAGCAGTTTGTGATGCATTTTGGAAACAGGAGATGAGCCCTTGGTCTAATGTGCCACCTGGCTTAAACCTGGCTTGAAAGCCGTTCGCAAACATATTTTAAATGCCTTCGGCAGAATTCAAATGAGCCATTTTAATCTAGATGAATTTAGATTAATTTCAAGATTAATCTAGATTAAAAAAAATAATCTATGCCCACCACTAGTTTTCATCTTAATGTGTTGTGTTGTGATGAATTTGAATGTGTTTTTTTTCTTAAGTTGCAGTGTGTTGGCATTTCAGGGCCACCGTAATATGTACATGTAAGTACATGTAATTCTCAAGAGATATAGTGTTCTTACCTCAAATGCGCATTGCTGCTGTCCTGCAGAACTGTATTCTTTTATGGCACTTTTCAAAGTCTTGTGTGATTTCTGGCATTTGAAAGGCACGAATAATTGACATACCTAAGAGCCAATGAAAATTGGGGTGGCGTACGGGATGCCCCTCTGTGCACCCACAGAAGATCTGCATCTGCTGCCCAGATAAATGTTAAAGTTTGCCCAGGTTTGTTATTTCACAATTCAGGTTTGTTATTTCAAATGTATTCAATTTTAGTTTTAGCGGCAATTAATAACAAATGTCATCTCATTGTACTTCTCATAAGAGCAGGTCTGACTGTACTGTTTAATATTATTTACAGAGAAACAACATTTCCCAATTCCCCAACAATGTCTGACTACTGCTTTGTTGAATGCAGATTACATTTCATTCATAGTCAACATGAGCAAGAGGAAATGACATATTGGCAAAAAAACAGTAAGTTAAAACTTAAAACTTGAAATGATAAGAATTCGGGAGATGATAATGCCTCCTGTATTTTATGATAGTGTTTTGGTTCTGGTTCAGCATTGTGTTGGCCTGTGTTTGAGAGGAAACAATGGTCTGCTGTATGTGTGTGTGTGTGTGTGTGTGTGTGTGTCTGACTTGCTGGCAGTTTTGCTGTAGAATACTTGGTGACGTCTGACTACAAAAGTTTTTGTGTGGCCACCCTTGAACTAGTGTGATGAATTAGATTTATCATCATCTACAGACTGCAGACATTAGTTACATAAGCAAGGATACTGTAAGCTTTGTAAAATGTTAGATCACTGAAGCACACTTCTGCGCTGTTCTGGATTTCCTTTATGACCTGGAGAAAGAAGTTGACCCCCCCGGTTGTCATAGAATAATTCGCACCCTGGTTGGAATAATCCTCTAAATCAACTCTGTCTGACAGAGTCCTATTGTGTAATCTGTATCAGTTTGATCCAGCTCTCTTCCATCAGACACCACCCTGATGAAAGCAAGATACTAAAAACGTTGAATAATGCTTGCTAACTTACAGCTGTGATTCTACTGACTTATGACTGGCATGGTGAAAGCTAGGAACTTACATCTGCTTCCAGTCTTTGTGCTAAGCTAGGCTAAACACTGGGCCTGCAGAGATGAGACTGACATCCATCCTCTCATTTAAGTTTGTTAAACTTTGTTGAGTAATTATTTTGTCAAGCATTTGTCTTCTGTGTAATTACTTGTGAATTATATCAACTACATCTGTGTGATGTGTACTGCAGAGCACAGCAGACCAGAATTAACTAAGCGAAGAGGAGTGTGCGATAAAACCTCTTCTGTGGTTTGTAGACCACATATCCTGCTACAGCTATGCTAATTAAACCTGCACGTGGTCTTGCACACCACATATGTACACACAAATTCTCTGAAATGTGTGCAGAAATTTGCACTGTAATACCTGAATGCACATGTGCACACACACACACACACACACACACACACACACACACACACAACACACACACACACACACACACACACAGAGCCTTCCTTTATTCTTCTTAATGATACTAGCAAAGTATGAATACACACTGTGAAGCCAGCAGCAGAGAGTGCGATCAGCACCCGACCACAAGCTCACCACCAGTCAAAGTGAAAAACACAGCTTTTGAACAAGCTGCGGGGAAAAAAAGGCTTTCTTCTTCATCTGAAACTGTCACCTGTTACTGTTATATCACAGCTAGCAATGCATTTTGGTCAGTTAACAAAAAGTACTTTTTTCTTCTGTTAACATAATGTGTGTATGCATTGAAAAAATTACTGCCTACTTTATTTTACTTAAATTTTGTCTCCATTTAAATTGCTTGTTTTAGTCTGATGAATGCCACTTGGGAGGTGTGCATATTATAGTGGCATCAAATGATAATTTTGGTATTTTTAAACATTTTTTGGTGTTGTTATGGCACCAGTAGATGGCTTCAGCTGTATGCCACTCTCACAAAGCAACATAACAGCCAGAGGAAATAAAGAAATGATAAAACTAATACATAAAGTGATACAGTGATCCATGGACATTGTAAGGGCAGAACCAACCTCCATGTTTTCACTACATTATTTTCTCTTGTGTGTCCACCTGCTCAAACTAACTTGCTGGCCAAAAAAGCATATAAATTGAAGTGCCCCCCTGCTGGTACTGTAGTATTGTTGTTATTGTTGTATGTGGCTGTTGCTGGAACAAAGTGGCACAATAATTTAAGACTACTGAATGATGTGAAAGTCTACTGCATATGTTTCCTCTTCTTCTAACCTGACAGTAAGACACAAAATAGTTTCAGCTGCAGTACTTTTGGCTCAATAGCTCATTCTATACACCAAAAAGAAATCTGATGGGTTAAGTAACACAGCAACTCGACGATCAACAGCAAGCATGGTGGGTGCACTTATTAATGTGCTATGTTATAATGGCCACAACTTCATAAATGAAACCCAAGCTGTAACAAACTGAAATTATCCTTAAACCAAATGGTTTTAGTTGCCTAACTTCTAACATACTTCAGCTGGAATAACCAATTCTGAATCTCACATTCTCCTTGAAGAAAAATGTTATGTGAGCAGGATTGCATTTCAGCCAAAATGTGTTTTTTCAATGCAGAACTGTTGCACATGAACATAATGTATATGGATACAGGATACGGGATACAGTTCTCTAAACATACGATACAGTTTTCTTTCAACCTCTTTCCACATATTGTGTGTCACAATAGCTTCAAATGCACAGATAAACTTCCTACTGTGTTGTGACATCGGTAGCCTCAGACAGTGCTGAACTGCAGGTCAACCAAAGGGCCATGTTGTGAACATGTGGATCCCAAAAAGGGAAGCTTTCTGATTAACCCTTCACATCACCAATTTCTTCTTTTCCTATAGAACTGAATGCAGTGTATCTGCTTTTCCAGTTTGAAGTAGTGCTTGACAAAAAAACGTTTTAGAAGAAAAACAATGAAAACTTCACTAGAAAGGACCATGCCACAACAGTGTGTGATTTAGAGGTACATGTGAATATGGAATGCATGGATTATTTGCAGAATGTGACAGAAGCAGAGAGGAGAGGGACGAGGAACCACAAGACTACGATAGAGGGAAGACGTTAAGTTAGTAGCAAGCATCAATGATGCTCGTTGACTCGTGCATACAGATGGAAAGGGAGAGAAAGAGAGAGGAGCTTGGTGTGTTTCACCATTGTCTTTCGTCAGATCATCTCACTCCTTTCCTGTCAAGCTTCCCTGTCTGTCTCCGGTTGATTTATATTTTGGATTTGGCCTGTCTACCCTACCCTCTGCAGGAGTTTGTCGATTTCTTGCCTGTGTGTTTTTAATTTGTTTGGACTTTCCTCTTGTTCTGGATAACTGCCTGACTCTTTTTAAGACCCAATGTCCTAACCTTTTCAGTTTTTCTGAATAAAACTAGAAACTGTCTCTTTTTTATAGGCTTATGTGTATATTTCCATACAATGTTCTAGAATGAAATTAATCTGCTAAGAGGTCCTGAAAAGTACACTGTAAACACCAATGCAATGTTGGAACTGAAAAATTCATTTGACAAAACATTACTGTTGTAACAGTAGTACAGTGTTGTATACAGTAGCATACAAGAAAACAAAACGTAGATTTGATGGGGGGCTGGCACGCGGGGCAGGCTGTTGGTATGGGGGAGAGAATCACAAGTGCTAAGCTAAGCTTCATCTCGCCTTCGGGCTGCGTCTGGCCACAATACTTCATCCACATCACAAGATATATTTTCTCCTGCCAAACATTGAGGAAAGTATCTTCTAGCATGGCATATCCAACCTTAGACAGAGGCAGCCTCAATTTCCCCACATGCTTCATCCATTGCCTGAAGAATCGGCTTGTGGGCATAGGGTTGGCGAGCGTACGCTTTCCAGTGCCAGGCTGAGACGAATTCATCTATGGGATTTAGAAAGGGTGAATATGGGGGTAGGTACACAAATTGTGGATGGGTGGCAAACCATTTTTGGACCAGAACATCCCGATGAAAACTGACATTGTCCCATATAACAACAAATCTAGCAGGGTCCGGATTTGAATCTGTGACAAGCATGGTGTGAATTGTGTCCAGAAAGGTGAGCATATGGGAGGTGTTGTAAGGACCCAGTGTAGCATGGTGATGTAGGACACTGTTCTGAGTGATGGCTGCACACATAGTTATATTACCCCCACGCTGTCCAGGGACATTGATAATTGCCCTCTTTTTTTCCTAGCTTTTATTTATCAAGTCCAAGAGATAGAAATAAAGTGCATATATACAGTTACATACATATGCTACAGGAATACAGTATCTTTTAATTTTTATGAACTTAAATGAGCAACACCCCGCCTCCCTCTTCCCTCCCTCCCTCCTGTCCTCCCCAGACCTATGATCCATATAGACATGGAGAAAAAAAACTACATATGTACTCATACATACAATTATAACCACTAGGGATGAGCGAGTACAGCATTATCTGTATCTGTATCTGTATCTGTTAACCATATGAATTATCTGTATCCGTATCCGTACTCAGATTGGGCGGGGCCTAGTCCGGAAGTGGGTCGGGTTGTCTTGAAATGGGCGGAGCTTTAACGGTATTTTAACGGTATCAGAAATTGTTATATTTATTGCTGATTAGAAAACTATTTACATGACAGCATCAGCATTGAGCTTCAGATCAATGGTTTTGATCACGATAAACAAAATATATACAGAACAAGTTTTGCAACAATGAATACAACACATGCGGTTGCAATTATGAAGTAAAATGTAATGAACAAGAGTTTTCATACTCAACATAACTTTCTTTTTTTTTAACTTTAAATTTTTTTATGAACGGCTAACCTGCTCCCAGCAGGTTATGTTCCAGAAAAGAGATTAACTCTGTGAAAACGCTGCCTACTGACCAATCAGCTCTCTGGAAAATGACATCACCATCTGTAGGAAATCCCACAGACTGTTTTAGCCAATAGGCTGCTTTCTGTTTGCAGCGGTGATGTGGAGAAACTCTTGACTATAGTGATCCTACAGAGACTGATTAAAAGCCTCAGGCTAATGTTGCCTACAGGTTTTTACAGTACAGCAGGATCAGCCTACTTACTGACTTTAAATGTGGTTAAGATTTTTCATTTGCTCCCAGTCAGTTTCACACAGCCTGACGCAGCCGTTAAAATAAATGGATTTTATTTTTCTTATGTGAGGCTGAATATTATAGCAGTTTGGTATTGAAATAATAAATTTTAATATGAACGTAGTCTATCTATTTAGGTTAGTATAGCTTTCTAAGGCCGACTACAGAGACTGTAGTCATGTTGAGGTGAGTTTTCAGCAGCTTAAATGTTCAGATTCAGTTTTTCAAACAGTATTTGAGCTCATTTTTATGGCATGAAGGGATTTTTTCATTTCACTGCTTTATGAAGTTAATTTAAAAATTGTTTGGAACACTTTTGAGTGTGTTAAATAAATTAATCTCATTTTTGAAGTGGCGAAATTTTGTGAATTTTTTTGTGAAATTTTTTTAAAGTGAGGGAGAACGGCCTGAGTCTTTTACAGTTTTTCTCAAATGCTAAAACACAAAAGCCAATCCTCTAAACCAAATGACCAGTTGTCTAAACACATTTACTAAATCTAGCCATCATTTTCCAATATCATAAACACATTTCACATGAAGACACAATTCACAAAACACAATCCTCCGTTCTCATAAATCTTAACACATTTTTCCTTGCTAAAACACAAGTTGCAAAAGAACTCTGCTCAAATTCTCAAATGCAAGCTCATGTGATGCAAAATGCTTGCCACAGTCAGCAATATTTGAACACACCTGGCATCATTCATTACTCACAACGACTCAAAATTGAAGACACTTGTTGCTAATGCTGTGACCACATGTATAAAAGCAAGTTCAGAGTGCACAGTTTGCTGAAGATTCCAAACAAACACAATGGATGAGGGCAGAGTCAGGGGAAGAGGAATTCGAGTCAGAGGAGGGAGAAGAGCTGGCCATGGAAGAAGAGGAGCAGGCCAACGAGGAAGAGGAGGAGGCCAACAAGGGTTTCAAATCATTTGTTACTGTATTGTAAAACATGTCAATTGACAACACATGTTTCTTTCTTTAGAGTTGAAAGAATGCCACATAGAGGTAGGAGGGTTGCCATATTTACAGCGGCACAAGAAACCCTCATTGTGGATATGGTTCGTGAGAACAACCTCATCAGACTCAGGGAGATCAGAGACAAAGTCATTGCCGATAATGTCAACTTTGAGGGCATTGATGATGTCAGCTTGGCCACAATAGACCGAGTTCTCCGGCGCCAAAAGATGCGGATGAAACAGGTCTATAGGGTTCCCTTTGAGTGCAACTCTGCGCGACACAAAGACCTACGTTACGAGTATGTGCAAGTAAGTATACATCCATGTTCACAGTACAGTTAGTGGTCATACTGTGTTGCTCAGTGGCCTACATTACTTCTGGACAATACTGTGCTATCTGATTGACTGTTGTTCTGAACACCTGTGCACTTTCACATTTTCACAGAGGATATTACAGTTGGACGCAATGGCCAGACCTCATAAGTACCTCTTCCTGGATGAGGCTGGCTTCAACCTGCAGAAACGAAGGCAAAGAGGCCGTAACATCATTGGCCAAAATGCCATCACTGAGGTTCCTGGCCAACAGGGGGGTAATGTTACTCTTTGTGCGGCCATGGGTTTGGAGGGGCTTGTCCACCGGCATGCTGTCCTTGGGTCTTACAACACCCAACGTCTCATCACCTTGAGCAATGGAGCTGGCCTGTGTTGACATCCCAGTCGAGGCCTTCCAAGGATGGATTCGCCATTCCAGGGCATTTTTCCCGCGGTGCCTGGCAAGAGACAATATAGCCTGCGATGTGGATGAGGTGATGTGGCCCGATGCAGCTCAGCGACATGATGCCGCACAGTGATTGTGGTGTGAATAAAGTAAAAAAACTTCACACCCTGATCATGTTTTCAAGAGTACTGTTGTGTGCAATAGATTCTGTTTTTGCATTGAGTTGTGGTGCAGTTGTCTGCATTGGCAGTTATGAAACAAAGAACCTTCTCACAAACTGAGCATTGTGTTTTCAATTGTTTTGCTGTAGTGTGTAAAGATGTGTATAGTGTTTACATTTTTGAAAGCTCCGAGCTGCTCTTTTGGTGTGAAAGTTTGTGTTTTGAAGTGAGAAGGTGTGGTTGTGTTTATGTAGCTTTAGAAAAGGCTGTTGTGTTTAGACATTGGGGAACATGGAGGAAACGTTTGTGAAATGTGTTTTAGCATTTGAGAAAAACTGTAATGTGGCCAACACACAGCCGAGCTGAAAGAATAAGGCTGATATTTTTTTAGCAATACATTATTATAGACTACGCCTGTTCATTTAGGCATTCACACTGTCTGCGATTTTCTGTCTCCCTGCATGTGTCAGTTTCAGCCGTGCTACTGTCGTATTTCTGTAGTGTTACAGTTTAATCCTCGATCGTAAAATATGACGCTCTGCTGACAGTGGACCTGTTCATGTCTGCTTGGTCATCTGCTGCTAACACCGCCTCTTTTATGTGAACGCGCTCCCAGCTGGATCGGGAAACCCTGGGTTAATTTACCGAGTTGATAACCAGCTTCGTGGTGCCGCTTATCCTGATGGGGATTAATAGGGTTAGTGAAGCTAGATAACGAAAACATATCCTGGGTTTGTTGAACCCGCTTCGTGGTGCAGGCCAGGTATGTGTGTGTGTGAGAGTGAGTAAGAGGGAGACAGAGGGGGGGTGGGGTTGTGTGTGTGTAAATAATTCATTTATACCACAACTACCTTTATTTTTTTTAAATACAGCAAGAAAGTGTCAGACACTCGTAGTAAAAAAAAACTGGTTAGAGCAGCTGACAGTTTAAAAAAAACCTCCGATGACCGGCAGAGAGAGAGAGAGAGAGAGAGAGCGCACAGTCAGCTACGCAATAACGATTTTTTTTTTCAATCCGTCAATTGCTGCTCACTCCTCAGTCACCAAGGCAAGTTATCTTTTGTTATCTTTTATGTTGGAATGTCTTAGGGTGAACAGATTGTAGGGCTACCTGCCGCTGGCAGACTGGATCATGACGGAATAGTACATATATAACCATACAGTGGGATTCTACAAAGAGACTTCCCAAGCTGGCAGCTTATCTAGATAGTTACAGTTTTTTTGGATTGCTTACACACTAAAATTAAAAGTAGTACACTATTAGCAAAACCTCACACTCAAGAAGCAAAACATCAGCCCATATTTGCACAACTATAAGCACATTGTCAACCTCACACTTGTTGCAAAACTCTACACACAGTGATTTGCAAAACACTAAACACACTTAACATACATTACACACAAAATCTATCATGAAGTCACTTCCTTGCAATACCAAAGCACTGACTGTCAAATTACAGCTCCGTCCAACCAATTGGTTCAACAATGTCATCAGGTGTGCAAACACTTGTTTGCTTACAGTTTTTGCCCGTTGCTTGAACACTATAGACCCATGCTTAGACTAAAGTAACACAACTTGAAGCTTTTGTTACCATACCTCAAACACATGCACCCATTCCTTAAACAAAAGTGCTGCTTTGCACTCTAGTTGCAATTCTGCAACACACTTACTCCTTTATGCAACACACTTGGTCCTGCACACTACACTCTATTTCATACATAAGACACTTTGTTCAAAAGTGAAATCTCAGGGTGCCATTTGGAAAACACATGTATCCAAAATACAAAACACATCGGGTAATTGCAACCACTTAAATACACACCTGAAGGCACTTAATTGAAAAACTGAACACCACTCAGCCAGCTAGCCAGCTACAAAAAGCCTTCATGGTTGTAGCCATTTCAAGAACTCTGCAAGCATGGATGGAGGGAGAGCAAGAGGCAGAGGTAGAGGAAGAGGAAGAGGAGGTGGAAGAGGAGAAGGAGGAGGACAAGGTCAAGGTCGAAGAGGCCATGCACGGACCCCTATTTCTGATGATATAAGAGCAACTTTGGTGGACTATGTCATCAACCATGGCCTGACTATGAGGGAAGCTCGGTAGAGAGTCCACCCACATCTAAGCCGCTTCACAGTGGCATGTAAGAACATTCGACTAGAAAACAGGTATTTCTTCACCTCTCTACCTTCTACTCTACTCAGATGGTATTTACAGCACTGTACTACAGTACATCACATTACCACATCATGTGTACAGGGTATTGCAGGGTGCTAATGCTCCTTTTGCAGCCAAAGTGGTAGTTTTTGTGAAACATACCATGCATCGTTACTTACAGTTTATTGAGATGTTTCAGTACAGTGGATGATATACAGTAAAGTAATGTAAGACAAAGAAGCAAACCGATGACAATTTGTGGTTGTATTTCTCTAGAATGACTAGAAGACCTTCTGGGGGAGGACGGCAACAGACGACAGGATCCATGAGCCCACATATGCACAATTGCCATGACTTTCTGTGTTTACAGTATAGTGTTTTTGTATTATTTTATATATATTTTTTGCTTTACCTGAATTCATGTTACTGCAATGTACAGTGCTGCAATGTACAATACTGAGTAGGCCTATTTGCTTTTTTTGTTGTCTGAAAATGTGCCTCCTGAAAATACGCCTTCTGAATAAACAGTGAAAATCAAAGACTGCAGTGTTTTATATAAAGTAGACTAGTGTGATGCCCCTGATCTGAAAGTGTATGCATATGATACAAGCAGTGTTGGGAACGTTACTTGAAAAAAGTAATTAGTTATAGTTACTCACTACTTGTTCCAAAAAGTAACTGAGTTAGTAACTGAATTACTCTGTAATAAAAGTAATTCGTTACCAGGGAAAGTAACTATTTCCGTTACCTACTCTTAAAAAAAATCTCTGCTGCTTCATCGAATCTCTGTTTAGCGTGTGTGTGTGTGTGGCGCGTGTGCTGGCATGTGTGTAAAAACACTGGCTGTGATTGGCTACCAAGAAACATGACTCTGCCTTAGCCAACATAATCGCTGGTTGAAAGGCACCCGAAGCTAGAGCCGAGCGCATCGGTCCACTTCAAGCACTGCTTACCTCGTTATTAACCCACCTCCTGACTAGCTGTGTGAGCCAGCTGCTGCGCTCAGATTACACAGTTTATTACATAGTAACGCAATCGCATTTAACGACCAGTAACGTTAACGGCGCTTGTAACGACGGGAAAAGTAATTAGTTAGATTACCCCGTTACTGAAAAAATAACGCCGTTACGTAACGCCGTTCTTTTAAACGCCGTTATTCCAAACACTGGATACAAGTATGTGTCATTTTGTCATCAGTTACATTTTGACAAAGGAATGTTAGGTTTTGATAGTAGAGTTTCAATTTGACACAGATGTGAACGGTATGTTTCCCAGTGTTGTGTCATGTTTACTTGTGTGTAGAGTTTTGGCACAATGAGCGAAGTTTTGCAAAATGTGTTCAAGCAACGGGCAAAAAACTGTAATTGTAGACACACCAATCAGGTGTATAAGCACTATAAAAAGGAGCAGGTGAGTTCATCGGTCTTCAAGCACAATGGAAAGAGTCTGAGAAAGAGTAAGACGAGGAGGAGAACGAGGAGAACAAGGAGGAGGACTAGGAGGAGGACGAAGGGGAGGAAGAGGAATCAACAGAGGAGGAATCAACTGAGGAAGAGGAAGACAAGAAGGTGCTCAAAGAGGACAGACTCTGACAAAAGAGATCCGCGCAACACTGGTTGACCACGTTGTCAACCACGGCCTGACGCTGAGGGAGGCTGGACTGCTAGTACAGCCAAATCTAAACCGATACACAGTGGCAAGTGTGATAAGAAAATTTCGACTGGAAAATAGGTATTGTAAAAATATCATATCAAAAACATCTGCACGGTTTCAGTAACTGCTTACAGTACTGTATTCTATGCACTATCAGCACTTTTCCTGTGAAATTACTGTACTATTGTATACTGTTTTTATTTTTCTACATAGGATTGAGGGTCAGGAACGACAAGGGGGAAGGCCTCCTATGTTCACAGAACAGCAAGAGAGGGAGATAGTAAACATGGTTTTGGCCAACAATGCTATAACACTCAAGCAGCTCCAAGCTAACATTGTCAATAACCATGCCAGTTTCAACAATATCCATCAGGTCTCAACATCACCACTGGCACGCATCCTAAAAAAAACCATATTCAAATGAAGCAAATTTATCGAGTGCCTTTCGAGCGCAATTCCGAAAAGGTGAAACGACTGCGGCATGATTATGCAGAGGTGTGTATTCACTTTAGCAGTGTGATCTTGCATACTGTCTCATCATCTTTTACTGTACTGTATTATGTACACTAGATCTACACTGAACTACACAATTTTGCCTGACACTGTTCTTCAGAGAGTTTTACGAATGGATGGAGAGGAGATCCAGCATGAGTTCATTTACGTAGATGGTTAGGTGAAAGGTTCAACCTGACGAGAACACGAAGGAGGGGAAGAAACATCATTGGCCACAGGGCTATAGTCAATGTCCCACGGCAACATGGGGGTAATATAACACTCTGTGCATCCAAGCCATGGAGGACGCCTGTGACCAGATGGAGGTAGCAGCAATGCAAGGATGGATTCGTCATTCAAGACGTTTCTTTCCAAGGTGTCTTGCTAATGACAACATTGCCTGCAATGTTGATGAAATTCTCTGGCCAGATACAGCTAGGCGAAGGGACAATGTCTAGTTTTTTTACAGTAAACTTACAGTATAATATGTAAAGTGACATTTTGTTACAGTATTGTCTTTGATAATACAGTATGTATGAATACAATATGAATCTCCATGTCAACATTTTGGGCGTGTTGAGAAATAAATGAGTTTCTTCAGTCTGCAACATTGGTCTTGTGTAGTGTTTGGTGAATTTACATTATATTTGTACTTTGTTGATGGTAGCCTACTCTAATCATAGGGAAGTAGAAGTGCTAAAAGTGTTTTAGGTTTATCACAGCAGAGTGTAACTCGTGCAAACAGTATAGTAATGTGAAAGGTGTGTGTTTCATATGGTAACAAAGTGTGGTTTTTAAACAGAAGTGTATAGTGTGTTTACAAGAGTGTTTAATTATGCAAAGGATCTGTAGTGTTTTGCTATTTGGGTGTGTGGTTGTGCTAATTGTGTGTAGTGTTTTGAAAACACGGGCCCTGTTTTGAAAATCGTGCTTAAGCAATCCAAAAAAACTGTAAGTAGTGGTCTCCACTGATTATAGAACCTGCCAGATGACCCCAGATGAATTTGATCTTCTCCAGTTTCAGAAGACCTAAAATGTCATGTAGCCAGACTTTGATAAATGGTGGTTGAGGAGACTTCCACAATAACAAAATTCTCATCCGAGCAATAAGAGAGGGGAAAACAATTACGTTATTTTGAATTGTTGTGGTACAGAGGCCATCCGGGGGTTTGCCGAAAATAGTGATATGTGGGGTTGGAGTTAAAGTTATTCCTAATATATCTGAAATTGTTTTAAATTGACAACCTCCTTCTTTCTTACAGTGCAGACGCTTTGCTGCTTGCTCTTGCCTCTCCTTGCATTCTTTTGCTTTATTTTTTGCTTAAAGTCTCTCTTTTTTTCCCCTGCTAGAAGTCAGCAGCTCTTGGCTACTTTTAAATCACTGGGACTGTCAGATAAAGTAGGCTCCTACCATAATTTAGAAACTTTTCTGATTTTAGTGCTACGCGAGTGCGGTCTATCAATAGCACTAGCCTCCACGGACGACTTCTACAAACTTCTGCAGAAAATTACAGTGCTGGAAACCAAGATCCACAGGTTAGAAGTGAATGTGGAAGTGAATGGATTATGTGGGAATGACACCACTTTACCGTGGACCCAAAACAGTGGACAAGAGCATGCTAACACACAGCCAATTAGCACCAACAAGACTACCAAGAAGCAGGAGGCCTGTGTACTGGGTAATAAATCTAAAAGTGGGAGTCCTCCCTGGAACGCTCTGGGTGCAAAGCCTAAGAGTAAATCATTTCCTTGGGAAATGGGAGGACGAGTAACAGGCAGAGCCCAGCGCCCTGAGATTTGTGATGCGACTGGCTGGCCTGCATTATCATCCAGGCAGAGCGCCTCTTCAACCCCTGTTCTTGGTAGGACACAGCCGTGGACAGCTGCGAAAGGTATAATTAGCAACAAACCTCCCCAACAACCGAGTGTGCAACAGCAGAACAGATTTTCACCACTATTGCAGGACCCTGATGACCTGGATAACATCCCATCCTCACACAGAAGGGTAAGGACTGAGAGTAAATCAGAAAGTAAAAGGCTGCAGTGAAAGCTAACAACTGGGCCTCAAACTCTGATTGTGGGGGACGCTGCTGTAAGAAGTAGGGTTGAGCCGGATACTCTGAAACGGGTATCCGGTACGGATAAAGCATTTTTGCCAAGTACGAGTATTATACGAGAAATACGAGTCAATATCTGTGCTCGATTTTATAAAAATCGTCATTGCATAGCTGACTGTGCACACTCTCCCTCTCTCCCTCTCTCTACCAGTCATCGGAGATTTTTTTTAAACTGTCAGCTGGCTCTAACCAGTTTTTTTTTACTTCACTTTCTTGCTGAATTTAAAAAATAAAGGTAGTTGTGGTATAAATTATTTAAAGTAATATTACAAATTAAGCTACACACACACACACAAACAAACACCACCGTCTCTCTCTCACTCACTCACACACACACATACCTGGCCTGCACCATGAAGCGAGTTCAACAAACCCAGGATATGTTTTCGTTATCTGGCTTCACTAACCCTAAGAACCGCAATCGGGATAAGCGGCACCACGAAGCTGGTTATCAACTCGGTAAATTAACCCAGGGTTTCCCGATCCAGCTGGGAGCGTGTTCACATAAAAGAGGCGGTGTTAGCAGCAGATGACCAAACAGACATGAACAGGTCCACTGTCAGCAGAGCGTCATATTTTACGATCGAGGATTAAACTGTAACACTACAGAAATACGACAGTAGCACGGCTGAAACTGACACATGCAGGGAGACAGAAAATCGCAGACAGTGTGAATGCCTAAATGAACAGATGCCGGGTAATCTGTATAGAGAGAGCACATAGGCTTTACAGCACGCAGAAAGACAAAGCCCCCCATGCATGCTCATCTTTAAGCTACAGGATTACGCTGATCGCCAGGTGATTCTAAAGGGTGCCAGGGCCCAACCCATCCGCAATTAAAGCAAAGATACAACCAGCAAAAAAAAAGCTTTTGTTCTTGTATACAAGAAAATGGCATCACTTGGGCTGCAACTGTTTCTGCCCTACTCAGCCAAGATCAAGATTACATACAAAGGGCAGGTCCTCCACTTTAAGACGCCATCTGATGCAGAGAACTTTCTTCCTTTCAGATGTCCTCAGCCTGGTGAAACGACGGGACTGTGTCTCTGCGAGACCCCGATGAAGTGGAGGTTTCCTCCATGCAATGAACTTCACTGGTTGTGACTGCATGTGACTATTACCTGCTGCCATGCTATGAAATTTCTGAGTCGGGCTTCTCCATTAACACAAGGCATGATGTAATTGATGATCTGTCGCTGCCAGACTGTAGAAACTTTAACAGGTTCTTTGTTCCACCAACAAAATATTCTACTTAAGTCACTACATGTCTAAATTCTGCAGTGAGGAAGCAGAGATTATTCAAAACCTTTCAAACTGTTAATTATGCCAAAGTCTTATGGGATCTGAAACAGAGGGGATTATTTGGAGGAAATTTAAACATCCAAAGCATCAAGGTTGAAAGTGATCAAATTAAATCATCTCAAATCTTGACTTTCTTTGTCTTACTGAAGCGTGGTTGAAACAAACAACTCCGATGAGTGTATTTACAGTCCCTGGATACCAATGTTTTAGGCGAGACAGACCTGATGGTAGAGGAGGAGGGGTGCTTTTTTATGTGAAAGACGACACTGATGTGAACGTGTGGTTCACAGTGCGGGTAACACTATTGGGTTAAAAATAATCTTGTCCCAACAAATGTCTTTTAACATTATTGGCATATATATTTGCCTTCTGCAGATGAAACTTTCTATGATCAACTCAAAGGAGTGATGAAAGAGTGTAATTCAAAGAATTATTATTGATGGGTGATTTTAATGTGAATTGGGAAGATAAAAGGAGGAAATATAAGATGATGTCAGAGAAATTCCACCTTGAACAATTAATTAAAGGCCCAATTAGAACTGCAAAATATTCTAGTTCACAAATTGACCTGATATTTACTAACAAACCAGAATGATTAATTACAGTTTTTTTCAGTCGCTAACAAGTGCTTACCCATACTTCAGATACTTTGTCTAAACTCTTAACACAGACTCACACCTACAAAACACAATTGGCCAAATGGATAATTTTCTTCTCAAAAACACATTTTGTTAAATATATACTAACTCTTCATTTCAAAATAGAACACATTTTTCTCTGCACACACTATCTTTACCAAAACACTGGAAATCTGACTCAAAATGAAATTATTCTGTCAAAGAATGACACTTGTTTTCACTTCACAAAGTACATGCAGTCCATCAAAGTACACCAGGTTTCAAAATACTGGCTATTGTTGACATTACAAAAACTACATAGACTTTTATGTTTCAGTTTTACAGGTATTTGCATGCAAAACATGCAATCCACCGTTTTTACACTAAATTTCTTGGTTGGTAACTGTATGTCCACAGTAATGTTCACATTCAAAAGCATTCCAGTAAAAAAGCAAATCCGTTTTTTTTCCTTTACTGTTTACTACAGGAGGTACAGTAGACACACGATATGATAGAACAGAAAAAGTTTTACAGTATTTCTTACAGTGAACATAATATCCGTGAAACACACAAGACCAAAACAAAACAAACAAAAAAACAACAGCAAAAAGTCCAGATAAAAATTGGGGGAACTAAAAAAAAAAAAAAGCACAACATTGCTGTATCTAATCTCTGCGATCTTCAGAGTTAGGCCACATGTTTTCGTCAACATCACATCTGATATTATCCAAGGCGATGCACCTGGGATAAAACCGCTTGGTATGTCGGATCAACCCTTGACAATCCTGAACTGTGATGTCCCTGCAGCTAGCATCCATGGCTTCAAGGAGGGACATCTGGTCATGTGGCTGAAGTCTAAGCCAGACTGGAATCAGCTGTGTTTGCCCAATTTACCCAACATAAATCAGCGATGTGTCAATTATTTAAATGTTTGTTTATTATCAGCCGAGATATATTGTTTTCGAACTGATATCATTGCAGAAACAGAGGTTTTTATACTGTATCTAAGGTTTGGAATATTGTTTTTGCTATTGTGGGATGGTGTGTGTTAACATTCGTAAATACTAAAAAAATAATCTATAATTTTGTTGGGAGGTATAGCTTGTCTGTTAAGAAAATTTAAGCATTGTGGAAATGTGTTCACTGACTGCGTATTGTGTGAAAACGACATGAAATGTGTGAATGGTATGGCCACAAAAGACCGATGCTGTGCTAACTGTGTTTAGAGTTTTGAAAATGTGACAACTGATTGGACAAACGCTTGTTAGCGACTGAAAAAAACTGTAAAAGTTATAATTTAATTTAACTGGACTGTCTGATCAAAACTTAACCCTCTGTGCCTAAAATAGATTTGGAAATAAGGCAAGTAAGATAAAGATTTTTCAATGCATACCCAGATCTAAACAAGAAGAGTTTGTTAGTGAAATTAACACCTTGAAATGGGATAATATATTGTCATTCGATGATTTGAATAAGGGCTGTAAATTAAGTATTTTCATCAACAAATCAATTCTGTGAGGGAAAGAATGAGGAAAACAATTTAATGTGAGTCCACAAAAAATGTAAAAAATTTTTTTATCATGGTTTAATGAAACAGTGTGGTTTTATGTCAATATTTTGAATGAGGCAAGAGGCAATGGCAAATTGATCTGGGAAAATATCAATAATGTCACTAAGAAGGACCTGAAGTTTGCAAGAGATTTTAAACTTAATGTGCAGGGAAAGTTCATTGATGATCATCATGCTGTTACATGTATTTTAAATATTTTTTTGTGAATATTTGAATGAGCTAGGAAGGAGTTTTACTAAAAGGGAACTGAATGTTATACCTACAGATGCTATGGAGCAGTTTTCAAATTGGTAGAGATTAATGAGTAAACAAAATCATTCACTCACTAAAAAGTTCCAAAAAGGATGCCTCCCAATACAATGCCATGTTTGTTAAATCTTGCAAAGATATTTTAACTCCCCCATTACCCATTTGATAAACTTATCTTTCATAAACAGTTGTCTTTCCTGATGACTGGAAATGTGCCATTGTTACACCTATTTTTAAATCTGAAGACTGCCATGATGCCAGGAACTATAGACCTATAAGATTACTGCCAGTACTTTACAAAATTGCAGAGACAGTTGTAATTGAGCAACTACTATCATTGATAAATACAAGCAAGTTTGGTCTACATTGTATGCAGTCAACTGAAACTGCTTGACAGAGCAAATTAAATCAAGGGCTCAAGAAAAGGAGGAGTAGTTGGTGCTGCATTTTTAGAACTAAGTAAAGCATTTGATACAGTTGACATGACGTGTTAATATCAAAGCTCTCCAAATTAAATTTTTCATCTAAAACACTGGCATGGATGTCTTCATATTTATGCAATGTGTTAAAGTTTGTGATGCTCTGTCCACTTACATGAAGTGCTTAATGGGTGTTCCACAAGGGTCACTTCTAGGTCCGTTATTGTTTATATATTAATGACATTGACTAACAGTGTCAGGATGTAGACCTGCAAATGTATGAGGATGAGACTGTTATATACACACATGCAAAACAGCCAAGTTAACAAGTGCATTAAAAATGATCTCACAGTGGCTTGATCAATTATGTCTTAGTTTATAAATGTAAATAAGACAACAGGGATGTTTTTTTCTAATTCCTTGGCACAACTTACTCCCACTGATATTTTTGTTAATGGGGAAAGGATTGACATAGTCACTGATTTGAAATATCTTGGTGTTACCTTGGATCCAAATTAAAATTTTAAGAAACATGTTAAAAATATGGTTAAAACCATTACGTACAATTAAGTAAAATGTATACATATTAGACATATGTCTATCATTTGATGCAGCTAGGAAATTAATGCATGGTATGATCTGACTGTATTACATGTTGAGGGCAGGCTGGCGCAACAACTATTAAACCTCTTTGTTTAAGTCCTTGTATAAACAAACTTTTATATTATTCTTGAATTTGTATTTAGTCTATGAAACTTTAAATGGCTTGGCTCCTCCTCCACTTTTTGATTTTGTGTTTTCTCGCTCAGTAAAATCAATTAGGTTTAGTGTAACTAAACAGAAAGAAAACTACCGAGTGCAGGAGCAATGTCAATTTTTGCAGCTCAATCCCTGGTACACGTCCACACCTTTGCGTGGCGCTAATTAGCAGAGTTTCAGGAGTGGACCACACATCAACCACGCCATCGCCTGCATTTCCATAAATACCCACACGTCCTAACTCCTCCCCTCGCTCTCGTATCCTGCACGGCTCTCGCATTCAGCACCCAAACCGAGACCAAGTAACAGCTTGTCCAGCACGCTACGCTAACACTGCTACCCCACAATACCAATCACAAGCTACTCTATTCATCCACTTACCCCTTCAAGAAGTGTTGGTACATCGCCATCGGACGAAGAATTATTCGGACTAACAGTCAGCAGACCCTGCACCAGAAGCCGATCCCTTCTCCTCCGTCTCCATGCTGAGACCCCGTTTTCCACAATCGTAAAGCCGTCCAGGTAGAGGGTGAGTCCAGCATTAACTCCATCTCTCCGTGGTCCGCTTCATCACAGCAATTGGGAACTTTCACCCGAGAATCCTCCGCATCACAAAACAGCTGACCACAGCGTTACCCCGATGCAGCGAGACCCCATGTCAAAAGAGTCTTCACAAACGATTTCGAAATGGACTATAGCCACTCTTTAGAAAACTGTTAAAGATGAAAGAATCCCGTTTACAGAGCAGACAATACAGCAAACTTTTCCATGATATCATGGCAGCATGGCATGCCCACAGTTCCGTTAACATCAGCTCCCTTCCGGGTGAAGCATTACACACGCCGTGATGCCAGCGCTACTGTTAAAGGGACAGTAGACATTTCTTTCGGCTCGCATTAGTGTTTACAGCAACAGCACCAGCAGCGGGTCTCCCAGAACCATCATTCCCAGTCATACAACTGTGACAGCTGTGATTTCAGCAACCGACTCCTGCTAGGGCACCGGGATACCTGTATCCCCAGCTGCCTACCATCAACCAACTTCAGTTGGGGGTCCGGGCACCGGGATGCCACTGCCCCCGGCCGTCTACCATCGACCGCTTCAATCAGAGGTCCGGGCACCGGGATGGTAACACCGAGCCTTCACCGTAACTTCAAACTAACTAATAGTTGTTTCAAACTAACATCGAGCTAACAGCCGTTTTGCGCCTACTTCGAGCTAACAGCCGTCTCGCGCTTACTTCGCGCCAACAGCCATTCCATTTTGTAAGCCTTTGCGCTTACTTCGAGCCAACAGCCGTTTCGAGTTTACTTAAAGCCAACAGCCGTTTCGAGTTTACTTTGGGCTAACAGCCGTCTCGCGCTTACCTTGAGCTACAGCCGTTCCGTTTTGTAAGCTTTGTGCTTACTTCAAGCTAACAGCTGTTTCAAGCTAACTTAAAACTAACTAATAGTCGTTTCAAACTAACATCGAGCTAACAGCCGTTTTGCGCCTACTTCGAGCTGACAGCCGTCTCGCGCTTACTTCAAGCTGACAGCCGTCTCGCGCTTACTTCGAGCTGACAGCCGTCTCGCACTTACGAGCTAACAGCCGTCTCGCACTTACTTCGAGCTAACGGCCGTTTCGCGCTTACTTCAAGCTAATAGCCATTCGAGCTAATAGCCATTGCCTAGCTACGTCAGTCTCGAGTAAACGGTCATTTTCAAGCCTAGTCACTTTAAATAAAGAGTCTCTATCTAGCTGTCTTTATTGAAACCACGCAGTTCAAGCAAACAGTCATATCTAGCCAAGTAGTTATCGCTAAGTCACTTTGAGCAGACAGCCATTTCATGCCATGGTTGTCTCAAGCTAACACTCTTGAGCCAACAGACATTTCCTTGCTTAGCCATTTTTCAAGCAAGTCATTCCAAGCAGTCATCTTCTAGTTAATTCAGTTGAGCTATGGTCATTTTCAGGTAAACATTTGTTCTTCTTTCGAGCTAACAGTCGTCTCGTACCTACGTCCAGCCCTCAGTCGTCTGCTACCAACGTCCAGCCCTCAGCCGTCTCAAGCTCACAGTCTCTTAAAGCTCCGCCGTTCAGAGCTAACATCCAGCTCTCATTTGTTTCATGCTATCGTCCAGCTCTCAGCCGTTTCGTGCTCACGGTCGTTTCCAACTAACATGCGGGTAGCAGTCACTTCAGGTCCATATCCGGCTTACAGTAGTCTCGAGTTAATACCTGGCTTACAGTTGTCTCGGGCTTACAGTAGCTTACAGCTCCGTTGTTTTGAACTAACATTCCGTTCTCAATCCTTTCGTACCATCATGCGGCAACAGTCGTTCGAACTCAGTCACTTAAACAAACAACATTTTCTAGCTAAAGTGTTCTGAGTCGTCTCGTAGCTAAATTGTTATAATCTTTTCAAGCAACCAGTAGGTTCTAGTTACTTAGTAAGTAGTAGTTTCGCGCAAACGTCCAGCTAACAGTCCCCTCGAGCAAACGTTGAGTCCTCCAACCCAACTGTTGTTAAACTAAAATAGTTTCTAGCCAACAGTCATTTCAGGTATCATCCGGCTCCCGGTTGTTTCGAGCCAAACATCTGGCTCAGTCAGTTCGAGCCAATATCGGCTAACCGTCGTTACAACCGACATCCGGTCACAACCACTTGGAGCTTACATATGCGGCTCACAGTCGTCTCAAGCTCACGGTCATTTCGAACGCTCATCCGGCTCACGGTCATCAAGCATACATCGGGCTCACGGTTTTTGCAAACGACCAAGTCGTCGTAAACCAATGTCGTTTCAAGCTCAGTCGCTTCAAACTTGCTCGTTCAAGCTCACATCGAGCTAACAGTCGCCTCCACCAAAGTCAACCTAAGCTAAATAATTTACATTGTGGTAAAGTCGCTTCAGGCTCATGTTGAGCATACAGTCGTTTGTGCAAACATCAAACTTAACAGCTTTCGAGCTATCGTCGACCCAACAGTCATTTCATCCGGATTGTTGATTCAATCCAAAAATCATTTGAGTAAACAGTCTTTCAAGCCGACAAGTGTTTCGAACAAACATTCGAGCTAAAGTCGTTTCCAGCTAAAATCATTTCAGTCAAATCATTTCCCAGTCCAGGGTTTGGGGGTTCTAAAAGGATAGATGGTTCACAATGGAATGGTCACCAAAACCTTAACAGCATAGCCCTCTCCCTATCGTGCTTCAGGCCATCGTGAAAAGCGGCTAGTACAATGTAATCGCATCACTCAATCGTCCCGAACCTTAGAAGCCACGTGCACACCCGCTTTCCTTTGTCTCCCCTTCGCTTTGACCTTTCGGCGTCATACTCGCAATTCAGATTCATTCCCCAAACACTGAGTCCATGACCTCGAACCCTCGCAAGACCCTCGTGAACCAATTGCAAATCTGGGATCCCAGAGTACAACACGTCAGATCGTCTCGAAGTCTTTTCCAGTGGCCTTTCGATTCCTGGTGCCACCGCCACTTCCGCCAAGCACTCTTTCTCGTCATGCTTTCTCCCATCCATTACCTCCTTCAGTATCAGAGCTACGCTGTCAGCCTCTCACGTCATTCCCGAGCACCTGATACATCATGCGCTGCGGGTCATCCCAAACGTACTATCATCACAATCATTCAGATCCCAAAGATCTCCGAGCAACCAATGCTCTCACGTAACAAGAAGCTTTTGGGGGTGCTACGGCGGATTTCCCTATCGTAGCTTCCCCACAATGCTTCGAACGTCTCTTCGACAACTGCAAGTCTCGTACATCATCTGTTTCGATCATCAATAAATCATTTAATCATACCTGTTGATTGTGTGGTCTTTGCTAGTGAAACAGTTTTTAACAATGCCACATACAACATGTCTATCAAGGCTAGGCAACAAACTCTAAAAGGTAATCACAACAAGTTCAGAGGCATGTGGCACCAAGGCAAGCCAATGAGTGTCACCATCGCAGGGAACCCCAGGAACTAGGCAAGACTTTCCTTTATCGCGCTGCCAATCTGCAGCATGGGATTGCACAGCCTGCTCAGCATATCAGATAGAACACAGGCACAGTTAAATTACAGACGGGTGCCAGCGGCAGCCACATACAACATGTCTATCAAGGCTGGGCAACAGAGCAATCTGGGCGATTTTCAACCAGACTGAAATCGCCCAAAATGGGCGGGACTCCGGTTTGGTGGTACGTCGCTCAATGACAAAGTGAAGGCTTACTTGTTTTAGTCTGGAATTTCCTCCAGGATTGATAACGTATTTGTGAGCCCCTCAATATTAGCTACATTGATATGATCCCCATTTTAATTTCTGATCTCGCCCCTGTGACTTGTACAGTAACACCAACTGTTAATCACAAGAGTACATAGGTGAAGATTCAAAAAAATTTACTCTAAAATGCTGGGCACTTGTATGGAAAAGGTAGTGGGTAAGCTTAAACATTTTGATCAAACGGTGTTTCTAAAAGGAAGATTTGCCTCTGATAATCTCAGGCTATTTCTGCATCTTATCGATAGTCTTTTCTTTTGAAAAAGCCTTTGAACAGCTGAAGTCAGGATATTTGTGGCTGGTAATGGAGAGGTTTGGGTTTGGGTTGAAGATTACTTTATGAAAGTTTTATATGGCAGTTCCACAGCCTCGGTACTCACTGGGACTTCTCAGTTATCACCCTTTTCTCTGCACGGGGGGGACAAGGCTGCCATGCTCACCCTTGTTATTTGCTCTGTCTGTGGAACCACTGGCACAGGTCCTTATATTGCCCATAACCGTAGACCAGTCTAGACACTATCTTTCGCTTTATGTGGATGACTGTCTTCTTTTTCTTTCTAATCTTCAGGACTCCTTGCCTCACGTTTTGATCCTGTTTGGTCATTTTCGCAATATGGCAGGATATAGGATAAACTGGACCAAGTAGGCTCTTCTCCCCCTGAACCCAGCAGCAGCAGCTACCCCAACTTTCACTAGATAATTCATAAAATTTTTATGGTGTCAAAAGGAAGATAATGGAGGATCTAAAGAGGTGGAGCTGGCTCCAAGTCCCTATGCCAGGCAAGATCTCAACAGTCAAAATGAATATCTTTCCCCGCGTCAACTTTTTGTTCTTTCATGGGTGCAAGATGGCGCCAATGTCTGTGGCATGCCGTCTGCGGTCCTACTTGATGTTCTCTCTCACACTTGCCATGTTTTTATATATATCTCTTTTAGTTTTAAATTGTAACACTGCACTGGTCTATGACCGTTTAACACTATTACACATTCGTAGTGTGGTCACCATCTTGCCTAATGTGAGGTGCGATGTTTGTGGACCACGCCCTGTCATTCCACCTTGTCCATCTCTCCCCCCTGCATACCTGTGCCGGTTCCGGGTGGATCTGCCCCGCCGGAGACGCCGGAGAAGGCGCGGCAAGCGTGGTGGTGTCGTTGTGCAATTCAGATCGGCCCTGCAATGGAATTGTGATCTGCAGTCACAGCACGCTTCTCTCCGATGGGGACCTGAGTCTGCTCGCGGATCCTCCACCGGCCAGCGTTCCTTGGATGGCCAGCATCAATGGCTGCGTCCTATCGTCCCTGGATTTCTCTCTGCACCTGCATGTCCTCGCCATGGTGGAGCAAATCTCTGCAACCTTCGTCCATTGTGCCGAGAAACACAGCCAGATACCATTTCATCGCGGCTGAAGTTTGCTCTAATTAACGCCCGGTCTCTGGTAAACAAAACTTTCATTTTAAATGACTTTTTTACCTCTCAAGCGTTGGATTTTCTATGTGTCACTGAGACTTGGACTAAGCATTCAGTCTATAGCACCATCACCTTTATTGTCTGTACCTCTATGTGTATACTGTGTAGGTTGCCTCCCTCTGCTCTCTCTCTTGCTCTCTCTCTCTCTCTCTTGCTCTCTCTCTCTCTCTCTCTCTCTCCCCCTCACCCCAACCGGTCGAGGCAGATGGCCGCCCACCCTGAGCCATGGTTCTGCTCGAGGTTTCTGCCTCTTAAAAGGAAGTTTTTCCTTGCCTGTGTCGCCTAGTGGTTGCTCTTGGTGGGAATTGTTGGGCTTCTGTAAATAACTTTAGAGTATGGTCTAGACCTGCTCTTTATGAAAAGCGCTGTGAGATAACTGTTGTTGTGATTTGGCGCTATATAAATAAAATAAATTGAATAAATTAAGCCTGGCGAGTTGTTTCCGTTTTCGGAACTGGTGCCTCGCGGCTGTCATTTTATAAACTCCCTGCGTTTGTCTGGTCGCGGTGGGGGTCTTGTTACTGTTTTTAAAGACACTTTCCAATGCCGACATCTCCCTACTGGCTCATACCACAGTTTTGAGGTGCAACTCCTACAATTAGTCTCAGTAAACCCCATTGTTATAGCTCTAATATATCGTCCTCCTCAGCAAAATAAGGACTTTTTAAGTGAACTTGCTGTACTAATGGGCGACTTAGTCACTAGGCATGACAAAATATTGCTACTGGGTGATTTCAATGTTCATGTTTGCTGTGCTTCTAAACCACACTCTACTGATTTTTTAAATCTGATTGAGTCTTTTGATTTTACTCATTGGTTTCTGGTCCTACGCACTTCCACGGCCACACCCTTGATCTGATTTTAACTCATGGTTTCTCTATTTCGAATATAGAAATCAGTAGTGCATCTTTCTCTGATCACAGGCCTGTACTTTTTACTGTCCCTCTTACTGGTCGTACACTTAGAAACCCATCGCTGGCACGCTTAACTCGCTGTCTTACTCAACGTTCTAGTAGAGAATTTTCTGCAGCCTATCACGAGGTACGTAACTGTTTGGAGTCTAACTCTACTCTGCATAACCTGGATGCTAATGCACATTTTAATCTTTTCAATTCCACCTGTGCATATATTATGAATTCTATTACGCCCTTGAAGTTCAAAAATCATAAGCCCGCACCAGTGCCTTGGCACACGGACACTACACGTACCCTTAGACGGGCATGTAGACGGGCTGAGCGCCAATGGAAAAAGGACAAATTGCAGATCTCTTATGAAATCATGAAAAATTCTTACAATCTGTTTCAGAGAGCTGCAAAGGCTGCTAAATGTAATTATTTTTCTGAACTTATCACTAAAAATTGTCATAAACCTCAAGTTCTCTTCTCCACTATTAACTTTGTTTTAAATCCCTCTGTACAATCTATTTTAGAGCCCTCTGCTGCTCTCTGCGACAACTTTGGAAAGTTTTTTGTTGATAAAATCAAAACTCTAAGATCTCAGTTGTCTAACTCCGTATACACTATGCAAGAGGTTCCATTATGTTCTTCCATCTGGTCTGAGTTCGAGCTGATTGATCTGGATTCATGTAATGAAATTGTTGGCCACCTAAAACCTACTATCTGTCCTCAGGATATCATTCCACCTTTTTTTCTGAGACAAATAATGGACACAGTCGGTCCTGGCCTTTTATTAGTTATTAACAAGAGCCTGTCTACTGGTTCCTTCCCTAATAGTCTTAAAGTTGCTGTGGTGACGCCATATCTTAAAAAAACAAACTTGGATCCTTCGTCTCTTTCTAACTTCCGTCCTATTTCTAATCTACCTTTTATTTCTAAAATCATTGAGAAAGTTGCACTGACTCAATTACAATCTTACTTGGCTGTAAATTCTGTGCATGAAACGTTTCAATCCGGTTTTAAAGCTTTACACAGCACTGAAACTGCCCTTCTAAAAGTTTCAAGCGATATTTTCACAGAAACTGATTCTGGTAAATCCATTGCTTTAGTTTTATTGGATCTGAGTGCTGCATTTGATTTAGTTGACCATGAGATCCTGTTGCGACGTCTGGAGATATCTGTAGGCTTTCGTGGCGCAGTCTTACAGTGGTTCCGTTCCTATCTGACCGACAGATGTTTTAGTGTTCGTATTGGTCACCAGTCCTCCTCTAGTCTACCTCTAAATTGTGGAGGCCCACAGGGATCAATCCTCGGCCCGGTATTGTTTATCCTGTATATGCTACCTCTGGCCTCCATTTTTAATAAATACGGTGTATCTTTTCATTTATACGCTGATGATACTCAGATCTACTTTCCGTTAAAACATAATGACAAAAATGGTTTACAATCCCTGTTGGCCTGTTTAAATGAACTTAAGCTTTGTCGGTCAAGTAATTTTCTAAATTTAAATGAAA
This sequence comes from Lepomis macrochirus, assembly GCA_024633595.2. Classification (NCBI taxonomy): domain Eukaryota; kingdom Metazoa; phylum Chordata; class Actinopteri; order Centrarchiformes; family Centrarchidae; genus Lepomis; species Lepomis macrochirus. The sequence goes on along the minus strand of JALXJV020000010.1, from coordinate 4,184,083 downwards.
ATAAAACCGAAATCATTTTATTTGGGCCCAGGGAAAACTGTGTTTTTGATTTTGACCGCGGTCCACTTGCCCTTATGAAACACAATGCGCTAGAAATCTGGGTTTTCTGTTTGATCATAACCTAAAATTTGATAAACAGATCAGTGCTGTTGTAAGATCATGCTTTTTTCATCTTTGCCAACTTTCTAAAGTGAAACCTTTTTTAACCAAGAGTAACCTTCAAACAGTGATCCATGCTTTTGTTACATCACGTTTAGACTATTGTAATTCTCTTTATATTGGTGTCTCTGTCTTCCCTCTCCCGTCTACAGCTAGTGCAAAACGCAGCAGCTAGACTTCTAACTGGGACCCGTAAGTATGAGTCGATCACCCCGGTTTTATCATCACTGCACTGGCTGCCTGTCAAATTTAGAATTGATTTTAAAATTCTATTACTTGTCTATAAAGCACTCAACAATTTGGCCCCTCAGTATCTTACTGATCTACTTTGCCCGTACACTCCTTCTAGAAGTCTGAGATCTAGCGATCAATGTCTACTCATCATGCCTAGATCTAGACGTAAAAAGCGAGGTGATCGTGCCTTCGCAACTGTGGGCCCTAAACTCTGGAACAGTCTACCTCTTCACATTAGATTAGCCTTGTCTGTTTCCTCCTTCAAATCTTCTTTAAAGACATATTTATTTTCTTTGGCTTTTAATACTACTTAATTTTGATGACTATTGTTTATCTATTGTTGTGTTTTTCCTCTATTTGTAGGTTTTTTTCCCGCTCTGTACGGCACTTTGGTCAGCCTTGGTTGTTTTTAAATGTGCCTTATAAATAAATATTGTATTGTATTGTATTTATGATTTCTCTTACTCCTCCATCCAAATATATCTCTGAAATGCACTCTCTAATATCACAGTTTATTTGGGGAGGAAGGCTTACAGGGGGGCTGGCAGTTCCAAATCTGAATTTTTACTATTATGCATTATCAGACCACTGAATGTGTGGAGACAAAGTAACTACCAGGTTCCATGGCAGGTGATAGTGGCAGCACGTGTAAAGCCGCATCGCTTAGAAGACTAACTCTATACGGGCATAAGATGTAGAAATTTCTAGCTGCGCTACAGTAATATCATTGTGTTTGAAGGAAAGCAGAAAAGATGCTTGGTGTGATGGGCAGTGAGTTTTAGATGAATGTTTTGGTGTTGGTCAGGAGGTTTAGGGGTTTGATGTTTTCCAATGAAAAATATGTAATTTGACATCACATTGGGCCATTGTTTTCACCATATCTCTGAACAAATAGTTGGAAAAGCTAGAGCAGATAATAAACAACCAACAGCAGAAGATCAGTGTACTGGAGGAACTACAACCTTTAGATCTGGGAGAAAGTAATTTGTTTGGTTCTGTTGCTCCACAGTGATTTTACATTGATGGCACAGCATGTTTTGGGCATCACCCCTAAGCCTTCACGGCAGGAAAACCCTATTAATACGACCTCAGAATCATTATAGATACGACTGTTCATGTTTGCCTTTCGTGTCTTCATTTTACAGCTTCTGACATTTATCTGTAGACATTAATATAGAAAAAAGGCAGCATGAGAAACCTCCTCCCTTCTGAGGTGCATTTTATTTGCACATTAAAATCCAAAAAGAAACGTCTCCTCATTAGCTTAAAAGGACTAGTTTGCATCACTAATTAACTTTACTAACCTCAGCTCCTCCAGTCACCTCTGTCCTTTCTTTTCCAAAACCACTTTTTCAGACTGAAAACTGAAAAATAATTTAATCAGTCTGTACAGGACAGAGCTGCAGGCTATGTCATTTTAGTCTAAGTTTATACCTGATGTTTTGCATAGAACGAGTAGAGGAAGTGAGCCAAGCACCGAGTGCTCGCACAGTGTGCAAGTGAAAACATTTGTAGCGCATATTTTAATGATCGTGGGAAATTTTAGGAGCGGTTGTGATTCAGCAGCAGTGCAACGCCACTCCTGAATGCATATAGAGGAAACACTGGATGGGTGTCTTATATAAGACCTCTCCTTTGTGGAATAATTCTTAGGTTACATCTTACGTCAGGTGGGAAACCATTTGCATTTACCCCATGGGCTCGCAAATGAGTATTTGCCTTCAGTGACATGTTTGAGAGCACTGCGTTACGCACATTTCAAGACATAAAAAATCATAATGACTTACTAGACACCTAATACTTCTTCTACCTATGGCTAAGATCCGCAATGAAGGTCTATGCGGTAATCTGGAATCAATCTCTGCCAGAGCATCCTATGGAGAAATGGGTTGGGTTGACTCAGGATTCCAGGGGGAATGTGACTCACATCTGTGATTCCTTACTACAGCATCACTGTAAAGAATGTCTCGGGTTACGTAGGTAACCCTTGTTCCCTGAGAAAGGGGAACGAGACACTGCGTCGGTGACGACACTATGGGAACGCCTCTAGGCGTGGCAGGGCTGAATGCGAATGAAAACTACTCCAATCCTATTGGCTTGGTGAGAACGGTAGCATGTGACGGCGTAACCGTAGGCGTATATAAGCACGCCCGCACATAGGTCCATTAGCTCTTTACTATGAAGCAAGGCACTCCAGGTGGGGTGAGGTGCCGCGAATCGACGCAATGTCTCGTTCCCCTTTCTCGGGGAACAAGGGTTACCTACGTAACCCGAGACGTTCCCCTTCGTGGGGAACTCGAACTGCGTCAGTGACGACACTATGGAAACGAGATACCCACTATGCCGCGCCGAAACCCTGCCTGCCCTAGCGTGCAGGCAACCTGTGGGCATGACTAAGAGGAGAGCGCTCGGGTGCCGGGTGTGGAGGGAAGGTCCAGACTATAGGACCGGATGAAAGTGTGAGGAGTGGTCCAGCCAGCTGCATCACAAACCTCCTGGAGAGATGCTCCAGAAAGGAGAGCCGTGGAGGCTGCCACGCCTCTCGTGGAGTGAGCCCTTACAGCCATAGGTGAAGGTGCGCACCTGATAGGCCAGGGAAATACCATAGGGGACAGTGCGTAGTCTCTCGAGACACAAACAGATCCACGTCTATGGGCCCAAACCTCCCGCACAATGACTCTACCACCTCGGGGTGGAGTCTCCATTCCCCGGGCCTCAGCCCCTGTCTCGACAGCAGGTCTGCTCCCTGATTCTGAGTCCTAGGGATAAACATCGCTCTGAGAGACAGTAGTCTCCGCTGGGACCACAGGAGGATCTGATGCGCCAGTCTGCAAAGAGGGCTCGAGCGCAGACCCCCCTGGTGATTCAGATAGGCCACCACTGCCATATTGTCGGACCTGACAAGAACGTGGTGACCCTGGAGTTCAGGCAGGAAGCTCCTCAGAGCCCGGAACACGGCCAGCATCTCGAGGCAATTGATGTGCCATGACGAGTGATGCTCCTGCCAAATCCCCTGTGCCGAGCGGTCGACCATGACCGCGCCCCACCCTGTGAGGGAAGCGTCTGTCGAAACGATCACACGGCGACAAGGCACCCCTAACGTGGGTCCTTGGGACAAGAACCAAGGCATCTTCCATTGTGATAGGGCACGAAGACATTTGTGCGTAACCCGTATCAGAAGGAACGGATTTCCCCTCGGGGAGAACCCCTTGGTCTTCAGCCACCACTGCAGGGCCCTCATGTGCAGCAGACCAGAAGGTATCACGGAAGTGTTTCATTGTGATGCCGTGGCCCAACCTCACTCTCTTCACCGTGGTCAAAATGGACTCGATACGTGCTGGAGACAGGTGTGCCTGTCAACAAGTTCCATACCACCCCTAGGAACACAGTTCTTTGGGCGGGTGCCAACACACTTTTCTCCACGTTGAGCCTCAGCCCCAAGTGCTGAAGATGAGCGAGGACGACATCTCGATGTCGAACCGCCAACTCGTGACTGAGCCAGGATGAGCCAGTCGTCGATATAGTTCAGTGCCCGGATGTCCTGGAGCCTCAGAGGGGCCAGTGCGGCATCCATACACTTGGTGAAAGTGCGAGGGGAGAGTGCTAGGCCGGAGGGAAGAACCCGATATTGGTACACCATGCCCCCAAAGGCGAACCTCAGGAACTTCCTGTGGGAAGGACGAATGGAGACATGGAAGTACGCATCCCTTAGATCTATGGTGACAAACCAGTCCTCGGACCGGATGTGACTCACGATGGCGGGGATGGTGAGCATCTTGAACCTGTATCTCCTCAGAGACCGGTTCAGAACCCGCAGATCTAGGATCGGGCGCAGGCCTCCGTCCTTCTTGGGAACGATGAAGTACCGGCTATAGAAACCAAACTCGCTGGCCAGCGGGGGAACGAACTCCACGGCCCCCATCTCCAGCAGCGAGCGAACTTCCTGTCCCAGCACCAGGCTTTGCTCTGGGCGTACCGTAGTCTGGACCACCCCATTGAATTTGGGGGGGCGGGCCCGGAACTGCAGTCTGTACCCTTCGATGACGGTGCGCAGGAGATATGTTTGTCATGCTCCGCCAAGCCTCTGTGAAATCCGCCAGCGGAACCAACCCCCCAGGGCTGGTGGCTGGTGCCTCGTGCCGATCTCGGATGGTCTCCTGAAGCGGGCCGCCAGCAAAAAGCCGCCGATGACCTGCAGTCTGGGAGCCGAACCCTGACCGACTGCTGTCCCTCGGGGCTGGCAAAACGGTGAAGGCTCGGTGGTGGCTAGCGAGCGCCTTGACAGCGGGAAAACAGCACTAGTGGCCACCCTGGAGGGGACCTCAGTCGGCCTCCGGGGGCTGAACACAGCGTCAGGACCTCTTTGCCTTGCCCCTCCGCGACTGGATGATGGTCCTCAGATCCGGTCTGCCGGGAAGGGGTGCGCGGGAGCATTGCCTCGTGTCCCAAGCTGCTCGAGGGGGACCGCGAGAAGCCACACTCTGCTTCTGGTTCTGACGGTGGGAGCTGGTAGAGGGCTGAGATGCTCTCGCTGCCTCAGCCGAGTGGGACCCAGCCCGGCGGGGGAAGTACTGCTGGAAAGCCTCACCTTCACGTGACGAAACCTGTTGACGACGGAGTTCACTGCATCGCCGAACAGGCCAGTAGTGGAGATCGGTGCATCCAAAAGGAACTCCCAGATCCGTAGCTCTGCACAGTTCCGCCATCTCCTCCTCAGAGGGGCTCCCTCTCTGGTCCATATCCTGAAGCAGGTCCGCCTGGTAGGCCTGCAAGACTGCCATGGTGTGCAGAGTCGAGCCAGCCTGGCCTGCCGCCATAAATGCTTTTCGAACCAGCGCTGAAGTCACCTGGCATGGTCTGGTCGGTAGCGGTGGCTTATGGAGAGACGACGCCAGTCGAGGGGAGAGGTAGAGTTTAGCCACAGCCCGCGTCACCACTTCCAGCAGCTCATCATAGTCGGGCGCAGCGCTCTTCTGATGACGTAGGCCCGACACCCGGAAGTCTTCCTCCTCCTCCATGATGCTAAGCACATCTAGCTCCACAGAGCCAGAGTGCATTCGCCTCGCCGGTCTGCGTCCCCGAACGGAAGAAGCCGAGAAACGGGCTCCCGAACGGGAATGAGGGGAGTTGGAGTCAGCAGATGAAGGACGAGAAGGGGCACCAGCCGTCTCGGAATCCTCCAGCAGATATTGCTGCGATCCCCATGACTGAAACCGCCGAGCTGCCTCAGCGACCGCGGGGCCTGGGCCATGGGGAGAGCGTATCTGGCCGTCCTCAGAGAAGAGGGCCATACGGGACCTCAGTACCCGCATGGGCAGGGCCTTGCAAAGGTCACAAACAGCTCCCTCGAGAGCTGCTGTGGCGTGCGGCAGGCCCAGACAAGCAACACACAGCTCATGAGAGTCTCCTACCATGATGAAACGCGCAGGGGAGGGAGACACACATCTCCGGAACTGGTTCAACTCTTTGGACATACTGCAACTTCCAGGTAGGTTCACTTCTTTAGCCAGGATGCGGGAGCTTTTCACTAACAACATTAACCAACGCGCCTGCTGAATAGAAAAAAGCTAATGGACCTATGTGCCGGTGTGCTTATATAGGGTTACGCCGTCACATGCTACCGTTCTCACCAAGCCAATAGGACTGGAGTAGTTTTCATTCGCATTCAGCCCTGCCACGCCTAGAGGCGTTCCCATAGTGTCGTCACCGACGCAGTTCGAGTTCCCCTTGAAGGAGAACCACGAGTAAAAAGAGTGTGGGCCATCGAAGTATACTTTGTGGGGAAATGTAGTTAGCACCACCATAAACCTTGCCCATCGACTCATATACCTATATGCTACTCCTTTGAAGTGTTTTACAGTTTTTCACAATTGCTAAAACACTAAACCCCATTCTCTGAACCCAATGCTCAGTGGCCTAAATCCATTTGTCCAATCAGTCACTCTGTAGGCAAAACCTTAAACAAGTTCAGGTAGTTAAGACACTGTTTGCAAATCTCCTCCACTCTTTTTGCAAAACTCTAAACACATTTTCACTCACTAAAACACATTTTGCACTGTGATGCAAAATGGTAAAAACATGCAGCAAAAGTTAAACACAACTACAACACAACTGTCATCTTTTACACACAGCAACTCATAATTCTGCACACTTGTTTCTAATGATGTGATCAACCAATCTGTGGTCAAGTCCCTGGCCAGCGTAGTGGCAATGTCACACTTTGACTTTGATTTTGCAGTTGCACAACATTTTTGAGTGTAATGTGCTTTTCCTTTATAGTTTTTTTTTTGTTCTTTGGGCTTACTTGAATATACAGATATTCAATATTGTATTACTTGCAGTACTTACAGTATACTATATTCACTGTACTTAGTTGTGATTACTATACTTTTTACGATTTTTTTACAATTGCTAACAAGCTATTTCTTCAATAATGAGTTCACTTTTCAAAACTCTTCAGAATTTTAGCACAACAGAAGTCTATGGTGACCAAACTGAGGCTAAACTTGGCTAAAACAGAATGAAATTTGATTGCTAAAAGAGCTAGTAAGTGGGTGTCCCAGGCCAAAGGGTGCCAATGTTACTATGTGTGCAACCGATATCCTCTGATGGAGTGCTGCAAGCATTTACAGTGCTGATATATATATAGATGCATCTATCTGTTGTTATTGTTTTTTATGTAATTGTGTTATGAGTGACAAATGTTGCTGCTGGAGAGCTGGTGTTTTTGTAGTTTTGGTGCATTTTGGGTGTGAAATTACTGTAACTGTTGTGCAAGCTGCATGTTGGTACAAACAACAGTGTGAAGAGTTTTGAAAAGTAAACTCAGTACTGAGAAATAATGAAAAAAATGTTAGCGATTGTAAAAAAACTAAATTGGGAGATGTGTTTTCTCACGTAAAAAAAATGAAACATTTTCTGTAACTACATGCCCTGTATGATGTGTTCTCAATTTTTTAATGTAGTGTCTAAAGAATGCTTGTAATGTTTTACCTATTGACTGGCTGTGTTAATGTTTTGAATGTATTGCTTGATTTTGAACATAGGTCACATGGTTTTGAGGCAAGTGTTTGATTTTGCCAGAAGAGTCTGGGGTTTTGTGAATGTAGTTTAAAGACTGGGGGTTGTGTTTAAAGTTTTGAGAATATGGGTGGAGGTTTCAAGAAATGTGTCTTAGCAATTGTGAAATACTGTAAGATGAAATTCCTCTCAAGCTGCCATCTGCCAAGAACAGGTGCTTGGTACTTGGTGTGAAGTAATTATACACTTCTGGGATGATGTACTTTCTACAATCTCAATGCATCTCGGGACATCCTATTCAATCATTGCCTTTGCCTTCTGAATGACATGATGAGTTCCAAAGTGTGGGTGAAGCACAGGAGAAGGCCCTAGCACCCATTGTACTGAGGTTAATGGTTGGTAGTGCCAAAAGACTTGCTGTGGAAGACCTCAGGCAACAAGATGGAGTGTAGGTCTGAATGAGGTCAGTTTCTTACCTCCATTCTTCTGTTATGGGAATGCATTTCTTTTCATAGTATCTTTCTCTCCCTCTTTTTGGTCATGTTTCCTGATTAGCTGTGTCCATCGCCGTACTACAGTTTGTAGGTCTTTTCTAAGAGTGTAACTGTCTGGTTTATTTGCATCAATAAAAATGTTAATCATAAAAAAGATGAGAACATTTATTACTACCAGGAATAAATGCAAAGGCCTCATGATGGCAGATGACAATTCATTATATTCAATTAAATATAAAAAGCTAACAGCATATAATGCAGCAGCATTTTTTAGCTTAATTTACTGTTTTGGACATTGCACATTCGTTTCTTCTATATTAAAATTCGATTGAATGTTTTCTTATTGTGCAAATAAACCTTTCTCAAAACATTTTCATTTGTTAGTTAACATTTCATGATGCTATTTTTCAAACCATTTTTAACAAATACTATTAAAAAGGGATGGGGGACAAAATCAGCCATTTCAAAATGTGGTGGGGAGATGTTTTCTCAACACACTGTATCCTACAATAAGATGAAAAAATATCATCTTAGTTGTCATAGCCCTACATTGAGAAAATGCTTACTATACTGAATAATAAAAGACAACTGAACAAAACTTCAATAGTCATGTTTCATTTGTAATAAGAGGACAAAAAAAATCTACTTTTAAATAAATGATAGCCTTTACATTGCCATTTGTATAATTTTAGTAGATTTAATAACTCTTTATTTCCAAGCCCACGGTGTAAGTTTGTGGGTCAAAGGCATGTAGGCCTAAAAGCAAAATAATTAAAACTTTAATTTATCATGATGATAATAATTTATGTTCTAGCCTACTATGCAAATATGTGTCAAGACAGACAGATCGCGGGGAGGGGGGACAGTTGTTAATGATAACAACACATTTTTAATAAGCGTTACTAGTTGCATTTGAAGCAATACGTTTTACATCCAGTCAAAGTTAGGATGTTAGCAAATAAATGAGACATTGCAAAAGCAATGATATTCCCAAAGTTATGGTCTTGACTGGTTTTGCAATAAATTCCTGAATGTTCGAGACCAAGACAAGACTGAGTACAAATGCGACCAAGACCATCAAAAAAATGGTGTTAAGACCATTAAAAAGTTTGTATCATTCTTCTCTCCACAACCAACTCCAGGAACTCCAGAGCAGACCCCAGCACAGAGCCAGCCTTCTTTATTAGCTCGTTCAGTCTCTTGCTGTCACTGGCTCTGATGCAGCTGCCCCAGCAGATGGCTGATGGCTGCAAAGACAACAGACTAATAGAATATTTACAACATCCTGTTGCATACATTAGACCTAAGCTTCCTCAAGAAGTAGAGTCTGCTCTGGCCTGGTCTCAGTGTTGTATTTCCAGTCCAGTCTGTTGTCCTCTGTGGGCCTCCTAAAGTCCACCACCATCTCCTTCGTCTTGGCCACGTTTAGGAGGATGTGGTTGCTCGCACACAACACAAAGCTGTCAACAAGATCCCTGTACTCAGTCTCATCTCCACCGCTGATACACCCAACAACTGCAGAAACATCCGAGTATTTCTTGAGATGACAGGACTCTGAGATATACTGGAAGTCTGAGGTGTAAAATTTTAAGAGAAATGGTGAAAGTACAGTTCCCTGTGGTTCTCCTGTGCTGCTGACCACCTGTACAGACACACTACCCCTCAGTCGCACAAACTGAGGTCTGTCTGTCAGGTAGTAAATAATCCAGCAAGCTGTGTAGGTGTCCACCTGCATCTTCTGGAGCCCAGAGCAGTAAAGTCTGGATCTTGTTAAAAGCACTGGAGAAATCAAAGAACATGATTCTCACTAGACTGCCAGTAGTAATGCTGAAGGAGGTAGATGATAGAATCCACCACACCAACCTCAGGGCGGTAGGCAAACTGTAGTGGCTCAATGGAGGTGGTCACCTGAGGTCTCAGATGACCCAGAACCAGTCTATCCAAAACCTTCATGATGTGAGATGTAAAGGCAACCTCTCTGTAGTCAGTGAGTGCAGATGGAGGAGAGTTTTTTGGCACAAGGCAGGATGTTTTTTGGAACAAGACAGGGTGTTTTCCACAGCAGTGGGACCTTCTCCAGGCTCAGGCTGAGGTTGAAGAGGTGTTGTAAAATCCCACAAGAATTTTCTCTAGGTGAGCTGTTTATGTACGTCACTGGCCACAGGACAGCCTTTTTGATAAAGGATCAATCACTGCCTGGGTTGATTACTCTGTTGACCAGTAGCTTCATTAATTTCGGACTTACTGCACGTTTGATTCAGTGAGGGTGTCTTGGCTCCTGTAAAACTGTCTGCAGATATACTCCCTTACAGAAAAATATGCTGAATTTCAATGTCATGGCATGACTGACCCTCTAAAAGGCCACGGCTTAAGAACCTTGCACAGGAATGCTTCAGTAATTTGTGGTTGGGGAACCTTGGTATTCCAAGTCTGAAAATGCCAAAGACCAGTTAAGGCATTGTTGGTACAACAGGGAGTTCAAAGTAGTAGTACAGTGGAGAACCTGTTTTGCTGCCAGAACAGACTATTTGGACAGCTGGCACAGTTTAAGGAGACATGTGACTGAGTTTGTGGTTAAGAGTTGGTTATGAAAATCCTGTGGTTCTAGTAATCTCTGTTTTTCTCTGTCTTGATCTGTGTCTATTTGATAACTCCTCGTTCTGTCTCCACATCTTTCTCTCCCTTGTCCTCTTTTCCTTTATTTTCTCTGCACTCTCTTCTTCTCTTTGCCATTAAGTCAGGCATGCATTGTAAGCATTCACTCTAAAGCAAGTAAGCAAGTCTTGTCCCTCAATAAAACGGGAGACTGGGTTTCTGGCAGGCCATCCCAACAGCAATCCTGTGGCTTTGGCATCTTCAGAAAGAGATAGAGAAAAGAAAGAGTGGGAGAGAAGGAGAGAAAGAGGGAGAGAGATTGTCTAGGATGTTAGAGTTTACCCAAATGTCTCTAACTGAGGTTCAGCTCCAGAAAATGTCAACTCAACCTTATAATCTCCTCTTCTAACAATCCTCTGGACACTCTACTTTGCTGCTCCCCAACTCTTTGGGTCCTCCTGGAACAATTAAAACCAGGCTCAGAAACTGTATACTGCCTGCCAGCCCCAGCAGAAGCCTCCTGATAGGTGCACTAGATCAGCAAACAAATGACCTGTTTTGTCATTTAAGCATGAGGACTGAACATGAATTTATTTCCAAGGGAAATGGGGTTGACTCAAAAAATGATAGAGTAAAGTTGTTAAAGGTTTTTGTTGTAATGCTATAATCTATCATGTCTACATTAGTTTAACTTAAACTATGAGTCCTGAAAGTCATGACTCTTCCTCGTAAAGTTGCAGTTCCTAAATAAAGTTGTTTGAATTGAATTGTGTCGAGTTTGCAACTAATTAAAATGCCATTGTGATCCTGGGGTTGCAGTGCTCATCAGATGTCTTACTTATACTGATATTTTACCAACAATAAGACAGACATGCTTCTGCTGAGAAACTGACATAGTTTAAGAGTGTTTTCCAAAACAACCGACATAACCATTAGAATGTAATATGGGCATTTTCTGATCTGTCACCTCTATGGTTAAGCTATGGTTAAGTTTAGCAACCGAAAATTCTATGTTAACTGTTGGAAGGAAGTAGGATGCCAAAACATACACATCGTTTTTCTGCTAAGGACAGTCTGGTACAACAACACTGACCTTGGTTGAAATATTAATTTCAATACATTTATCAGCCTAGTTGCCCCAGGAATTAACATTAATATGAGAATGAATTCTGCGGCACACCTTTTTTATCCAGTGCCTACATTCAGAGCCAATACGTACTCCTAATGTGGTAAAAAAAAAAAAGACATAGAGGTTGGGGGTAAACAATAAATAATTCAACAAATAACCACAGTTAGTTTAAGTTTTAGTTGCATTTTTTCTTTTCACCTTAATGCAGCAGAAAAAGCTGTAAACACAACACTGTCATGTTATAACATGAATAAAGTTCTTATAGCAAATATTGCAACTTTACATCCAACACACACAAATCAACATAAGCATTCATTTGGAGACATGTTTCTTTTCTGCCCATGTGACAAATCAAATATTCTATTATATATATATATATATATATATATATATATATATATATATATATATATATATATATATATTATTATCTAAATCTGTAATATATCCATTCACACCAACTTTACCTGGCCCTTTACCTGCTAAATGCACCATTTTCACCAGCTAATCTTAACCATTCTGATTGTTACATGCACAGATATTGCAGAAATGAATAACTTGCAAAACATTTAATGGTCCAAAATGTCATTAAACATAGTCGCTGGATTTGAAGACTTATCAAATACCACTTGTGTCTAGCAAGTGATAAATTAATTCTTTTAGCTATATTTTTATTCCATTTTATATTGCATATACTTTATTTATACTAGTGGTGGGCATAGATTAATTTTTTTTAATCTAGATTAATCTAGATTAATCTTGAAATTAATCTAGATTAATCTAGATTAAAATGGCTCATTTGAATTCTGCCGAAGGCATTTAAAATATCTGTGCGAACGGGTTTCAAGCCAGGTTTAAGCCAGGTAGCGCATTAGACCAGGGGCTCATCTCCTGTTTCCAAAATGCATCACAAACTGCTTGACAAAGTTGTTCTACTATGATAATTGGTGATGAAAATAAATCATGTTCAATAAGATGTACTTGTGTGTAGCGTGTGATGTGCTTTGCGTTTAGGTGGTACTTGAGACTGGAAGAACTCCTACAGTAAACTAATTCCGCATTGCACAAGGTGCAAACCAGGCGGCTTCAGAAATGTTCGTACACAAAGTGCTGTCCAACAGCTGTCTGTGGACGTGTTGCTACAGTTAGTGTGAGTAAATACCGCACAATGCGTTTTTAAGCAACCAGCGTATCAATAGCTAACCTGGCTAGTTGTAAACAAACAGCTGGCCGAGCGAGGTTGTAACTGGAATGCTGTCAACTCGGGTGTGACGTCATTCCCAGCTCCGACCTCCGAGGTAAATGGAACGCAGCAACAGCTGCATCCATGTTAGCACATCACGTTTGATGTGGTAATTTCACAGTTTGCATACACACAGGTTCGAAGACTTGTTCTTGCCCCCTACAGAGTAATTCGGCTAGGTGTACATCTGCGCTAAAATATCAAGGTGAAAGTCATCATAGCTTGCGTAGTATAGACCAAGCTCCCAACCCAACTTTGAGAATAGATTAACGGCGATATTTTTTTTGTCGCCCGATAAGAGTCTCACGTTAACGTAGAACGTTAACGCCGATAACGGCCCACCACTAATTTATACTGTAATTCTTTTACTAGTCTGTTTTTATTGGAGCTTTGCAATGTAATCTCGTTCAATGTACATTGTGAATGTGCAGTTGAATGACAATAAAATCTAAGTCTAAGTCTAAAAATTTCAACCCAATGCACAAGTCATAATGGAAGGTATACTGGGATGTGTGCCAACACATGCATATTCCTTGAGCAAGTTTCCTCCACAGTGTGATTTACCTCTGTTTTAGTTATATAAAACACATATTTTTGACAGGCAACTAAGGGAAACAAGAAAGCAAACAAGACAAAGACTGAAAATGAAGTGTGTTTTCATGAAGCCAGAAGAAAGATGTTACTCCTCACCTTTAGCTAAAAAATGAAAACATTCAATTTCTCCTGGCTAGCTTGTGTGTGTGTGAGAGTTTTTAAAGTGGGCATGTGGGTGTGTAATGTTACTGGTAGAGTGTTAACAACTAATAAATTACTTTTTTCTTTCATGGTGACTATCACCTATCATGTGTTAGCTGCCATGTGGAGACTTTGGGCTGAAGTTGTTGCTACCTCAGGGTTATCCCCCATTACTGTACCTAGCAGTTGTCAAGCAAAGCAAGGGCTCTGGTCTTGAGGAGCTGTAGCATTTCTTTGCTGATAAATGGTAGTTATATGTTCACTACTACATGCACAGGTTTTCTATGTGCTCTAACTTATGTGCACTGATCTCTATCACCTGCCTCATCTGAGCTTGGACATACTGTTGTTCACGCTCTCTCTTGACTGCACACTTACTTCGAGTTATTCCTTAAAGGACCTGTTATACTGTATTGTAGTTCTGTGATGCCTGTATAGCAGTTTTGCATGATTCAAAGTTCAATTTTTTTTTCTTATACTGACTCTTCCTGTAGGCCTTCATTTCAGCCTCTGTCTGAAACAAGTGGGAAGTTTCCGGTCTGACACGTGGATCCAACTCGGGAGTCCCTTAAACCTGCATTCTATCGAACGGCCAGCAGGGGGTGACTTTTCTGGTTGCAAAAAGAAGTCCGGTTCCATTAGAAATAATGGTAAAATAATCAGTAAACACTTTCCTGATGAGTTTATGGTCTCAGTCACTACTTTCATGTCTTCTTCAATACATGATGTTCATTTAGTAAATTATGATCCCATTTAGAGGAAAATAGACCAGAAAACAGAGTATGCTTAAGGGTGAGACTATCTGTGATTAATAAGTCATTACCATGGCTACTTGTCAATCAGGTTAGAGTGACTCGTACCCACAGCACTGCGTAAATGTAACCAGTGCTGTTGAAAAAGCTTATCCACTTTTTCTGGTGAGTACATTTAGTTTTAAGACAAAATTGTTAGCCCTGTTAAAATGACAGTTCATGTGAATTACGGATGCACATAGCTAAGCAAGCTGGCTAGCTCCACACACGGCCGTTAGCTACACCGTCTTGTCCAAATCTGGACACATCCGGTGCCACTGGCAGCAAAAACTCAACATTGCAGTGCTGTATTGGCCAAAATCAGGGCTTCAAAACAACAGTCCACAAACCACTTATTTTATACAGTCATGGTCTGAAACAAGCTGTAAATGCTCCTGTCACTTTAAGGCCCCCTCTCTCAAAGCCCACTGTCTTTGGCCAAGAGCTGTGATGTCATTGTGTTCCGAGATCTCAGCTGTTAATTTTGTGAGTACAATGTTATTATAAATGATGGACAAAACTACAGAGAGATTCAAGTTGTAATAAGGTGGAATTATCCTTTAAATGTCGGATCAAAGCCTCATAGGTGATTGGATATTCCAACTCCAGATATTTTGAGTGCAGCCCTGAAAGTCAAGTAAATAAACAGTAAATAAAAACTGTATTGGCAGAGAGTATCATGATCACATATCCAGATAAAGGAGCAGATACACAAAATGTGTGCAGTTGTGCTAATGTGTATTGTAAACAGATGGAGGCAATATATAAACACAATCTATCCATTGCATTAGCCTTTTCTTGCTCATGTTTCTTCATTATCTGTAAACAATTTTGCACAGAACTGCAGTTGATTGTCTTTTTCCCATACAGGTGATGGAAAAAATCAAAAAGATAATAATAAATCAGACTTATCTTTGATTATCATCATCTGATTTGTTGGCTAACATTTAAACACTGTACATTCCTCTGCAGAAACGTCAGTTAGACGCAGTCCCCGTTCCAACACACAACCCAGCGTACATTTACATTGAGGATGAGTTGATAAAGCACTGAAACTATGAACTATGAAAAAGTTATATGTGGTTTGATACTGATATTTTGAGAGGAATGTATCACTCCCCATTCTTTTTAGGTGGCCGTGATTTGTTTCATAACAGATTCTACAGATTTTCTATATTTTCGTAACTTTCAGCCTGTATTTCTGTATTAAAGATGGACTTCTATTCAATACATTTTAAAATCAAAACACTTCTTTTGACATAAACCACCTCGGATAACAACCCACACTAAGAGCAAAGTACTTTCCAGATTTGACTGTCAGATAGCAGAATTTTTTTTTCATTATTTATTGAAACTGTTGGACTGACTTCTTTTTTTGCACGGCAATGACTTGTCACCTTCATGGCTGAAGCACCGAAACTAACTGTAATGCATAACTGCTGTTTTCGTTTAAACTCGAAGAGGTGAATAACAAACATCAGAGGTGTTTTCCTCTACACAGAGTGAGTGAAACCACATCCTCCATGTTGCACTTTACTCAATTGTGCATGCATACAAGCTGTGCCTACCAGCAAGAATGTGCTCGGTGTGGGTCCTTGTGTGTGGGTGTATGTGTATGTGTGTAATCTGTTGTGTATTGTGTTAATGCTCAGGCCGACCAAATCTCTCACCAGCAAAACCCAGAAAACCTCAGGTATCACAAATGAGCTGCTGTGACATTGCTGCACAATGCCTCGCTGCAGGTTTGAACACAGCAACCTCCAGCAACGTTTAACTAGTGCAGCTACAGAGGATTTCATTTTATATTACCTCAGTCATATCGTCTTCAAAAACAGAAAAAGTGCTTATTTTGGTTGTTTGTCTAAGAAGTGTTAAGTGAGCTCAACACAATAATTAACATTTTTTGTGTTCCCACGTCTAAGACAGTTTCTGTGGAATTGAATGCATTTTGCTTTATACGTATTGGATTTTATGGGTCTAGTTATCAGGTGCATGACTGACATCCAAACAATCAATCAATTGTATTTTTGTTTTTTTTATTTAGAGGCTGGGCAGGCTTCTGAGCTTACTGTACTCTTTGAGTATGTTTGTTTTGTAAGTGTTGAACTAATTTCTACATGTATGTTTAAAATATGATTGATGTTACAGAACTAAAACCCCTTATACCCTTATATTAAAGGGCCATGTGTAGTTTCAGCTGCCTCTAGCGGTGAGGTCTCAGATCGCAACCACTACCTTCACAAGCATGTGCACATGCTCGAACTAATGAGCGAGCCAAAACAGAGACTGACACACCAGAGATAGCATCACAAAATACTGGAAACTCAGACTCCCACTGCAATGTTACTGTCATATTATTTATTAGCTTGATGTTGAATGAATCCGTGCTCGTTACATGACAACACTAGACTGAATATAGGGGGGTGTTGTGGTCATTGCTTAAGACACATGCCTTTGGTGTGAGAGACCCGGGTTCAAATCCACTGTGAGACGCCATTGTGTCCCTGAGCAAGACACTTAACCCCTCATTGCTCCAGAGGCGTGCGACCTCTGACATGTATAGCAATTGTAAGTCGCTTTGGATAAAAGCGTCAGCTAAATGAATAAATGTAAATGTAATGTATTAAGCTGACATGTTACATCAGCTTTACCTGCTTTTCAATAACTATTTTTATATATTTCACCAGAGAGGCTCAGCAATGTCACCACAGGTAAAATTATTGGATGATAATGAAAATGGTTATTGAGCTAGTCTGACTATTATAAATGAGATTGTTGCCCCACTTTAGTTAGTCTGCAGTAGGTAACATTATTGTATTGAATGGATCTTCCGCTGTGTGGTTATCCTGCGGCGTTATGTTGAGTTATTGTATATTATGTGGGTTGACTGAGACGGTGGAAAAGTTGTGTACCTGAGTATTGTAACAACGTCAGATCCATGCTCCCCCTGCCGTGCATCACTATAGGCTAGTAGAACAAATTGCTCCCCATTTGCTTTGTACCATTACAACATTTCTTACAGGCTAAAATCAACACTTTGACATAAACCGGTACCATTGTTAGCTGGTGAAGTAATGTGGAAAGCCATACTGCTACAGTATTTTGCAACATGTAACATTAGCAACTGCAATGTCGGCATGTCACAGCCTATGGAAACCAATGGAATTCACGGAAAATCCAACCGAACCTTCTTCATATAGGACTCAGAACAGTGGCGACATTACAAGCAGCTGAGAAAGTTGGTGAATGGTTCACAACAAAAAGTGCTTAACTTCATTAACAAATGACATAGCCCCTTTACGGTTAGGGAACACACACACACGCACACACACACAGTGTGAAAGATAATACACACATAATGTCTTTTAACACTCAGACCTTCACATAACATTCAATGCACAGTCCAAATGTCACAACTCTTTGGAGGATTTTCAGGATTATCTTATTCCCGTAAAATGGCACCTCATATACTCTTAGGTACTAGTCCAATACAGTGGTACAGTTGCACCACATACATGTGTTTGTGTAAGTGAACTGAAATATTTTGGTAACAGGTAACACACAATTAGGAAATTCACCTTGTGCCATACCTGTGACGTTTCACGTAGTGGTCTGAGTAACAGCTGTAGGGAGGATTATATAACAAAGAGGCGGCTGTGGCTCAGGAGGTAGAGTGGGTTGGCTGTTAATCGGAAAGGCGGCGGTTCAATACCTGACTTCCCCAGGCTGTGTGTCGAAGTGTCCTTGGGCAAGACACTGAACCCCGAATTGTCCCTGTGTCCCTGCCTCAGTGTGTGAATGTTAGTTTCTGTTTGTAAGTGAATGTGTGTGTGAAAGGTGAATGCAGAAGTAGTGTAGACTAGAAAGGCGCTATACAAGTATGGAACATTTACAAAATCACTGGGAACTGGAGTTGTAGTACAAACTGGTACTGAGAGAGATATACAGAGAGAGAAAGAGTTACTTGGCCATGACTTTCACTGTTTAATACTGGACTACTGAGGAGGAAAATATATGCAGTGTATTACTGCACTTTTGAGGGCGTCATTGAAAGTTATCTCAACTGCAGTTTACCTTAAAGGAAATCTCGCAGCAAGGAAATTCCTGGGATCTGAGAACATTAAGACATTGCTGAAAAGAAGCCTGACAGGCCAAGACACAATGTTATTATGACTGATACAAATATTATGGGCAAAAAGGAGAATAAGATCTGGGTTTGACAGAACAGTTTTAACTCAACGTCCACTTGCAAGCTTTTTCTGTCAAAACTGTCTCATGGTCTTCATTGGCAAACAGAGTTGTTGGCTCTTTTACCACAAGGTGCCATAAGTATGAACCTTCAAAGGTGGTTTCTCTTGTCAGAGATCAATGTCCTTGATCTTTTTCTGTCCGTCCATTGATTATGGTCCATTGATGACTTTGGACTCCTGTTCCAGGCTAAATTGTTTCTGGTTTTGGAGATTTCCCCAAATACAACCACCTGTTATCACATGAGCAAAGTTGCTTAATTAGGTTGTTTGATGACAAATGAGTCAGTTCTGTACACTGATGAGCACTGTTACATGAGTCAAAGCTAGCAAGACTAGACTTTGATATAATATTATTTCTTCATGACAAAAAAATGACAACAATCTTCTTGCAGAGTGTCAAAAGATTCTCACTTTACAGGTTTTCCTCAGAGGTCCACAAAGACACACACACCCTCTGTCTGTGATCAGCGCCATCTGTTAGGCCATCTGCTACAGTGTTTGAGGGTGTTCTTACCTGCTGCACTGAGTTCAGAAGGTTAACTTGACTTGGTCAAAGTGAGTCAAAGCATGCTTACAGCTGCTGACAAACACAACAGGCAGGCCCTGCCTTTCTAAGGAGAGGTGACATGCTGTCCCTGTGAAGTAATCTTTAAATGAGACAAAGATGTAACTACTTTCAGACTCTTTAGTGGCCTGTCATGTGTGTGTGTGTGTGTGTGTGCGCGCTTGCATGTCTAAACATACTATGAGAACCATTTGACTATATAGCCACAGGTGTTTCTTATCCGTTAGACACACGAACCCTCTGTGTGCATCTGCTGTATATGAGCCTGTTGTGTATATAAACAAGCAAGCTCAAAGCTCGTGGTCGCATGAAAACCTGAAACATGTTTAGATGTTAGAGGGAGGGAAAGCATCTGGTTACGCGAAAGCTAAAGATCTAAAACCAATAGAACAAACTGACAAAAAGGGAGAGGACAGAGTGAGTGTGTGTGTTAGAGAGACAGAATACGTGAGACATACACATGTGCCTTAGTTTAAGTGCTGGACTGGAATCGATGTTTTAGTGAGAAACAACAGTAAGATGTTTTATGGGATGCATGACATTTTAGGAGCAAAAAAAAGTGATCGGGACAATATGCCTGCTTTGACTTTTAGTTTTCAAGACAAGGTTTTGGTCTGTGCTCTGTAGGCCACATCATTTAGGCCATCAAGTGACAACAGAACTCTCCCCTGAGCCCAGAGTAAAGATTATCATTTTGGTGTTTTTATATCTTTTAAAAAGAAATGTAACATATTGTATGTTTGGACACTCAATGCTTGGCAGCTCTCTGTATCCTGTGTGAGGCCGAGCGACTGAAAGAGAGAGCGGCAGAACGTGACACTGAAAGTTAGTGAAGGAAAGTATTAGCAGTAAGTTTCTGTCTGGTAGTAAACGTGCAGCATAGGTCACTGTGTGCCCGTTAATAAAAGTCTGTAGTTTCCCCAAATGCTGGAAAAGTGAAGGCTGTTAGCGCTAGCTAACTTCTCCCCTGTAAAAGGGCCTTCAGCATCACAGCCCCCACCCTCTGGAACCCATCCCCACAGAGATCCCAAATGCTTCCTGTCTAAAATCTACTAAAACCCAGCTCATCACCAAGGCATTCAATCCTGAATGACTTTTTTTGTTCTGTCACTGTAACTCTGTGTAATGCATCCTTGGGTCTTGTGAAAGGCATTAAATATATTTATTTATTATTTAGCTAAATTAGTAACTAAGTAATATTAATAATCATCTGTCTGTCATTACTAACTAACCTACTAGTCAAGGGTTGAGAACATCAGGCACAAGCTGAGACTAAACTGGTGTACAGCTCTGTCCGGTACACAGACTGTAGGCTATATCCTGATAATTAACTTTATATGTCCGTGTTCAGAGGAGTCTGGATGGTAAAGAAATGAGAGACCATGGAGCTGAGGTTAATAAGGTTAAATAAGGTTAAATTAGGGGATGCAAACTAGTCCTTTTAAGCTAATTAGGAGATGTTTCTTTTGGATTTTAATAATTATCCAGGGATCCTGTATAGAAAAAATGATGCATCAAGATGCATCAATAATCATTTTATAATCGAGTTGCAGCCCTCTCAATCGTTATCGAATTGAATCGTGAGGACTACTAGCAAAGCAATAGCCAACAAAAAGTTATCATTTGTGAGACACACACAATCAGTAGTTTATGACAAGGTGTTTCTATTTTAGAAAATATCATAGGCTTTGGAGTAAGAAAAACTACCCTCAAAACCCCCCCTCTGGAAAACATCCACCATTATACCAGTACCTAAGAAACCCCATCCTTCATAACCCAACCACTACCAACCGGTCACACTCATTTCAAAAGTTATGAAATGCCAGGAAAAACTGACTCTGAAAACTATCCTGCCAGCTGTCAGACCACAGCCGGACCCCCACCTGTTTCTCTATAGGCCCAGATGAGGGACAGAGGTGGCATGTCTCTGCCTCTCCCTCCTCCAACATCTGGAATCACCTGGAAATTTAACTGCAATCCTATTTGTTGACTTTAGCTCTTCAGCACCATCCAGCACCGCCAGATGATCAAGAAACCTCAACATCCCTCCACTCCTCATCCACTGGGTTCTCAATTTCCTCAGCAGCAGACCACAGGCCGTTAGAACAAGCACATTATCAACTGTCATCACTAACACTGGGCCAGCCCTTTATCCATCATCAAATATTACAAATACTCTGTAGTCATACTTTGCTCAATGGAAATGACAAATTAAAACTCTACTTCTGTCATGGTGGGGTGCAGGGTAGCAGGTTGGTGGACCCAAATGCAGGACACACAGGAGTGGAACAGATATAATTCAAAAGGTTTTATTTAAGGCAAAACAAAAGGCGAGCACACTTACGGCTGAGTGGCTGAGTCCAAAACAGGGGTAATCCAAACAGAATGCAAAATCCAAAACAAAACCAGAGATCCAAAAGACAAACTCAAAAAGCAAACTCCAACGAACCAAAGACAGGCCAGGGCAGGACAGGGCACGAGACGAGACGAGACGAGACAGGGCAGAGCAGGCACAGAGCACAAACACATGACAGAGCGTAAACTCACGACAATGACCGGACAGGGAATGAACAGAAACACCAGGTATATACACACACACACACACACACACACACACACACACACGGGACTTACGAGCAGGGCGGGAGCAACACAGGTGACAGGGATCAAGGTAACGAGGCAGGCAGAGACAACAGGGGGCAACACAGAGGCAGGCAGAGACAACAAAGGGGAACAAAGAGGCAAACAGGCAGTGTGTTAACTGAGGGAACAGAAGGAACACAGGCAGACACGGGGCAAAACACAGAAGTACACAGACCAGAGGAAACACTAGAGACATGAACTAAGGTACAGGGCTAAGAACTAACATACTAAGTAACTAATACATGAAACTGTGACAGAACTGAAATCAGGAAAATACCAAAACACAGACTAACAGATACCTAACTGATAAAGAAATAAACTCAGAACTAAACAGAACAGATGACAAGACTAACATGCAGCTACAAAACCAAAACCCTCAGAACGAAAACCCAAAAACACAGCACACAGGACAGGATCGTGACAACTTCTCACTTAACACAATGGTGAACTGCAATGGACAAAGCAAATTATAAATACTAAATGGATTGTACTGTCACTTTTATACTTTTAAATTCAAATTTATTCTCAGCACTGTTAAATTGAATAGAATATTTTCCATTTTATGAATGCCTATCTACCTACCTTCTTATATAGTACCTCTGTAATCTTCACACCACTCAAGCTTTACACTGTGTGTCACATTCAACCCATTCACACACATTCATACACTGATCCAACTGCACATCATAAAGAAACTAATCATTTCAGGGTTCAGTATCTTCTTGATCTGTTGACCCACCACCTCTTGCTGATTTACAAAAGCCCATACATACAAAATCAATAATATCTCAGGCATGAACCACAGAGCCATCACAAATCTAGCACTCACAATAGCAAAGGACATAGATCAACACTTCACATTACCATCTCGTCGGAGATACAAGGCAGCTCCCTTTAGTACCTTTTGTCCCTTCCGCCATAGAAGCTGTGAACTTCCTCACTGACAATGCTGTGAGCTGGGGTGCATGAATGTATGAAGAAGATTTAATGTATGGTCTATATCTGTATATTTATGTGTTGTACTGGCTGTGAAAACAAATAACCCTTTTGTTGTGTGTGATGTCAATTTTATTATCTGCCTATGTCCACGAGGGGTGTGTAGCCCAAAATGTTTGAGTGTGCAATTCTGTGCGCATACAGGGCTCTATGCTAACCTTTTTTCCAAGGAGCACATATGCTCCTAAATCAAAAAAATAGGGGCACACAAAGAAATTTCGGAGGACATTGAAAGTTTATTAACAAACAATTTATTATATACATATTTATACTGCATGTGTGTGCTCTTTCTCTTTGTGTGCAATTATGATGTGAAACCAGCGAAGGACTACACCAGTGATATGTTATCTGTTATCTGGACACTCGGCATGGGCCTTAAAATACTGATAAATAAATAAGCTTTTTAAAATATTTAAACAGATTTTCATCATCACATGATAAGAGAAAACACTCATCACAGAAAACTACTATGATTGGAGCATTACAGCTTCTGGAGTGTGGGATTTGTAGTTTTATGAACCAGGGAAGGATACACAATACACCAGGAGCACCCACACAAATCATGCCACACCTAATGTAAACCAGACTGCTTAACAATATTTCTAACAATAACTTCAGTAAAACAGATATAAAACAGAATCACTCAGCACACTGGCATCCTGGATCTGACTTAATCTACATCTGTCCACTGCAGAGGCTCTATCCACAACCAGGAGGAGGAGCTAGTAGAAATGAGTGTATTAGTCTAATATTACATTATATGAAGAGTATAGTGTTCACTTAATAATATACTTTTGGTATAATATATATATATACACTACCGTTCAAAAGTTTGGGGTCACCCAGAAAATTTCATGTTTTCCATGAAAACTCACACTCGTATCCATCATTTGCATGAGTTGCAAAATGAATAGAAAATATAGTCAAGACATTGATGAGGTTAGAAATACAGATTTTTATTTGAAATAATAATGTTGTCCTTCAAATTTTGCTTTTGTCAAAGAATCCTCTATTTGCAGCAATTACAGCCTTGCAGACCTTTGGCATTCTAGCTGTCAGTTTGTTGAGGTAATCTGAAGAAATTTGACCCCACGCTTCCTGAAGCACCTCCCACAAGTTGGATTGGCTTGATGGGCACTTACGTACCATACGGTCAAGCTGCTCCCACAACAGCTCAATAGGGTTGAGATCTGGTGACTGCGCTGGCCACTCCATTACAGACCAGCTGACTGCTTCTTTCCTATCCCATTGCCCATCTTAATCTTTTCCTTTTATTGGCCAGTCTCAGAAATGGCTTTTTCTTTGCCACTCTGCCTAGAAGGCCAGCATCCTGGAGTATCCTCACTGTGGACGTTGAGACTGGCGTTTTGCGGGTAACATTTAATGAAGCTGCCAGTTGAGGACCTGTGAGGCATCTATTTCTCAAACTAGAGACTCTAACGTACTTGTCCTCTTGTTTAGTTGTGCACCTGGGCCTCCCACTTCTTTTTCTGTTCTGGTTAGAGCCCATTTGTGCTGTTCTCTGAAGGGAGTAGTATACACCTTTGTAGGAAATCTTCAGTTTCTCGGCAGTTTCTCGCATGGAATAGCCTTCATTTCTCAGAACAAGGATAGACTGTTTCAGAAGAAACTTGTCTTTTTCTGGCCATTTTGAGAGTATAATCGAACCCCAAATGCTGATGCTCCAGATACTCGACTAGCTCTGAGGAAGTCCAGTTTTATAGCTTCTCTAATAAGTACAACACTTTTCAGCTGTGCTAACATTACTGCACAAGGGTTTTGTAATCATCAATTAGCCTTTTAACACGATACGCAAACACAATGTACCATTAGAACACAGGAGTAATGGTTGCTAGAAATGGGCCTCTGTACACCTATGTAGATATTCTATTAAAAATCAGCCGTTTCCAGCTAGAATAGTCATTTACCACATTAACAATGTCTAGACTGTTTTCCTGATTAATTTAATGTTATCTCCATTGAAGAAAACAGTGCTTTTCTTCCAAAAGTAAGGACATTTCTGACCCCAAACTTTTGAACGGTAGTGTGTATATATATATATATATATCTTATAATATATATTAATTATATTACCTGCGATGGACTGGCGACCTGTCAAGGGTGTACCCCGCCTTTCACCCGATGTCAGCTGAGATTGGCTCCAGCCCCCCCGTGACCCTGTACGCAGGATAATTGGTTGATGATGGATGGATGGATATATTAATTACATAATGTTACTATATGGCTGCTGCAGTAAGGGCCCAGCCTTGTACATGGGCACACACTCTACCAAAGGGGCCACTGACACCCCTCCTAAAGGTCTATTTTCTGACAGTTGGTAGAGAGCTTCAAGGAGTGTCCAAGTTAATTGTAGGTACAGTGCACAGTGAAAGTAACTTTTTTCTAGGCTTAAGCAGAGCCTTTTATAGTGAATTGGAAGAAAGTGTGAAAGAGCCAGAATTGTTGGAGGGAAGGTAAGAAGTGACTGAGAGAGGTCAAAAGGAGTGGAGGAAGAGAGATGGGACAGGGGATTACTCCATTGGTACAGTGAAAATGTTTGTGGCACCAGTGAGGTTGAGGACATCTGCTTTGTGTTAAAGATTGCACTGGGCCTCTCACATGATGAAACCCAGCCTGGAGCTCAACAGCACAGTAAGATTCTGCCATTGGTCTCTCCTCCTCCTCCCCCACCAGCCAATCAGGAGCCAGCAGACCCTGAGGAGACGTTTTTCCAACACTGCAATCCGTCCTCCCTATTTAGGTTGCTCTCTCCTGCCTTTAAACTGCATTCACGTTCCATGGGAATTTTCTTCTGAATGCCTTATTGTAATAGGACACATCATGCCAATACCTTTTGTCATTTTTTTCCCCTTCCTGATAAGTTTACTGATCTTATCACACTTGACAGTTGATCTGATTAAGAAGAATACTGGAAGTTAATGCATGAAAGCAGACTTGAACAGTATCTACAATTTCCTCATAGGACTTGAATGCAACATTAGCTGGACAACAGCTGTGTGGGTTTCCCCCTCTGTTGCCTGGACAACCAGAATCCCTCACAATAACAAACTGGTTAACATTTTTTTCTTCCTTGTTTTCCCTCTTCTGGATCTCACCTCACTTTCTCTACTTCTGACATTTTTTGCATATGATCCCATTGAATTGTTGTTTCTGTAACGATAGTTACAAAGTTTCTGAAGGAAGCCTTTCACATAGGTGTCATGAATAGAAAAATGAAACATTTGACATATACTAAATAAAGTGTACAGTATGTGTCATGCTTACAAATCCAAAGACAGTAGCTCATTGTTAAAAACTTTCTTGGTAGTGGATTATATTTCACAAGTGGTAGCTGGTCTTGCTACAAGGGATGTCCAGATCCGATCACGAGATCGGAAATCGGGCCCGATCACGTTGTAGAAGAGACCTTGCTGAAGAGACGGAGCTGTGTTGTGGCGAGTTGTCTGCACCTCGAGGGACTTTCGGATAATTTATGCAAAGAATATTTTATCATTTTTAACAGCCAGCTACTTTAAACAGACCACATGCATGCAGTTGTTGGCAGCACTGCATGCACGCAAAACTACACAAGACCAGTGAATGACAGGCGACAGAGAGAAAGAAAATGGTCAACAATAAGCCTCAGTTTAGCTTTGGCTCGGAATCGCCATGCACAAAAACACACTTGATTCGACTCTAAGTCGACTATAGGCAGGACTTGATGATTCTGATTGGACTATGTAAATCCTTAGTCAGGAACAGCCCTAATAACCTGCTTTGCTGCTCTCTCTCCTCTCCTCTCCACTGCACTGTTTCCTCTCCTGTCCAACAACAACAACAACACTAATAAACACATTAATTGCCAAATAGTCAAGATTAACTAGACTAGAGCTGTCAAATGTTTGAGGAAAGTGAACCCCCACCATCGACTTTGATGAGTTTCTCCACAGCTTCATGGATGTTGACAGTACTGCTTTATTTCTAGTTGAATTGAGAGCTTTTCCCAGTGGTGGAAGAAGTTCTCAATTTTCATACTTAGTAAAAGTACAGATACCACATGAAAATGTTACTCAAGTAAAAGTAAAAGTCAACTAGTATAAACCTACTTAAGTAAAAAAAAAAAGTACTACACATCAAAGTCTATTGATCTTACAAAACAAAATCTATCTTTTTAAATTCACTCAAGTCAGGTTTGAATCCTGCGTTAGAAATTATAGTGAATCACAATAATTCGCTGCTTGTGTTTCACATCCTGTCTGGAATGGTCCCACAGATGTTTGTTGCTGGAATGCACGAGTTTAATTATGTACGCGTGCATATGAGCGTGTTTCCACGTGCAAGGCGGTCATCTTTTCCGAGCTAGTTTATAAACACCGTGGCCCGTCAGCGTTTATGAAACGTAATAGATACATTTCACTCAACATTTTTCAGTAAGTCTGACAAGCAACTGAGACACAGACAGACAAGAGCTGAGCTGGTTAGCTGGACAGACAGATTCACAGTAGCTGCACACATTAATATTAGGTTACATGTTATCTGCTATCCTTAGACTTTGCGAGAAGAGAACACATTTTCCTGACGTTCATGCAGTTAACTTTGCAGTTTTCACCTTTTGACATGAGAGTGAGGCGGGGCTGTCCAGCTCTGCGCGAGAGTGACCTGGTTTCTATCACTGCCTATGCCGGCGTTGCATCAGCTGAGTAAAGGTGATTTGTGGCGAGTCGGCTTTACCAGTTTCACAGTTGTTTTTTAATGCTGCTCCACTCAGGTGCGCTGCATAGGCGACTAATAACAATGTATCGAGGTCTCATGCAGAATGTAACAGAGTAAAAAGTCGGACATTTGGCTTTGAAATGTAGCGAAGTGGATGGATGTGGATCAGTTGCTGGAAGCACACACTCCAGCATGTGCTTTATTGTGAGCATGGGAAACTTTCTCTTCAGAGCCCTGAAGAGGGCGGAAAAATGTGTTCCCATAAGGGGGGACCGAACACACAACCCTCCGATTGAAAGACCTGTGCACTACTGACTGAACATTAAATATTTTAACTCTTAAACTCCGTTTCAACAATTCACTGCCACATCAGAGCATATAAACCCCGTCCCCGTGGGTGAACCCTGCTCTGGCTGTTGCAGAGCTCCACTCAGCACTGTATATTTATTAATTCTGAACATGCTCAAATTGTACAAATTGCATTCCCTTGGGTCTGCAGTTCACTTCTGCTCTGCTGACCGCTGACTTTGCAGCATGTCAGAGAAATGCTACTAGTGGCTTGTTCCAGGGACACTGCAGTGTCAGGCCTTCCCATTGGCTGTATGAAACTAGATTAGTGGTGCGCAAGCGCAAAAATTATTATTATTATTAGTTTGTGAAGACCTTTAGAAATAGTGTAACAGCTATAAGTGATTTCAACCTATAAAAAATTGATTAGTTTTTCAAATAAGGGCATTTTACTTCAAATAATGTTTTACAATAATGCTGACTTAGAGCATACCTTCGCATTTCACATTTTGAATGTTTTTTTACGCTCCAAGCAGCCATTATTTTCCATTCAATTAGGTACAGCATTAGAACGACACAACTGTTAAAAACTCAAACTCAGTTTTGTAAGTCAGAAAATGTATATTATTTGATTTACAGGAAGAAAAATAGTTGTCAACGATACAAACTATATGTGATTAGAATTGTTTATGCCCCCACTTTTGGAAATTGTTTCAATTTGTTTCTGCACTAAGCATCTCAGTCTTGTCATTAACTTAGTTTTTATTATCTCTATTACCTTTTCCTCTCTTTCCTCTTTTCCCACACTTTGTGCTGTCCAGCTATGTCAATGTCTTGCTCTCCTCTTGTGCTGTGTTACATCATTTCTGCTTTCAGTCTGACGCTCACACTGAGGTCAGTGCAATCGCAATTTTATCATCTCTCTCTGTCACACACACACACACACACACACGCACACACACGCACACACACACACACACACACACACACACACACACACACACACACACACACACACACACACACACACACACACAGCTGGGCCTTAGCTCATTCTCTCCTGTGGATGACATTGGGTCACTCCCTCTGTGTGTGTGTATGTCTTTGTGTGTCTGTTATACTCCCTCTGTGGTCAGAGCAGTGTGATTTAGTGCCGTAATATATGTATTCCTCGCAGCTCCTTGATAGAGCTCTGAGAATGCAGCAGTTGACTAAACCTCAGCATCATAGAGAAAAACTGGCTGTCCATCTTTAGCTTGTTCTATAATTCCACCATGCTTGGATTTCATGAATAACTGTCAGGCAAATGAATTACTAATGAACACTTTTGTACATATACCAGGGTGTGAAGTTAATGCCTAGGCAACTGGCCACTGAGTGGAAGGGAGTCATATTTTCATCCACTAAATAACTGAATAGATACAACTGACTATCATCAGTAGTGATTGGTATTGTTTGGAGTTGTATTTTGTCATAGTCAACATTGCAACAGATAATAGATAAGAGTCTAACAAACTACTGCTAAGGGTGATGAACTACAGCTGAAGCTGACAAAGTACCGTAATTCTGAAGATCCAGATTCCAGATTTTTGACCATGTAGAGCTGAACCTGATGATGGCCTAAAATGGCATTCTATGACAGGACAAAAAAGGATATACAGGCTATGCTTAGTTTTAACCATGATCTGTTCATCCTTTGCTATGATGAATTATAAAATGTATAGCTCAAATCAAGCAATCTGATTGGTTCATAGTAGTGATATAATGAGCATATACAACGAGTATGACGTCGAATTCCTTTGCACAGATCCATATCACTCTGCCACAAACAGGGTTTGAGTTATACCCTAATCTGAGCTTTGTGGGGGTCCCATGCCCCGTTTACATCTGCTATTAAAATATGATATGATACAGATCTGATACAGATCGCATTTTACCGTGATATATGCTACATCACAGTTAAGTGGGTTGAACAACGCCCCTTAACTGTGATACAATAAGCGTATATCACAGCCTGTCATGAGATATTGCTTAAGAAGAAGATATACTTTAAAATAATGTTATTTTTAAAATACTTTTTAAATACTTTTAAATAAACATAACAGGGAAAAGCAGTTGTGAGATTTGCAGAAGTTTCTTCAGTGTTAAATCTGACTGCATCAGCAAAGAAACTTCCCTTTACTTGGTAGATTAAAAGATGTCAGCTGTGTGTAACTGTGTATTATATATGTGTGTATATGTGGAGTATGCTATAGCCCCAGCTGCATCTGACCACAATGGTAGGCCACACCTGCCACAGGCTCTGACAAGCCTGGTGCCCTTGTATCAAAGTCACCCTGTGGTCTAGCAATAGGGACATGAACCTGTGCATGTTTGTGATAGGCGGTAGATAGATAGCACACATCTGCAGCAGAAATCTGCAAATAAAGTTACTGTGATAAACATAAACATGGGTAGCTGTTGTTTATTACTAAAGGAGAAGTAAGAATTCATATTTTCACAAAGATGACAGATGACACTACTACTACAAAAGTCAGACAGTAAATATTTTACATCTCTGAAATATGAAGTATCTAATCCATTTAAGTCATAATTCAGTCAAAGCAGGTGTGACTACGCAGAGTGTGGTTGCCCTAATTTTGGACATTTTTAGTAGCTTTGGTTAACAATGCAGAACTGGTTCACATCTACAAAATGCCATATGAAATCTAAATGATCTTTAGTTAGGGTACTGCAGACTATAGCAAAGCACAATTTGACTTAAAGGAAATTATCAGGTGCATTGAGTGTGTGAACAAAGCTGTTTTTCAGATCTGTAGTGGCATGATCTTCCCTATGTCAACTCTAAGATGACCTCCACATGCACCCTTAAACACATGCTTGCACGCACACGCACGCACACACACACACACACACACACACACACACACACACCACACACACTTTCCTCTCTGTGGTACAGGCTTGGAGTTTTCTGGTTTTCTGCACCACTTCCCTCTCCGAGTTCCTACACTGTGTGTGTTTTGTGACTGAGTGATTAGAGAAAATGGGTGCAGTGCTCAGAATTGAGTTGGTCTCACCAAGAGAATCCAGATGAAATATCTTACTATGTTACAGTCACATAGAAATTTTGTCACAGTCATAAAAGATATACTCCCATCAAAATGCAAAATCATCTTATACATATTATGCATGTTTAATAGTCTGCTCTCTGAGAAGGGAGCAGCTCTCTGCTCTACACTTTACACAGCAAATTTCAGGCCTTAAGAACTTGTGAAAGCTTTACTCACACTTATTTTTACCTGTTATCTTTACACACTGGATTTATTTTTGCTGGAACAGCTTGTATCTCTGAAGCATTGAATTCATTTGTCAATGCATATAATAATAATATAAATGCCTGTATTTATTGACAGTAGTTTGAATTTACATAAAAACATTCTTTTCATTAGTTTGTTTGTCACTTCACAGTGATTTACAAATAAGCTATAGCCCATTAAACATTTTAAAAAAAATTAAATTTCTGCTAAGTAATCAAGCAAGGATTTTTAGTCTAGTCTCACAAAGGCAGCAGCCAGTAGCTCCCAGAGATGGAGACTCGAGCTTTCAGAAAAAGCGACAAAGGTAAGTTTGTCAGTTGTTATTTGAGGGTACCTTTAGCGTCTGTGGGAGAAGCTCTGGGTGCGTTTCTATAAGACACTCCCTAGTGCATCTCTATGAGATGCTCTGGGGCGTCTCGTACAGACCGGAATTGCTAGCTAACCCGACAGATGCTGAAGGGTACCTTTAGCGTAAAGAAATTAGGTTTTGTCACGCTGTCTGAAAACATCAATAATGATGCACTGAGATGAGAATGCATTGGTCGCACACACACTGACTTCAGACTTGACTTGAGACTCGTCCTCAGACTTCAGACTCGGACTCGAGGTCCGGGACTCGTGAATAATGTTTCTTTTTCTTTTTCTTATGAGCTTGCTGTTATTGGCCTTCCTGTGTTACCTAGAACCTAACTACGTAATATGTACTATGTATCTGCTGAGCATAGCCACACATGAGAGAGGACAACAAACAGCAGAGGATTGTTGGCACTTGTCTGCAGAAATGTAGGTGTTGTGTAACAAAATGAATCGTGTTTGTAGTAGCAGTATAAATGTTGGAGCTGCAGTGCTTTTGGAAATAAGCTACATTTACTCGGTTACATGTAACTTTTTGAGTTATTAGGGGTCCAAGCCCGAAGTGGGCTGGGAACCCGTGGATGCAAGGCATCGCGGTGCCCAGTACCACGAAGTGGCTGGGAACCCTATTGTAATCGTTCTCGTTTTTATTATTAGGGGTCCAAGCCCGAGTACCACGTAGTGGCTGAGAACCCTATTGTAATCATTAGGATTTTTATTAGGGCCCGAGCACTAACGGTGCGAGGACCCTATTGAAATTGTAAGGATTATTTTTATGGCCCAAGCACTAACGGTGCAAGGACCCTATTGAAACTGTTAGGATTATTTTTTTTTCTTTCTTTCTTTCTTTCTTTCTTTTTTCTGCAAAGTAAGTCCCTTTTCGCGGCCTCAACATGCTCGAAAAGTCACCAAATTTGGCACACATGTCAGGACTGGTGAAAAATTTCGTATTTTGCGGGTTTCGCGGACGAGTGTTGCAAAATGGCTCGCTAACGCCACCTAGGAAGTTAGGAAAAATTAGCCCCTCCTCCACGTTCAACTTACATGCACGAAATTTGGTGGGGACGTGTATCATATCAAGACGCACAAAAAAGCCTCTTGGAGCGATGCCCTAATCCCAACAGGAAGTCCGCCATTTTGAATTGTATGGCCATTTTTGGATGATTTACACACTCCGTACTTTAACTAACTCCTCCTAGGGATTTAATCAGATCAACTTCAAATTTCTGCTGTGCCTTATAAAGGCATTGACGATGAAAAGTTGTGCTATCTGCGCGTTTTCGTCAATGGGCGTGACCGTGGCGTGGCGTCAAAGATCCACTCAACGCCATGACACAGGAAGTGGTTGTAACTTCACTCTAGATGCTCAGATCCGTATGAAATTTTACACGTTTAATAAGAGTCTCACCCTGAACACATCTACATGCTGACATTCACCCACAGTCATAGCGCCACCTGCTGGCAACAGGAAGTTACCTTTAACAAAGCAGCCCCCGTCGCACGTTTGACCTACATGTACGAAATTTCTGTGGCACATCTACCATGTCCAGACGCACAAAAGGAAGTCCGACATTTTGAATTTTACGTCATTTTTTGGGTGATTTACACACTCCGTATTTTAACGAACTCCTCCTAGGGACTTAGTCGGATCGATTACCAATTTCTGCTGTGCCTTCTAAAGGCATTGACGATGAAAAGTTGTGCTATCTGCGAGTTTTCGTCGATGAGCGTGTCCGTGGCGTGGTGTCAAAGATCGACTCATCGCCATTACACAGGAAGTGGCTGTAACTTCAGTGTACATGCTCTCAGATCTGTACGAAATTTTACATGTTTAATAACAGCCCCGCCCTGAACACATTTACATGCCAACATTCACCCACAGTGATAGCGCCACCTGCTGGCAACAGGAAGTGAGGTACAAAACCTTTATGCAACGTTCGAAGCGTGTAGCAAATGCACAGCCGCACCGGCCGAGCTCCAGAATATGCAACGCGGCCGCATCACACCCCGACGCGCTACAGATGCGAGGGCCCACCCATCGCTGCTTGCAGCTTTAATTTTTTTTTTCTTTCTTTCTTTCTTTCTTTCTTTCTTTCTTTCTTTCTTTTTTTCTGCAAAGTAAGCTCCATTTTCGCGGCCGCAACATGCTCGAAAACTCACCAAATTTGGCACGCATGTCAGGACTGGTGAAAAATTTCGTATTTTGTAGGTTTCGCGGATGGGCGTGGCAAAATGGCTCACTAGCGCCACCTACAAAATTAGAAAAAATTAGTCCCTTGTCCACGTTTGACCTACATGCACGAAATTTAGTGGGGACATGTATCATATCAAGACGCACAAAAAAGCCTCAAGAACCCATACCCTAAATGCGACAGGAAGGCCGCCATTTTGAATTTTGCACGACATATTTTGGGGACATGGTTATGTATACGGGATCGAGCTGAATCTCCTGGTATAGGCCACGCCCATTTCCGCCTTCAATTGTTTGCGCAAAGTCATGAAAACTGACTAACCGCCTGGAATTAACTCCTCCGAAGCCGCAAGTCCGATCGACACCAAATTTGGCACAGACCATCTCTGGACCAACATCATACAGGCTTGTGCTCCCCAGATCGATACGCAAAAAACTGTTCCCGTTATAAGCTAACGTTTGCTGAGGCAAAGCGCTAGTAACAGGAACCGATGTCATATCTTCAGTTTGGAATGGCTGATTGAAACCAAACTTGGAGCACTTATGTGGGACGTCGCCCTGAGGGCCTGTGCAAAATTTGGTGCAACTAGCCCCTAGGTGGCGCTGTTTAAACCGGAAAATTAGTTTCTCTATAACCACAAGTCGCATTGACGCGAAAGTTGTGTCAAATTGTTTAGCACCATCCCCTGACCTCAGGCTCCAAAGTGGACTCTAATGTGCCAATAGGTGGCGCTGTTATTGCAGATTAAAAACTCACAAAATCATCCCATTGACTTACATTCATTTTATATATCCAGAACCACAGGTCCGATTGAAACCAAATTTTGGTCAAATCTTTCCCATGGGCCCCTGATGACACCTGCAAAATTTGTTGCAATTCGGCTTCAAGGTGGCGCTATAATCGAAGCTGAAATGCCGTGGAAAAGCCCATTGAAATGAATGGGATTTTGAGTCACGGCACACTTTGAATGTGTTTGGAATGACCGATCAACACCAAACTTGGGGACCTTATGCAGCATGACTTCCGAAAAGCCTGTGTGAAATTTGGTGTCAATGGGCCTCTAGGTGACGCTATTACTTAGAAATCAATGAACACTCCCATAGACTTACATTCATTTCAGATCTCCATAACCGCAAGCATCATTTACAACTCTGGTCATTTCTTCTCTACAGGCCCCGCCTTGGCTCGGGGCCTAACATTATAGCACAATTAATCATGGCGGGCCCAGGACGACTCGCACGCCCTCCTACGAAGGCGTATATCAAAAAAGTTATATCCACGCGTTCGGGGGATTGAGCTGCATCTCCTGGTATAGGCTACGCCCATTTCCGCCTAAACTTTTTTTGCGCAAAATCGCGAAAACTGAAAAACTGGTTGGAATCATCTCCTCCGAAGCCGCAAGTCCGATCGGCACGAAGCTTGGCACGGATAATCTCTGGAGCAAGCTGATGAAATTTTGTGTAGGAAATTTTGATCCGACAAAAAATGTTGCGATTACACGCTCACAAGTATTTGCGAAAAACGCTACTAACAGGAAGTGAGATCATATCTTTGGTTTGCAATGGCCGATCGACACCAAATTTGGACCAGTAAGGTGCGACAGGCCCCTGAGGGCCTGTGCAAAATTTGGTGCAACTCGCCCCTAGATGGCGCTCTTTATTCCAGAAAAATTGTTCCTCTATAACCACAAGTCACATTGACATCGAACCTGTGCCGAATTGTTCAGCATGGTCCCCTGATGCCAGGCACCAAAGGGAACTCTAATGTGCCCATAGGTGGCGCTGTTATTGCAGATTAAAGACGAAAACATTTTTCCCATTGACTTACCTGCATTTTATATCTCCAGAACCGCAGGTCTGATTGACACCAAATTTGGGTCAATTCTTCCCCATGGGCCCCTGATCATACCTGAGAAATTTCGTACAATTCGGCCTAAAGTTCGCGCTATAATTGAAGCTGAAATGCCGTCAGAAAGCCCATTGAAATGAATGGGATTACAAACCAGGACACATTTTCACAAGCTTTGGAATGGCCGATCAACACCAAAATTGGGGACCTTATGCGACATGACCTCCTGAAAGCCTGTGTGAAATTTGGTGTAGATCGGCCAAACGGTGGCGCTATTAATCATATATGATAAAACACTCCCATTCACTTACATGCATTTTATATCTCCAGTACCACAGCTCCGATTGACACCAAATTTGGGTCACTTCTTCCCCATGGGGCCCTGATCATACCTGAACGATTTGGTGCAATTTGGCCAAAAGGTGGCGCCGTAATCGAACCTCTAATGCCTTCAGTAAGGGCATTCATTTCAATGGCATTTTCAAACACACCGCATTTTGGCGCGGTTCGTGGGTGGCCGATCGACACCTGACTCGGGGACCTTACGTGGGACGTCGGCAGGGCGCCCAGGACGACTCGCATGCCCTCCGTGGGGCGAGGGGGGCGGCTTGCGCCGGGGGGCTTGGACCCCGCTTATAACTGCTTGCAGTTCTAGTTGTACTTCTTTTAATACTTTTACTCTGCTACATTTGGATACATTCAGTGCGCTACGTCACCACTTATTTATTTTTCACCACAGTCAAGCATCCACAGGACTCTATTAGAGCAGAATAATGGCTGAAGTTGCAGCATGATATGATATGATTTTAAATGGCACCAGGAGCTAATATTTAGGCTACAGGTTAAAATTTAGCGCACCATGCGGCCAGTTCCGTCTCTTTCTCAGGCTTTTCAAAGCGAGGGGATTTGACACCCTGGGATAAGACTGATTTGGTGCAGCGGGTTTTGGTTGTGGCACTGAGCTGACAGAGAGCAGTCTGTTGAGTTAATGCTAATATGTTTAATTGTTTAATGTTTAAGCATTATCATGCTTAAAAACTCCTCTAGCTTTCTGACTTAATGGAAGTATTCAAGGTAACAGTGTAACAGCAGTCTGCAGTTAACTGGTCATGCTCATTGGTGTAGTCTGATGAAGACAGACCAAATTCTGCACACACATAAAAGACAAACTACTCTTATTTCATGTGGATGTGACTGATGCAATGTTTCACCCCCAGATGATTTTCCTCAGGTCAACGTGAAGAAGTGAACAGACCTGCATTTAATAGGCAATAAATTATGAAACATCACGACATTATCTCCTAATTTGATCTGTTTGCTAAATCATAATCATCCTCATTTACAGTTTTTCTCAATTGTTTAAACATATTTCTTGACGTTATCTTCTTCTCAAAACTCCAAACACAAATCCACAACTTCTCACCCAATTCTCCAAACATCCTATTTTCAGGTCAAAATGTAGCTCTCCCCTCAAAACCATTCAATCTTGCTGAAAAACTTTGCCCTCAGACATCACACACGGCTTGTGTGAGCTTGTATGAGTCTATATAATATATTAGTTTCACCTTTTAAGTTGAATTACTGAAATAAATGAACTTTTGCATAATATTCTAATTTTTTGAGTTTCACCTGTATATAAGCGGTCGGTTAATTTGGTGCATTCAGCTGCCTCTTGTGCCGACATCTTTTTCTTCTTAATTCTTATTTTTTTGGCGCAACACATTTCTTTTTCCTCTGTCTTTCTTTTCGCCATATTTACTGTCTCTGTTGCACTTGTCACACAACCCTGGGCTGAGTTATGCCCCGACAAAATGCAGCAAAGCAAACCAGTGCAAAAGGTTTTGGATTAAACTCTCCCCAGATGGAAAGTAAACTCCTCTGATCGGCGTCATTGAGACAATCAGAATTCAGCAAAACGAGGATCAGTCCTATGTATCCCCACTCAAGAATGAAAGTATTAGTTTGGCCCAGACTGACAGACACACAAACAGCTTTCCGCTGCAGCTGATTGGTTGGCCAGCTCGGTTGCGGATAATTCAGTAAAACATTAGAAATGGAAAAATACAGTACTTAGGGACATAAAAAACATTTAATGTAAGAAAAGCCTTCTCATACTTCTCCAAAATCTGTCTTAATTATAAGACAAAAAATAATTTTCAGAAAATACACATACATGCAAATTCCTGTGACCCTGTACGCAGGATAAGCAGTTGACGATGGATGGATGGATGGATGGATGGATGGAGATATATATAGATTTATTTATAAGTATGCTGTAGTTTGTGCCTCTTAAAACTCTTGCTGTTAATTAAAAATGTATCTTTGGTCAGTGAAAATCACCCTATCAGTCTTTTTATTCAGCAAGTTCATCAGTGTGTGTTGGGTCTTGCACTGCCATTCAGATCATAAGATTCCTATTAGATCAAACATAGAAGATATGCTATGTGTAGTATAGTTATAAAGTAGCCATTGGTTTTCTTTGGTTCTTAAAACGGTCAAAGGGGCCTCCATCCAAATTTTGATTAGGGCGGCCAAAGGTCTAGGGCCGGCTTTGTTTACTTGAGTACAGTTTTGGACTACCCTACCCACCTCTGTGTAATAGTTAAGGTTAAGCCTTGGATTTTAATTTAAAAACTGTTGGCTTTGTGCCATTAATTGACATCACGAAGCAGCAAGCACTGTTAGAAACATGTATAAATGTAAAGATGTCTGAGTGCTGGGGTGTAAGCAGTCATGGCAAAATGCATCTCAAATCCAAATACAGGCTCAAAAACATATGTTTCATAAAATGTTTCTAATACGCTCATAGTTTGTGTTTACAATGTGCAGAGGATGACTTGTAATGAGTAATCAACAACAAATGAGGCGTTTCTTCAAACCTCTACATTTTGATAATCTGTTTCCACTGACCCAAAGGTGCAGGAATGTTACTGTAACCCAAAATACTCAAGCATGAAAATGGACTCATATGCTGTTCTTCATAAAATCTGCCTGGGAGCTCAGAGAGAGACTGAACTGACACACAAGAACAGGTCCTCAGCCATGACCTCTGACCTCTGTCTTTCTCTTCTTCATTTTGTTTTCTTCTTTGTTTGAATACATTTATCATTAATTCATCATATGATCACTTGGGAACACAGTGACATTACACCCATCAAAGGAAACAAGTTATTTAATCCACCCAGAGAATAACAGAACACAAGTCAACAGTTAGCCATCTAGAGATGCCACAATTGCAATTTTGTTAGCTGATTCCAATATCTGCCTATACCTGCCTATTCCGATTTTGCCAGTTTACAATCTGCTTTCTTAGAACTATAATTGATAGCATTCATTTTTGTAACTTTTCTTTACAGTTTTTCTCAATTGTTTACACACATTTGAAAGCATGCCTCATATACTCAGGACTCTACAAGCAAATCAAAACACACACACACACAATAGGCAAAACCCCTCAATTCTCCTGCAAAATGAAACTTTACTTTCAAAACAATGTTATTTCTCAAAATCGTATTTTGTTTTCAAATGACACACAACCATGAAAAGACCTCTATAGGAACCAGTTGAACACTGATTTTGTTCACAATGTAAAACACTATGATGAATGGAAAACCCTTCTTCTCCATTCACCACAATGACTTAGGCGTTTTTATTGTTCAGTGTTACACTTTCTTTAAACAATACATACATAAGTGTGTTATAAAATATTTAAAAATATTTATTTATAATATTACAAGTAATGTTTTCCCTGGCAACGCAGTGGGGAAAATATCGCCTAGCATGGCGAATCCAGCCATGAAAAACATCAACTGCTACATCTCCACATGCATCTTCCATAGCTTTGAGAAGGGGTATATGCGTTTGTGGATTTTGGACATACACTTTCCATCTCCTAGCAAAAAAAAATCCTCAATAGGACTGAGGAATGGAGAATATAGAGGGAGATAAACAACTAAAAAGCATGGGTGGGCAGTGAACCAGTTACGAACCAGAGCAGCCCTGTGGAAACTACTGTTGTCCCAAACGACAACGTACCTGAGCTGCTCTGGGCCATCTATCTGATCTGGTGGAATGAGTGTGTTGTGTAGGGTGTCCAGGAATGTGCTCAGATGGGCGGTGTAGTAGGAGCCAAGGGTAGCATGGTGATGGATGACACTGAGGTGGGTAATTGCTTTTGTCTTTTTGGCTACGTTCAGACTGCAGGCCAATGTGACCCAAATCCGATTTTTTTGCCCATATGTGACTCAGATCTGATCTTCTTATGAAAGTGTGAACAGGTCAAGTCACATGGAATCTGATCTTTTCCAGTTCGGAATTGGGCCTCTTCCATATGTGGTCCAGATCCGATACAGATCGGATCTTTTTAAATGCGATCTCAGTCTGGACACTTAGGTCGCATTTGATGTGACTTTGACGTCACTGTAGAGCAGCAGTTTCTTCAGTCTGCAACACTGGTCTTGTGTAGTGTTTGGTGAATTTACATTATATTTGTACTTTGTTGATGGTAGCCTACTCCAATCATAGGGAAGTAGAAGTGCTAAAAGTGTTTTAGGTTTATCACAGCAGAGTGTAACTCGTGCAAACAGTATAGTAATGTGAAAGGTGTGTGTTTCATATGGTAACAAAGTGTGGTTTGTAAACAGAAGTGTATAGTTTTTACAAGCGTGTTCAATTATGCAAAGGATCTGTAGTGTTTTGCTATTTGGGTGTATGGTTGTGCTAATTGTGTGTAGTGTTTTGAAAACACGGGCCCTGTTTTGAAAATCGTGCTTAAGCAATCCAAAAAAACTGTAAGTTTACTGTTTTTTGTAAGAATATTTTTGTTCAGTCCCATGTAAATATATCTGCTGTGCATATGTTGCACTGACTTGTATACTGTAGTGAAAAAAAGTCTCAACAGCATGTGTGTGTATCTGCAAATATTTCTGTGCATGTGAACAATCTGATACATATTTTAGTATTATGGCAAAGCATACTAAAGATGGGGGTGCTTTTCATTATGCCCAACAGTGTGTAGTTGGTTAGGCAAAAATCTGGTAATATGAATGAAGTGTGTGCCATTTCATGCAAAAGTTTGATTTTGATAATGCTATGTGTAGTTTCGGTTGCAGTGCTTCATTTTGCAGGATATGAAGTATTTTGCAGTTTGGGTGTGTGGTTTTGTGAATTGTGTTAAGTATTTTGATAAAACCAGACTAGTTTGCAAAATTGTGTGTTAGCAATTGGAAAAAACTGTAAACATTTGGCTCTCTTCCTTCTCTACCTCGCTATCATCTGCTCACAAATTCCCTTCCTTATACCTAAAATCCACCGG
The DNA here is from genome assembly GCA_024633595.2 of Lepomis macrochirus. Classification (NCBI taxonomy): domain Eukaryota; kingdom Metazoa; phylum Chordata; class Actinopteri; order Centrarchiformes; family Centrarchidae; genus Lepomis; species Lepomis macrochirus. Next base: position 4,143,200 of record JALXJV020000010.1, on the reverse strand, counting down.
ACCGGAGCTCTCTGCTGAGTTACGTGCATCCTACTTGTTCGAGCGGACACAGTGGGGCGAGAGGGAGGTAGGGAGAGAGAGTGAGAGAGACACGGAGTGAGTGAGATGTGGGGCAGTTGCGTTGTACAGCGCCAGAAACTGTAAAGAAAAGAACAGAATACCATTGGCTATTATTTTTTCTTTCAAATATTTGAAAGAATCCATTTCCTATTTCATTCAAACACAGCATACGTGTTTAATTTGATGTAACGGGCAGAGAATTGCACATAAGACTGACTGGCCCGGTCAGGGCAGATCAAGCTGAAAACTGACCGATTCCAGTCATCAGCTGATCAATCGCTGCATCTCAAACATCATTGTCATTTGGAATACACATGCCATAACAAGTATATTGATACATTCAAAGGAAGCCAGGAGGATTCTAAGTGATGGAGAGAGGTTAACTTGCAAAAAAAGAGATTTAACCATTTATTATCACAGTGGATCTGGTTCTGAATCTGATTCATATAGGAACAATGAACATACAAGGGCATGTGTCAATAAAATTAACAATATTCACTGTAAATATCTTAAGAGAGTGTCGTGTTTTTGGTTTGAGTTTTGATAGTTTCCTGTTTAATTTTGAAAATCTGCCTCTTGTTTTCTTCTCCCTGTTGATTTTCTGAATATGTTCCACCTTTGTTTAATCATCCTGCCACTTTGCATATTTAGGTCGTGGCTCCCAATTGTTTAGTGTGCCTGTCTTATGTGCTTACTTTTAGATTTATGTTAGAGTTTGGATTTTGCCAATTTCTTGTGCCTGTATTAATGGATTTTTTTTATTAAAGCATGTGCCTTTTTGCATTTGTTTTGCTTTAAGCTTTGGACTGCTCTCCTGTTTTTGTTCCTTGTCTGCCTGCTAGACCACTGGTGTAATTTTGTTCCCCTTGTAATAATAACATTTTACGCAGTCTGTTCTGCCTTTTTTAGGCTGCTCACTGCTCCTGGAGATGGCTACTTCCAGGTGGAGAGTTAATTTTGGTCAGCTTCCCCTGGATCCCAGTCTGCTAGTAGTTCAAAAACAAAACAGGACAAGCACACTGATACAGAGAGCACAGACAATCAGGAACCACAGAACAATTATTTATTTTATTTTGGGAGTCACTGGCAAACCTATTCAGTCATTTAGGTAAGAGGACATGAACTCGTGTACACACAAAGACAGAAATTTGCATATGCATTCTATTCATTGATTTCGTAAAGCGTGCCTGGTTCTGTTTTATAAATCTCAGCCATTGTGGAACTGGGCGCTCAATTACAAGCCTCATTTCCACTGCCACGTTTAGCCATAAATGGATGTAGAAACACCTTTAACACCCGCTTGCACATTACTACTATAATAATAATAATAATAATAATAATAATAATAATAATGATAATAATAATAATAATAATATACTTTTTACTTATGTTCAGTTACTATTCGACGTAGAGCCTAAATGTGCCCTCCATCTCCTTCTGGTTTACTTTCTTTTCCCACCTCCTCCTACTCCAACAGGTACCATATAAAGTCTGAAAAATACCAAATACACACACACATAAATACAAATAACAAAAAACAAAAAATGTGTAATTTTTAAACCACAAACTTATTACATTCACATTTCACATTTACATTTACTCATTTACCTGACCCTTTTGTCCAAAGCAACTTACAATGTCAGAGGTCGCATGCCTCTGGAGCAACTTGAGGTTAAGTGTCTTACTCAGAGACACAATAGTGGATGTGTCACAGCGGGGAATTGAACACGGGTCTCTCACACCAAATGCAGGAATCTTATCCACTGATCCATCACCACATATTAAAACAGAAACATTTATTCGCAGTTGGATATTTGTCATGTGCTTCAGTAAGTTGTAGAAGAAAAAACTAGCACCCCAAGCTGACCAACAACCTGCTGGTGAAGAAGTCAGGAGATTATCTAATTTAGGGAGGAGATATTTCAGTCTAAACCAAGGTGGTGGATCGACTAAATGATTGACAATGCCAATCCCAGAGCCACAACACTAGTGTGGCTGAAAGAACATCAGTGAACCTTGTTTCCATGGGTGACAAGTCTTTTCATTACCATCAACACACACAGTTTATTAAAATAATGCAATAATGCAATACAGGGTCGCGGGGATGGCCATGTCCATTATTACATAATCATGATAACATGATGTCTTCTAGAAGGGCTCTGTGCCAAAAACTAGTTACATTATTAATGTTCATTTGTTAACTTTAAGGTGACAGCGTCAATAAGGGACCACAGGTTTTTTTGGCCCCCAGGGGTGGCGATGGACCACTGTATCAGACAAATGCCTCTGGTATGGGAAACCCGGGTACGATACATCCACCAATGTGTCCCTGAGCAACACTCTTAAGCCCAAGTTGCTCCAGAGGCGTGCGACCTCTGACATATGTAGCAATTATAAGTCACTTTGGATAAAAGCATTACCAAAAACTTAACCGAATTCCCAAAATGGGACCTGGAAGAATGGCAAAAATACCTCATTTGTTTTCATTCTGATGGCCTAAATGTTTTTCACAAGGACAGACATACAAACTCTCACATACACACGCTGCAATGCAGCTGCAGTTACTCTTGTACATGTGGTAAGACCACAAAGGAAGACAGGGAGGTCGGTAAGGATTAGTCAGTCAACCTGTTAAAATTCCTGCTGGCCAGGTGGAGCTCCATAAAGTGTCACACAGACACCTGTAAATCTGTGCTGCTTTCCACTCAGCCTAAGCAACCAATACACACACACACACACACACACACACACACACACACACACACATTCCACAGCTCTCCAACACACTGCTGGTCCCCTGCCATACAATAAGAACATTTCCCTGTGTGCCGGTATAAATAAATACTGAGTTTTATACAGGGCAGGTTTGCAAAATTCAAGCCAAATCCCAGAAAATTCCATATTAGGAGTGCTGCATATTTATGTTTTCATTAGGACCTCTAAACCCCACATTATCCTTAGCATTTCCTCCCTATATATATATATATATATATATATATATATATAAAAATTGAGACTAACTTTAGTTTCACACACTTTCATTTCTCTTTCCCCAGTCACTGTTTTGGATTGGGCCTGTAAAAATATCTGAGGAGGGAAGTGAGTATATTTCGGGCTCACTCACCCACTTAAATGCAAGTTATGGCTGAGGAATGTGTTTTTTTGATCAGTCATGGAAAAGTTTCAGATATATACCACTGGGAACTGTATTGATGGAGGTAAAACATTTTAATGCATGCTCTCCATGGCTAAAGAAAGCTATAACCCAGATTTCACTTTCTACAAGAAACCAAGAACTTAGATCAGTTTGCGTGAAAGCTTTAATGAAAAGGACATACTGTAAGTTGAATGACCTATTAGTCATGTTGGGGCTTACAAAGGTTTAAAGGGGCACCAAATTGCGTAGGGGCAATCATTTAATTTCAGAATTATCAAAGAAAATTAAATAATGACTTTAGAGCATGTCTGTAGCAGAATCCGCTCTGAACTAAAAATGATGAAGCGAGACTGTTAATTCCATTAAGACGTTCTTTAGTGAATAAACGAAAGGCCAAGAAACGTACATACAGTGTGTGCTAAATAAGAGTTACAGTATTGCTTCTGGCCCCACAACTGACGTTATCACCTCACGTACTCCTTTCCCTAGAGCCTCCTGGGTAATGAAGTCCCTTCTTTTAACTCCAAATGAAATGCAATAAAATGCAGTTCTCCTTTTAACTACATATTTACAGATTAACAATTTTATAAATATGAATGTTAACTTATATGTTAACTTATCAATCCTTACAAATAATATGTTCATTGTCATTGTGATGCAGAAAATAATGTCATTGTGATGCATTGTGATGCAGAAAAAAATGAGACAATTTTACAGCACTGCATAACATGACAGAAACAACTAGAATTTTTGCATTTCCTGCGGAACATGCGTGTGAATGCTGGAGCTGGAAAAAAAATTGCGGAAAAATGCAAAAGAGCTTAACTGAAATGACATGAAGAAGCTGAAATGCACAAAAGGTTGCAAAATATTGCTAAAGAAGCTGAAATAAACAAACAACTGCAAAAATGCAATAAAACTTAATTCAAATGCATGAAGAAGCTGAAATGTACAAGTAATTGCAAATTTCAATACTGAAAAAGAGAGGTAAGACAAAAAGAGAGGAAGAGAAAGAGAGAGTTGTAGAAAAAGAAAGACAGGTAGAGGAAAAGTAGTAGAAACGGAAAAGTAGAAGTGGAAGAAAAGTAGTAGAAGTAGAATTAGAAGCAGTAGTAGAAGTAGTAGTAGAAGTATTAGTAAAAGTAGAAGTAGTAGTAGTAGAAGTAGTAGAAGAAGAAGTAGAAGTATTAGTAAAACTAGAAGTAGCAGTAGAAGTAGAAGTAGAAGTAGTAGAAGTAGTTGTCACCTAGTCATCTTGGAAAATCAGCCTCATCCTGAATTCCCTTTTAAGATACATTAACTTTCTGGGACTTTAATCAAATTATTAAGAAGCTTAATGGGGTTGCAATTCACTGAATAAGAACTCGGAAATTGAACAGAGCTAAAATAAGCTAAATATGCTAAAATGATGAAAGATGTCACACTGACATAAGTGGAAGTTAAAATGAGTCAGTCAAAAGAAAAAAGATAGACAGACAGACAAGCTGAGACAGAGAGACAGACATTAATGAAGTTGGTGGGGACAAAAGCAGCTTCCAGCCACTTTAATATAGACCTTTAATTGACAGATCCTCCTCTCCTCCTCCTCTTCTCTCCTTCCCTCTTTTCTTCCCTTCATCCTGCCCTCTCTTCCTCCTTCCTTCCTCTCCTCCTTTTTGCCCTTCCTCCTTCCTTCCTCTCCTCCTCCTCCCCCTCCTACTTTCCCTTCCTCCTTGAGGAAACAGTCAGCCAATCAGAGCAGAGGACAGAGTCCTTTGATGGTCCCTGTTTATTAACATTGCCTAGTTAACCAGCTCTCCTATACAGAGAGTGGGAATAACTTTGCCTCAAACAAACCTCTCTAGAGAGAAAACTATAGGTGGTATTGGTGAAATAACCTGACCATCAGCGGTAGAAGGCATTTCTGAGCAATTTGATATATTTTTTGTATGGATAAGGTTTAAAAAAGTGACCACTTTGGCAAGTTTAAAAACTGGTGCCTTCTTCTCTGATCAAGAAATGTGGATAAGAATTTATATTGGATATCTATGGAGGAGATCCTGGCACTCTTGTCCAAGGGATTTCATAAACACGTGAGGAACCACAACAAAAATACCTACATTTCTAGCATAAATTGATGCCTGAAGAGTTAAAATTTTCTCTTTAACTCGCTGCCCTGACCACCATTTTAAGGTGAGATTTGGAGCTGCCTGCCCTCTAGCGATGACATCACGTGCTCAATTCAATTCAATTCAATTTGCTTTATTGGCATGACTGTAGAACAATATTGCTAAAGCATCATACATATAACATAACAATCACCCCCATACATTTTATTAAAGAATTAGAGCATAAAGTAATCAAAGTATCTGTGTTTGTGTTAAAAAAAGAAATATATATATATATTAAAAAATAAAATAAATAAATAAAACAGTGTGTCTGTTAAAAATACTAAAAAATAGAATAAACAAAACAGTAAGTGTGCGTGTTTGTTTAAAAAGTATTAAAAATAAGTAAGCGTGTGTGTGTGTGTGTTAAAAAACAAAACAAAAACAAAAAATGTAAATAAATATAACAATAAGCGTGTGTGTGTTAAAAATAAAAATATCTAAAAAAGAATTAAATTAAAATAAATAAATGAAACAGAGTGTGTGTGTGTATATATGTATAGTTTATTGATAAAAAAAAATTATAATAATAATACTAATCAAGTATAAAATGTAAAACAAAATAATTACTAAAATACCAAACAATCAAAATAATAATTTTTAAATCTGTACAATTATTTATCAGTCTGAGGTTCCACTGGTTGTCCTCACTTCATGGCATGTGGAGACATATTTTGCAGCAATTATTTGACATTTGGGCATTTCTCCCAGTAAATAGGGGAGTTTCTGTGTGTCTGATAGGAATTCGAATTCGGGGTAGATTTGGGCAATGTTTGCAAAATGTTTTTGTCTTAGTGTTTCATATTTGGGGCATGAGGTTAGAAAGTGCATCTCTGTCTCTACCCTCTACGTGCTCTAACTCTGAACATTCCGTCTCATCCGCTCCCATTATAAACTCAGGAAAAGGCCTGTGGACATCATAAATCTAAAACAGCTGTAGTAAACAAACTGTACAAGATATCAAAAAGGAGAATACAACTTTAATAGTTTAAAGATTTTGCTTCATTTTAAGCCTGAAATGACACTTGTAGCTCAAAGTATGCAGACAGAGTAGTCTTTCAAAGTGGAGCCCTCTTGAACAAAATCGGAGGATTTCTCCATTCATTTCCAATGGAATAGGATAGATTTTTTAAAGCTAATTGGTGTGAATGCTGTAAAGCATTCACACTATATGTTCTTCTGTGATTTTTGAGTCCCGTTTTTTTGCAACCTAACTAGTTCCACAGTTTTCAATGTAGAAACGTCATTCAAAGCTTAAAATATTCATCTCAATTTAGAACTAAGCATGCAGAATTTTCATAACCTTCATGCTTTTCAAGATATTCAAGGTTTTCCAGGAAATTTTCCCCATTCAAATGAATGGACGGAAAGTTCAAAATGTCCCCATTTTCACACTTTTTCAGGGTTTTTCAACTGTTAACTTCTCATTCATACTTTCAGCTAGAAACTTCATTCAAAACGGAAAAGATTCCACATCTTTCCGTCTTTTATCGTATTATTCAACTTTCAAATCCCATTCAAACTCTTCAATCTATTCAACTTTCCTTGAAACTTTGTTACAATGAAAGTCAATGAGAAAATCATTCAAATTCACTGATCTTCAACCTCTTCCCACTCATTCATACATTCACGTAGAAACGCCATTCCACCTTTAAAATGTTAAGAAACCTTTCGACTCTTTCCAGTGAATTCAACTTTTTCACATCTCTTGTACGTTTTACACAATTTCACTTCAAGTACCATGTCGCTATCAGCCTGAATTTTGAGTTTATAATGGGTTGCTATGGGACAGAATGTTGGCAGCTAGAGTGAGAGGACCAACTGACAGAGTGCGAATTCACTTCAAAATCATCTGAAAAATTTGTCTTCAACTCGCTGTATCTCCCACAATTTTCACTCTACATACGTAATTTTTTCACAGGTTATAGGAAAACTTCTTGTGTCGCTCATGTCCAACTTTGAAAGCAAAGTTTCACAGCTGGTACAGTGGGCTTGAGAATGAGAGGTGTCACACTCAACTGCCGCATAGACTCCCATATTAAAAAAGTGCTGCAGGTTCACGCAAGAGGCAGACAGGTGGACATTTCTATACTGCTGCTGTAAAGCCATTTTTGACAGTAGACACACAAATCTTGGACATCATCTTCATGAGGATCTTATCTCTCTAACAATACGTTTACTTTGGCATTGAGAGTTACGGTCTGTTCGTTAGGAGCAGGAGAAGCAGAGCTGCGCTCCAGGTTAAAACTCAATGAGACCAGCTGTCTCAGCCTGTCTAAATCAGACAGCTTTTAGCATCGCCATGGAAACCTGGGAATGCTGGCTCAGCACACAACTGATTGAGATGATGTAATGCAGACAACTCAGTAAACATGGCCCTTCAATACATCCTCCAGCACCTGGACTCTCCAGGAGACTACACCAGGATCCTGTTAGTGGACTCTGCCTTCAACAACATTATTCCAGCTCTGCTGCAGGACAAGTTCTCCCAGCTGATCATGCCTGCAGGTGTATCACAGATTTACTGTCCAGCAGCAAGCACCACGTGAACCTGGGAAAACATGTTTCTGACTCCAGGACCATCACTCAGCGGTTTCCTTCAGGGTCGTGTTCTTTCCCCTCTGATCTCCGCCCATAACACCAACAGCTGCACCTCCAGTCACCAAACCACCAAGCTCCTGCAGTGTGCAGAGGACACCACCTTCACTGGGCTCATCTCTAGTGTGGATCAGTCTGCCCACAGGTTGGAAATTGACCATCTGGGGTCCTGCAGAGATGCTCACAAGTCTTTGACCACAAGTCAACACATCCCCCACTCTCAAACCAGTGTAACATTATAACTAAATTAAACTGTAAGGTAGGGCCGCACAATCAGTGTCCCCACAGGTGGGAGATTGACCATCTGGGGTCCTGGAGCAACCAGATCAATCTGGACCTAAATGATATGAAGACAGTGGAGATGGGCAGGTATTCCAGAAAGAGGCCAGCTGCACCCATCTCCATCAGTCTGTGCAACCCCACACTGTGCTATTCAACTTTAACTTCTTCAACTTCTTCATGTCTTTCAGCTAAAGACTACATTCAAACCGTAAAATGTTCTACATTTATCAGGGCAGTTTGAAGTGACTTTAAAATCTTATTCATATTCTTTTTTCAACATTTCCAAGATGTTTCTAAAATTTCTTAGTCCTTCAGCTACTTTCTGCACATTAAAGCCAGCTATGCAGTGTAGCGTCAGCTTTTCAACAGTCCTTAAAACCTTTCCCATCTTTCATACATTTGTACTATTGAAATTTGTTCAAGACAGCAATTCAGTGTAGCGTCAGCTTTTCAATAAAACTTTCCGGATCTTTCATAAAAATTTACTGTTCAACTTTTTTCAAGCCAGCATTTCAGTGTAGCGCAAGCCATTCAGCAGACAGCATTCACACCACAATTTCTTAAGAAATTGCTTTTCTAGTTATTTTAAAAATTATAAATGCTAGAAAAATTGTATACAAGCACACATGTCCTTAACGAGCTGAACGTTTTGGTAGTTGAACGGTTTTTGTGGCACACAGCATGCGGGAGTAGCGTACCGACGAAACTCACAAGAGGATGTCAATGTTAATAGTGGTAGACATAGAAGTAAGGAAGAAAAGAGAGAGAGATAGAGACCAGGGGCCATACTACAGAAACTTCCTAACCCGCAGATCCTATCCTAACTGCTCGGTAACCATGGTTATAAGGGTTAGGAACTGATTTAGGAAAAAGGCCATTACAGATTAACAGTTCCTAAGTCAATATTCCTTTCCTAATTTCAGATAGGAAAAGTGTATTACAGAAGCATCCTAACTTCGTAAAATCTTAAATCTTAAACTCTCCTAACTTTAGGATAGCTGTTTAGCTCTCCTAACTTTTACTTTTCCACCAGGTAGCCTAGTATTTGCTAACTCGTTTAATCCACATTGTCGCTGTTTAATTGCTTTTACAAAATCAACAAAATGTCAACGGGCGGAACTTAATTGATTCTACCGATGTGTTTGATGACAAAACCCTCATTAGTAGAAAGGCCCATAACGTAAAGGCTTGATGTAACAAAATGATCCTAAGGCAAGTCTTTGATAGAAGGAGATTGTTAGAGACAAGAAATAGCCTACATGAAAAACATGATGACGTTAGCCCGCAGCCTTTATTAGCCTTTCCCGAGAAGAACTATGGGTTTCTGCCGACGTCAGTGAGGGAGCACAGGAGGAGCGACCAGCGGCTTCTCTCTGCTCGGTGGACACAAAAGTTGCCTTTCTCTTCGTATCACTTGTAAATGGACTTGTTTTCTTTTTGGCAGCAAAAAGAAAACAAGGAATTCAGCCTCATCCTGAATTCCTTGTTAAGATGCATTAACTGTCTGTGGTTTGAATTTGGAAGAATTTGGCCCGGGAGAACTATTGAGAAGCCTTTCTCAACCTGACTAAGATTAATACATGGGGCTTTTATTTTGTAATTTGTGTGTGTTTGTGTGTGTGCGTCTGTGTGTGTGTGTGTGTGTGTGTGTGGAAGTGGATGTTTCTGGTTTTTTTTGTTTGTGTTTGTTTGTGTCTCTGTGTGTGTCAATCAAACTGACCTATTTACATCATCTCAATCACCTACATTCTAAAGAAGTAGTAGTAGTAGTCGGGGTTCAGTGACTTGCCCAAGGACACTTCGACATGCAGCCTGGGGGAGCTGGGGATTGAACCGCCGACCTTCCGATTAACGGCCGCCGACCTTCCGATTAACGAACAACCATGGAGGATTTTCTGTCACTCTTGTCCTTTGGAAGGACACAGAGAAAAAACTAGTCCGAGGGATTTACTAAACACACGTGAGCAACCACAACAAAAATACCGACGTTTCTAGTATAATTTCATGCCTGAAGAGTTAAAATTGTGGCCAGGCCAGCGATTTCAAAATTATTTTTTACGATTAGTTCTCAAGCTGGCTCCACTCTGGCGATGACATCACGTGCTCTAGCTCTGAACATTCCGTCTCATCCGCTTCCATTATATCGTCTGAAACGGCTTGAAAAACTTCCTGAGACTATAATAGAGATTGTGAAAAAAATGTAGAAGATAGTGAAAAGTTGAATGCAAGTTTAATAGCTTAAAGATTTCTCAACATTTCAAAGGTGAAATTACAAAAAATAGCTGAAAGTATGCAGAAGTAGTAGCATTTGAAAGTTGACGACAGATTAGGAGGAGTTGAAAATTTTTCCATTCATTTTCAATGTACAAAAAATTGCACAAAAAGCTTAATAGTTTAAGAAGTATAAAAGGTATAAAAAAGTTATATACAAGCACACATGTCCTTAAAAAGCTGAACATTTTGATGGTTGAATGGTTTTTGTAGCACAAAGTAGAGAGGAGTTGAAACGTTGCGAAAAATGTACGGAAGAAGAATAATAAAGATTTGGATTCACACTAATTACAAAATAAGAAATAGAAGCGTGGAGCACCCTATCGGGTCGACATTCCTGTCAATTGAGCCACAGATTCATATTCACATCACAACAGATATTTTCATCAATTTACTGTAGGACACATTTGCAAAAATAGTCTAAGAGTCACGTAGAAAAAATGCTTTGTAGATTATGACTTGTTCAATTAGTTTGCATGTACTGACTTATGCAATGAACTTTTGACTAGATGTTTTGGGGAGAAAGACAATTCAACAGAGAGCCTGTATAATACATTGTCATCAACATGACATACAGTAAGCAACTGATATTGTACATTTGTACATAATCATTTGCATAAATGTGTCAAAGCAATTAGCAATTTCTCAAAAGACTGAGAAATTGCTGTGTGCACAAGTGACTAGATGATGTGGAGGCTGAACAAGTAGAAATTCAATTCTGATCTGAGAAATGTACCAAAGTGACTGAGGACAACTGTATTCTATAATGAAATACTGATTTATATTTTTTTAAAAATCAGTCACATTTTGAAGATAAAAGTTCGCCAAATTTATGCAATGCTTCCTGTTAGTTTTTTTTAGGTCAGTGTGCTGTGAGTGAGAGTTTTTGCTTACTGAGTAAGAAATGTTGCCAGTGTTTTGGTTGAACAAATTTATTTTACAACTTGTATGAAGTGTTTTACTGGTTTGAGTGACTTTTGGAGGTGAGATTGGCTTCAGTTTTGACCATTGCATCTCAGCAATTGAAAAAAACTATAAGTGATTGACTCAATTTCATGAAAAACCACTAAACTATTTATTTCAAACTCTGATTAAAAATTAAATTAATAATTACAACTAAAATGACCATATCAATAGCTAAAGGTTGAAGGATTTGCTGTTCAACATGGAAGTGGTTGGCACCATTCACTCCTGTGCAACATTAAAGAAACGCATTAATGTTCACAAGCATTTATTTAAAAGATGATGAAAGGAAAACACAAAATATATAATGAAAAAAAAACAAACTAAATGCACTCAGCTAAAGAACGTCTCGGGTTACGTATGTAACCCTGGTTCCCCGAGAAGGGGAACGAGACACTGCGTCAGTTACGACACTATGGGAACGCCTTTAGGCGTAGCAGGTCTGAACGTGAATGAAATCACTCCAATCCTATTGGCTTGTAGCTAAAACGATAGGGTGTGACGGATAACCGGAGGAGTATAAAGCACACCTGAGCACAATCATAATTAGCTTATTCTATGAAGCAGGCGCTCTAGGCGGGGGAGAGAGGTGCGGCGGACTGGCGCAGTGTCTCGTTCCCCTTCGAGGAACCAGGGTTACATACGTAACCCGAGGCGTTCCCTCGAGGGAACTCGAACTGCGTCGGTTACGACACTATGGGAACGAGATACCCACTAAACCGTGCCGAAAGACCCCGCCTGCCCCAGTGAGCAAGAAAAACGGCCCAACTAGGAAGAAAGCGCACGAGTGCCGGGTGCCGAAGGAAGATCCAGGCTGTAGAATCTGATGAACGTGTGCGGAGTGGCCCAGCCAGCCGCATCACATACATCCTGTAAAGATGCCCCAGAGAGAGAGCTCGAGAGGCAACCATGCCCCTGGTGGAATGAGCTCTCACGGCCATAGGTGAAGGCAAACTGCGCACCTGATAGGCCAGGGAAATCGCCTGTACGATCCAATTGCTAATAGTCTGTTTGGATGCAGGGAGCCCCACCTTAGGGGTCCCAAAACACACAAGCAACTGGTCAGTCTTCCTCCAGCGGGAGGACCTCTGGGTGTAAATGCTCAAGGCCCTAACAGGGCAGAGCAAATGAAGTCTCCCGTCCTCCTCTGTCACATGAGGTGGAGGATGAAAGGCCTGCAGCACTGTGGACCCTGCCGCACAAGAAGGCACTTTAGGGATGTATCCTGGACGAGGGTGCAGGATAGCCCTAATATTCCCCGGGGCAAACTCCAGGCTTCGTGGACTGACAGAAAGCGCTTGGAGGTCCCCCACTCTCCTCAGAGAAGTGATAGCCAGGAGAAAGGCCAACTTGAGGGTCAAGTGCTTAGCCTCAGCTAACTCCAGAGGTTCAAAGGGGGCCTCAGCCAACGCCCCAAGAACCACTGCCAGGTCCCAGGTGGGAACCTTGGAACGAGTTGCAGGTCTCATCCTCCTAGCACCGCGGAGGAAACGTACAACCAGGGAAGTTTCCCTAACGATCCCTCCCTCAGAGGGGCGTGGAAAGCAGAGATAGCCGCCACGTACACCTTGAGGGTGGATGGGGAAAGACCGGCAGAGAACCGATCTTGGAGAAACTCCAGCACCTGAATCACTGGGCAGGTAACTGGATCCACCGACCGTTCTCCACACCAAGTGGAGAAAACATTCCACTTCAGGTCATACATCCTCCGCGTAGACGGGGCCCTGGAGCTCAGGAGGGTCTCGACTGCTCCGGCTGTCAGACCCGCCTCTAGGTACTGCGCCCCCTCAGGGGCCAGACCCAGAGTCGGCACACGGCGGGGCAAGGATGAAGAACCCGGCCCTGTGCCTGAGACAGCAGGTCTCTCCTCAGAGGAACCTGCCATGGCGGGCCGTCCAGGAGCGACATGATGTCTGAGAACCACACTCGGGTCGGCCAGAACGGAGCTACTAGTAGTAGGCTGACATTGTCCTGGCGGACCCGCTTCAGGACCCCTGGGAGCAGAGCGACTGGGGGAAACGCGTACAGACGCAGCCTCGGCCACGTGTGCGCCATGGCGTCCAGCCCCAACGGGGCTGGAGGAGCGAGAGAGAACCATAGGGGACAGTGTGTAGTCTCTTGGGACGCAAACAAATCCACGTCTATGGGACCGAACTCTTCGCACAAGAGCTTCACCACCTCGGGGTGAAGTCTCCATTCCCCGGGCCTCAGCCCCTGTCTCGACAGCAGGTCTGCTCCCTGATTCTCCGTCCCTGGGAGATACATCGCTCTGAGCGACAGTAATCTCTGCTGGGACCACAGGAGGATCTGACGCGCTAAGTCGTTCAACGGGCGCGAGCGCAGACCGCCCTGGTGATTTAAATAGGCCACCACTGCTGTGTTGTCGCAACGAACCAGGACGTGGTGGCCCTGGAGATCTGGCGGGAAACTCCTTAGAGCCTGGAACACTGCCAACATCTCGAGGTAATTGATATGCCTCTCTGACAGATGCACCTGCCAAGATCCCCTTGCAAAGCGGCCGTCCATGACCGCGCCCCAGCCCATGAGGGAGGCGTCTGTCGAAATAACCAGCCGGTGACAGGACCCTCCTAACACAGGGCCCTGGGACAGGAACCAAGTCTCCTTCCACACTGATAGGGACCGAAGACATTCGCGTGAAACCCTTATCAGGCGGAAAGGATTTCCCTTCGGGGAAAAACCCTTGGTCCGCAGCCACCACTGCAGGGGTCTCATGTGCAGCAGTCCATATGGTATCACAGTGGATGCAGCTGCTAGGAGACCTAACACCCGTTGAAAGTGTTTCACAGTGATGGCGTGGCCTAACTTTACCCCTCCTACTGCTGCCAATATGGTGTCGACACGTGCCGGGGATAACTGAGCTCGCATCACTGTCGAATCCCACACAACCCCCAGGAAAGTGACCCTCTGGGATGGCGCTAGCACACTCGTCTTTGCGTTGAGCCTCAGCCCTAAACGCATCAAGTGATTCAGAACGACATCTCGATGCCGAACTGCCAACTCCCGAGACTGAGCTAGAATCAGCCAGTCGTCGATGTAGTTGAAAATCCGGATGCCCTGGAACCTCAGCGGGGCCAAAGCTGCATCCATACACTTGGTGAATGTGCGAGGGGAAAGTGCCAGGCCGAATGGAAGCACCCGATATTGGTAAGCCACACCCCCGAAGGCGAACCTCAGGAACTTCCTGTGAGAAGGACGAATGGAGATATGGAAATAAGCGTCCTTTAGATCTATTGTGACGAACCAATCCTCGGATTGGATGTGCGTCACGATGGCGGGGATGGTGAGCATCTTGAACCTGAATCTCCTCAGAGACCGGTTTAGCACCCGCAGATCCAGAATAGGACGCAGTCCTCCGTCCTTCTTGGGGACTAAGAAGTACCGGCTGTAAAACCCGGTGTTCCTGTCTGGGGAAGGAACGCGTTCTACGGCCCCCTTCCTCAGCAGAGAAAGAACTTCTTGTCCTAACACCGAACCTTGCTCCGGGCGGACCACAGTCCAAATCACCCCGTTGAACTTTGGCGGGCGGACTTTGAACTGCAGCCGGTACCCATGTATGGCAGTGCGCAGAGTCCACGGAGAAATGTCTGTCAGGCTCCGCCAGGCTTCTGCAAATTCTGCCAACGGAACCAACCCCTCGGGGCTGGTGGTCGGTGTCTCGTGTGATTCTCCGACGGGCCCCTGAAGCATGAAGGCAGGGGGGAAACCGTCGAGAATCCACGGTGAGTGAGTCCGGATGCCGCCTGACTGCAGACCCTCGGGGCAGACAGTACGGCGTGGACTCGAAAGTGGCTGGCACGTCCCGAACGTGAAAACGGCGGGCTAGCGTCACCTGAAGCCACCTCGGAGGGGACCTCGGTCGGCCTCCGGAAGGGGTGTGGGGGGTGAGGGAGGGGAGGAAAGACTCCCCTCGTCGGTCCTCAGGACCTCTTCCCTGTGCTCTGGATGACAGTCCTCAGATCGCGTCTATCCAGATGTTGAGACTGGGTTCGTTGCCCTGCAGCCCCAGCTCCTTGGGGGGGGCCTGCGGGATGCAACACTTTGTCTCCTTTCTGCTCGGTAGGAGCTGGTTGATGGGAAGGATTTCCTCCAGGCAGCCTCAGCTGCTCTGGGCGCAGACCGACGAGGGAGGAACTGGCGGAACGCTTCACCTTGCTCTTTCATGGTCTGGAACCGCTCCACCACAGAGTCCACTGCGTCCCCGAAAAGGCCTTCTGGGCAAACTGGTGCATCGAGGAGGTGATTTTTATCCTTCTCGGAAATGCCCGAGAGATTCAGCCAGAGATGGCGCTCTGCGGCCACCAGGACCGACATGGATCTTCCGATGTTCCGGGCTGTCTCCTTTGTGGCCCTAAGGGACAGATCCGTGGCCCTGCTCAGTTCCTCCAGATCTCCCTCAGAAGGACCCCCCTTCTGGATCATCTCCTGAAGCAGGTCAGCTTGGTAGGCCTGAAGCACCGCCATGGTGTGCAAGCTCGCACCTGCCTGACCCGCTGCCATGTATGACTTGCCCATAAGCGCTGAGGTGATGCGACATGGCTTGGAGGGTAACGCCGGTTTCTCTAGGGAGGACGCAAGTCGAGGGAGAGATAGCCCATAGCGTATCTTCCACCTGAGGCATCCTCCCATATCCACGCTCTTTAATCCCCATTACATTACTGTAATTGAGGGATTTTGCTGTGAAGATGCGTGAGGAGTATGGTCTGCTCCAGGATTTCTTGATCTCGTCATGAAGATCCGGAAAGAATGGCAGACACCGGCGTGGAGGTGGCGCATGGCGTTTCAGGAACCTCTCATCCAGCCTACCACTTGTTCGTGGTTCTTGATTTTCCTGCGGCCAGGAGATATTCAGCTTCGCCACTGCTCTAGTCACCACCTCCAGCAGCTCGTCGTAGTCGGGCGCAGCCTGATGACGCTGCTCCGACACCCGGAAGTCGTCTTCCATCACACTGAGCACGTCTATCTCCTCAGAGTCAGAGTGCTGCAGCGTCTCTGGATCCAAGCCACGAGCAGGAGAATCCGTAAAACGGGCTCCCGGACAAGGCAAGGACATATCTGAACCAGTGGACGAGGGTCGGGAAAAAGCCTCAGCCGTCCTGAAATCCTCCGTGAGGTCACACTGGGATCCCCATGACTGCAAGGAAGATTTATTCATCGTAGTGAGTGATACAGAGTGAAACTGTAAGTTGTTGTTAGTGACTGTTACTTGCTGAACTTGTTTTGTTTTCTTCTAATAATAGGTATTAGTTGGCAGGTCCAGACACCAAGGCTGAGCCTAAATACAATTATTTAATACTTGCTATATTCTGACCCACATAACTTTCTGCATTCATTGTCTGTAATATTTTTTTTTTTTAAATATGTAGATGTTGCTTAAATGGCTAAGCTATACATGAGCATACACCCACAGATATACCCATAGGAAAATTTTAAAAAATGAAAGCAATCATACATACTTGCAACCATACATATAGTAATCATTACTCCAAATCTTTTAATCTTTCTAACATCAGGTTATTAAATTCACACAGTAGTAACTTTAAATAGGATCCTTACAAACAGCTTACATGATAAAGTTATTATTTTATGTTTGTATGCAAGCCAAACTACAGGGCAAATTCACACTCTGATTGAACCAATCTACATTCCAACAACAGCAATTGCTGTAATTAATAGTACTTTTGGGACCTGCAACTTATCTTAAGAGAATTATATTGGGTATTATTTTATCACACATATACATGAGCAGCTAAATAGCATTTAGTCACAGCCTACGAAAGAACTCAGTCTGACGTAAGTGAATTCCCCCCATGCAGTTTTGATGTGTATAAAAGCTAACATTACTGTAACTTTTGTTCAACAGAGGAGAAATGGAAGAATAAAATATGTCTGTCGCTTTTTACCTGTTTACATCTTTGCGTCTTCACTGATTGTTGACATAAGTGTAGTTCTAATACAGTTGCAAAAGATGTGAGTGCAAAGATTTTACAAAAGATGCAAAAGATGCAAACACTTTGTCATATTTGTTTAAACTGTCTATAAACACCAATGCATATTAAAAAGTTAGGTGCTCTGAAAAAGAGAGTATAAAAATCGGCTGTCTGTAGTCCTCTCAGGGCTGCAGTAAACACAGTCACTCGTTCCATTTAGACCGAATGCAATGATTGGCTGACTGACTGTCACTCTCCCTCGCTGCCATGGCTACCAGCCTTGCTGCTACAGGAGCTGTCCCCATGCGCGCACCCGGTCAGCTCGCTCAGACCTGACGAGCGAAGCGGTCACACCGAAGCTAATATCTGCATGGCTTTTCAACGATAGTGACAACTGAGGAACACCGAGGGGCTGACACAGCGTGGTGGCTTTATTTCTACTGGACAGGTAATCTGGCTTTTATCATTTTGATGGTAAATTGTTACTTTCATCGCTAGCAAACGTAGCTACCTACTTAGCATACAGCTAACGGTAGCTACCTACTTAGCATACAGCTAACTGTTGCTACCATAGATTGTAGGTTGCTACGAGTGCAGACTGGTGTAGGAGCCAGAGTAGAGACGATGAAATATATCTAGCTATGGATGGGCTGGAAAACAGCAGCGCGAGCTGTGTTTTCTGATGCTAACATTAGGCAAGACAATGTAAGTGTAGACTGTGTGTGTAGTTATTCACCACATAGGTTTATTGTGATACTATGTTTATACCTAACTTTAGTTATCTTTACACCTTGTATGTAATCTGTTTGTGTGATTATCTTGTGTCTGCAGTTGATGTTTGACTGTATGTTACTTTTACAAATGTGGTGATGTAGCTGTGTGTTTGTAGTTATGAGAGACATGTCAACGTTAGTGTACATAAACAATGATGGCTAAAGGTCCCAAAGTATCTATGTTTCTGGTATATATGTGTAAAAACCTTTTGTAATTGGTGCTGTTACTTGTTGATGCCATTACTTATTTTACCAGAAATAAAAAAGTCCTGTATGTTTTATTTCTACTGTGCCCTCAGGTCACCTGAAGATTTGGCGTCTTTCATAGCGCTGTACTTCTCACCAGTATACACTGAAAGGACCACGCTGGTTGGCCTGGATCACAACCACCATGGCCACAGTCCAGCCAGGTGAAAAGCTAATGACACAGTTCAGTATGTTGCACAATACATTTATAAGTGATGAGTCAAAAATATTAAACAGTATGAGGAATACAGATAGATGGTGCTGATTTATTGTTTTGATTGCATTTTATGTGTAAATGCTAACTGCTCTATAAGACAATAATGTCAGGTATTACAAACTTTTCACTAAGCTGATCCTCCTTTTTGTAGTATCAGATAAAAGCAAGGTGTACAACAAAAAGACATCCAGAGTGCTCTCCTCCTCCTCCTCCTCCTCCTCCTCCTCCTACGACAGTTGCCTACTACTGAGGAGATGCCTAGAAGCAGAACCAGGAGACCTGGTGATCCCTGTCAACAGGGGGTTCAGTCAAGTGTCCCTGCCCCAACTGTGTTACTAGATACAGCAAAATATAAATCAAAAAGTAATATGGTTGTTTTTGAAATGTGGTAATCATGTCAGAGAGGTGATTGTGATATATTTAATCATCTCCACAGCAGCGATATGATGCTACATGCAAGTCTGAACTGTCTTCATAATCAGTCAGGACACTTGTGGACACTGTCGATTCCTGTATATACTTATTTTATTTTTATACTTATTTTTAATGATGTTTAAAATGATCTATTTGTGATATAGGTTGTAGTTTTTAGTAGTATTTCATAACAATAAACAAGTGTTATACCACATCTGGAAGACATTATTGGAGACATAAGACAAAATGTAGTAGCTTGATTGTTTATGTTGCAAGTGTAAAGAAAAGGCATTTATCATTTTCAATGTTTTATTTAAAAAAGAATAAAAATATTATCCAGAACAGGAAAACATTTACTTTGTATTTTCTCTACCCTCCTGGGAATAAAACTAACAATGTACAGGTATTTATCCACACAGTGGAGGGAATTATTTGCAGTGTTGGGCAGTAGCGTCGCTACAAGTAGCGCTGTAACTAGTTTAACTACATTTCTCAGTAGCTTGGTGGTAGCGTCGCTATTTTCTGAATCAAATAGCTTTTCAGTAACGAAGCTCTTTTATTGACCGAGTAGCGCGGTAGCTTCCACACACGCTACATTTTCCGAAGCATTTCTGAAGGATCAGTAAGTGACACCACCGCTGGCAGAAGCGCTTCCCTGTGATGGTGACATCACGTACATCCTTGGGTTGATGTTTGCGACTTTGCTGCAGGGGAATAAAGACACGTGCGACAGAGGGTCTCTCTCTCTCTCGCTCTTTCTCTCTCTCTCGCTCTTTCTCTGCCATGAATGTTTAGGTTGTTTAGGTTGCAATGTTGCCAGAGCACAAAGTCACATATAAACTATAAAAAATATAGAATTAATTAATAATTAATTAATTTAATTAATTAATAAGGTGAGTAAGGGGCCAGAGGGCTGTTTCACAAAAGTAAATTTAGAAATCCAGGATAGAGAGATAAAAGCTGGAAAGCGACCTGGTGTGATCCAGAAGCATCTGGCTTTATCGAGTTTCACAAAAGGCCAAACCAAGGCTCAGAAGGTGCAACTAAGTCAAGCCAGGTGTAAGTAATTTCAGATAAATGGGCGTCAACAACTTAACTTCAAGAGACCACGCTGGCGATCCAGAATTCATTGATGCTGAAATGTCAAGGAGCGGTATGCAGCATACTTTGTTGCTGTTCCTCAATGAGGTGTAAAAAAAGGTTTTGATGAAAAAAAAAAAATGCACATAATATAAAAAAGAAAAGAAAGAAAAGTATTAAAACAGCGAGAAAAGTGTGGCAGACAAAATACTTATATACAATGCTTAGCCAAAGAGTAGGTTGCTAAAAAAAAGAAGTCACTATCTCTAACTGAAAACTAGTAATTATAAGCGTTACCATGAATGAAGTAGCACGTTATGTCAGATCCTACAAAGTAAAGCACCCGGACCTTAATATGTCACTCAGCAAAAGTATTAATTACAACCACTAATCAACATACCTGTCTGTTCAGGTCAATTTTATTTATGATAGTGACAGTTCTACAACAAAAAAGGTATTTCTTTTTCTGGCAGCATTACTACTAGTACTAGTATTGCCCGGTACAACCTATTTTGAAATAATGTAATGCTGAGATATGTGGTGGGGAGTCTGGGGGTCCTCCCCAGATCTCGTTTTCGGAAGCATTAAACGCGAATTTTCTGACGTCTGAGAGAAAAATTATTTTATATATATAATATTATATATATATTTATATAAAAAGGAAACAAAATTCAGCTGTGAGTGACAATTCAAAATCTAAAAATATAATGCAGTATCAGCAGCTTGTTCAATTAGCTTAAGTTTCATTTTTGGACCAGTGCACATATCTTTCTTCTATGTTTACAGCATGTTTTCTTATTAACCTTTCTTAAAAGCCTTTCAGTTATTTACCATTTTTTTGAGTGCAAAGCAACATTTTTGACAAAATACTTTTAAAAGAATGTGTGTATATATATATATATATATAGTGAGGCTCAACAGAGAGCTGGAGGTCTGTCAATTTTTATTGTTGAAAATGGTGTACTTGTTTCGAGTCAATATGGACAATAGATAAAAAAAAGTCAGTGTTTGTGGTGCTCATAAGAAAATACTGTATGATAACTGTAACTTGACCCTGAGGGCTGTAGTCCTACAGTCTGCCAATGTAGTCAGTATAAAGCACATCCAGTGGTGAACACTGCCTGCTGTTGCTGACTGTGTTATGTGTTTTACTGTCAGATGTCTGAACTTCTGAACACACTTGAAAAAATTAACAAAATAAAAAAAAAAAAAAAAAAAAAAAAAAAAAAAAAAAAAAAACAGACTTAGATATGGAGATAAAGAAGCACTGAAGATGTTAGAAAACCAGCAACTACAAGAGAAGTGACTTGAGTGATTTGGTGTACTAGAAGTAGAAGCTGTAAGCCAAACTTGTAGCACAATGTATTGTGGTAATCATTGTTTTCTCTCCCAAACACGCCCAGTTGTTTCATATGAATAAACTGTACAATATATATCCTCACTTACTGAAGAGTGGGACTATAATTTGAGAGTATTATAAAAAGGGCATAGGAGTGTGTGTGAGTTTCTTACATAGTGTGTGTGAGTTTCTTGAGTAATGTCCGGTTGCTCACTTTTAAGGCACAATATAACATTATAATTATGACAGTTTCAGTTAAGAGCTGTGATATTTTTTTGAAAAGCTTCTCACGCATTCAGTTGGGTCAACAATTGGCTGCCACTTTCTTTCCGCTGGTTTATTGCTGTACCCGTGTTACTTTTCTTCGACAATGATCCTTTATTATTATTTTATTTTTTTACAAAGTGCTTTTCATTCCACATAGAAGAGCCTAACATATCGCTGATGTCATTGTGTTGCAAAGTATGGTGGGGCGCATCTTCTCTAGTTATGAAACCTAATAACCACAACCTACTATTTTTTAGCCACAGGCTACTGAAAAAAAATGCACAAAACACTGCAGGCCTACATAAGAACATGGAATGACTGAAAGGAAACACTTTGGTTTCTGATGCGGCGTGACCGCTGACTGAACAGATCGAGGCACCAGGATTAACTAAGCCTGGCTGTTAGCCTGGTCTGGAGCAGGCTAGCTGCACTGGAAAATAATCGCCATGGTAGCCTTATGTTGCTACTGCTTTTCGTTGAAACCCGAGTCAAGGCTTAATTCA
>JALXJV020000010.1:3932070-4120435 GCA_024633595.2 Lepomis macrochirus | reverse complement strand
CCCTGGTGAACCTGGAGGCTGTGTTGTCTGGAGCCTAGTGCTCCTGGTAGGGTCTCCCAAGGCAGAGAGGTTCCAGGTGAGGGGCCAGACTAAGAATGGTTCACAAAACCCCTGATGGTAGACCAAAAAAGAGGAGGAATAACCCGGCCCGGAGGAAGCCCGGGGCCCCCGTCTGGAGCCAGGCCCAGAGGGAGGGCTCGTCGGCGAGCGCCTGGTGGCCGGGTTTGCCACGGAGCCCGGCCGGGCACAGCCCGAAGAAGCTACGTGGCCCCCCCCTCTACATCCCTTGGACCCACCATCCATCGGAAGATCCGCAGGGGCGGGTGCACTGCCACATGGGTGGCGGTGAAGGCCAGGAGCCTCGACGGACCAGACCCGGGCGGCAGAGGCTGGCTCTGGGGACGTGGAGCGTCACCTCTGTGGGGAAGGAGCGGAACTTGTGCGGGAGATGGAGCGCTACCAGTAGATCTGGTGGGGCTGACCTCCACGCACAGTCTTGGCTCTGGAACCGTGCTCCTTGATAGGGGATGGACTCTGTTCTTTTCTGGAGTTGCTCAAGGTGTGAGGCCAGGCGGGTGTGGGGATACTCACAAGTCCCCGGCTGGCGCCGCTACGTTGGAGTTTACTCCGGTGAGCGGAGGGTCGCCTCCCTACGCCTGGTAGCGGGGAAAACTCTGACTGTTGTTTGTGCATATGCTCCAAACAGCAGTTCAGAGTATTCGGCCTTCTTGGAGACCCTGAATGGAGTCCTGGATGGGGCTCCAGTAGGGGACTCCATAGTTCTGCTGGGTGACTTCAACGCACATGTGGGCAACGCACGGAGTTACCTGGAAAGGCGTGATTGGGAGGAACGGCCCCTGATCTGAACCTGAGTGGGGGTTTGTTGTTGGACTTCTGTGCTAGTCATGGATTGTCTATAACAAACACCATGTTCGAGCATAAGGATGCTCATAAGTGTACATGGTACCAGAGCACCCTAGGCCGAAAATCAATGATCGATTTTGTAATCGTTTCATCTGATTTGAGGCCGCATGTTTCGGACACTTCGGGTGAAGAGAGGGCGGAGCTGTCAACTGATCACCATCTGGTTGTGAGTTGGGTCAGGGGTGGGGAAGACTCTGGACAGACCTGGTAAGCCCAAACGGGTAGTGCGGGTGAACTGGGAACGTCTGGTGGAAGCCCTGTCCGTGAGATCTTCAACTCAAACCTCCGGCGGAGCTTTTCTGGCATCCCTGTGGAGGTTGGGGACATTGAACATGAGTGGGCAATGTTCAAAGCCTCTATTGCTGAAGCTGCAGCGAAAGCTGTGGTCTCAAGGTCTTAGGTGCCTCAAGGGCGGTAACCCTCGAACACCGTGGTGGACACCGGTGGTCAGGGAAGCCGTCCGACTGAAGAAGGAGGCCTTCCGGGATTTGTTGTCTCGGAGGACTCGGAGGCGGTTGCAAGGTACCGACAGGCCCGAAGGACTGCAGCCACTGCGGTGGCAGAAGCAAAGCAGCGGGTGTGGGAGAAGTTCGGAGAAGACATGGAGAAGGACTTTCGGTCGGCACCAAAGTGTTTCTGGAGAACTGTCCGCCATCTCAGGAGGGGAAACGGGAACCGTCCAAGCTGTGTACAGTAAGGATGGGACCCTGTTGACCTCAACTGGGAGGTAATTGGGCGGTGGAGGGAACACTTTGAGGAACTCCTAAATCCGACTGACACGCCCTCTCTAGTAGAGGCAGAGCTGGAGGCTGATGGGGGTTTCTTGTCAATTTCCCTGGAGGAGGTCACTGAGGTAGTCAAACAACTCCACAGTGGCAAAGCCCCGGGGATTGATGAGATCCGCCAGAGATGCTAAAAGCTTTGGGTGTGGAGGGGCTGTCATGGATGACACGTCTCTTCAACATTGCGTGGAAGTCGGGTACAGTGCCCAAGGAGTGGCGGACTGGGGTGGTGGTTCCCCTGTTCAAAAAGGGGGACCAGAGAGTGTGTGCCAATTACAGGGGTATCACACTTCTCAGCCTCCCCGGTAAAGTCTACGCCAGGGTGCTGGAACGGAGGGTTCGGCCGATTGTCGAACCACAGATCGAAGAGGAACAATGCGGTTTTCGTCCCGGTCGTGGAACAACTGACCAGCTCTTTACTCTCACAAGGATCCTGGAGTGGGCTTGGGAGTATGCCCATCCAGTCTACATGTGTTTTGTGGATCTGGAGAAGGCATACGACCGGGTCCCTCGGGAGATACTGTGGGAGGTGCTGCGGGAGTATGGGGTGAGGGGCCCTTCTTAGGGCTATCCAATCCTTGTACATCCAAAGCGAGAGCTGTGTCCGAGTACTCGGCAGTAAGTCGGACTCGTTCCAGGTGGGGGTTGGCCTTCGCCAGGGCTGCGCTTTGTCACCAATCCTGTTTGTGATATTCATGGACAGGATATCAAGGCGTAGCCGTGGCGAGGAGGGGCTGCGGTTCGGTGGGCTTGGGATCTCGTCACTGCTTTTTGCGGATGATGTGGTCCTGATGGCATCATCGGTCCGTAGCCTTCAGCTCTCCCTGGATCGGTTCGCAGCAGAGTGCGAAGCGGCTGGGATGAGGATTAGCACCTCTAAATCTGTGGCCATGGTTCTCAGCAGGAAACCGATGGAGTGCCAACTCCAGGTAGGGAATGAGTCCTTGCCCCAAGTGAAGGAGTTCAAGTACCTCGGGGTCTTGTTCACGAGTGAGGGGAGATTGGAGCAGGAGATTGACCGGAGAATCGGAGCAGCGGGGGCGGTATTGCACTCGCTTTACCGTACCGTTGTAACGAAAAGAGAGCTGAGCCGCAAGGCAAAGCTCTCGATCTACCGGTCAATTTTCGTTCCTACCCTCACCTATGGTCATGAAAGCTGGGTCATGACCGAAAGAACGAGATCGCGGGTACAAGCGGCCGAAATGGGTTTCCTCAGGCGGGTGGCTGGTGTCTCCCTTAGAGATAGGGTGAGAAGTTCGGCCATTCGCGAGGAGCTCAGAGTAGAGCCGCTGCTCCTTTGCGTTGAAAGGAGCCAGTTGAGGTGGTTTGGGCATCTGGTAAGGATGCCTCCTGGACGCCTCCCTAGGGAGGTGTTCCAGGCACGTCCAGCTGGGAGGAGGCCTCGGGGAAGACCCAGGACAAGGTGGAGAGATTATATCTCCACGCTGGCCTGGGAACGCCTCGGGATCCCCCAGTCAGAGCTGGCTAATGTGGCTCGGGAAAGGGAAGTTTGGGGTCCCCTGCTGGAGCTGCTGCCCCCGCGACCCGACCCCGGATAAGCGGTTGAAGATGGATGGATGGATGGATAATTTAATTAATTAATAATATGATAATTAAGTTGCTTTATACAAACAACAATGGTTCTCCGTTTGTTGCATGAGGAAGTACATTTAGCAGCAATGATATGGCAGTAAGTAGGAGAGTTTCTGTATCTGATTTAGCTCTTTCACACTCACATTGGAGCAGGTTTTTAGTCTTTCTTCTACTGCTACTGTGGAATGAAGTTGGTTCAATATAAACTAGGCCTTTGTTGTGTGTGTGAGTGTGTGTATATAAATATTTATATATAAATGACCTAACTATAAACTATTAAAAAATTAAAAGTAGCTTAGATGTAACTAAGCTACTTTTGCCACGTTTCTGTAGCTTAGCTTGCTACATTTCACTAGGGGGGAAGCTTCTGTGTAGTGAAGCTTCATTTAATGTAGAGTAGCTAATAGCTTAGCTCACTACATTTTCCAAGTAGCTTGCCCAATACTGATTATTTGTATAGCAGCCATGACATTACATCTTCCACCCTGCTAGGATTAAACCTCTGTATTGTCCTGGTGGATCAGGATATCAGTTGCATATCTTCCAGAAACAGCAACTCAGTATCACGACTCTGTGTCTAAATGCTCCACATTGCCACACTACAAACTGTCTGTATGCTGCCTTACTGAACTGTCTGTTACTCTGTCCTGGGTCTGAAGATCAGCCATGTGTGGTGCATAGAAACACTGTAGTCTGGATGTTGTCCACAGTCCTCAGATTCTGGTCTGTAAAGGAATAGTTGTTAGAACTCCAAATGGGAAAGATCTGTGTAATTGGAAAGAACATTCATCGACATCAGATATTTTTATTGAACAGGGGCTTGTTGTTCTCTAACAGGACTTCTGTGTCCACATTACACTCCGGGTCAATGTACATGACACAGATGAGCCCAGCTGTAGTTGTTGTAATCAGTAAACAGTAATAAGCAACCCTCCCTCCTCTGCTTCGCCTCGACCCCAGGCCGGTCCCGGTCCTGTCCCGGTCAGTGCTTGGCTCTGGAGTGCAGTTCTTATCAGAGACAATAAAGCTGTCACAGTGGAAGCTCTACCATGCAAAACAACGTACATGTTATGAGTCTAACAGGAAATTCACGTTCGTGTAGTGTAACTGATTAAAACGGTGTATCAGCCTGTTTTTAGCTTTGCCCAGTGTTACCGCAGCTGTTAGCACAGCTACCTGTTGCTAACAATTAGCTAACCAGCTCGTTACTGAATCAAAGTCAGTCTTTTTAAACCTATCCAATATAAACATGCTAGCTTGATAGTGAGAACTAACAAACAGGTTAGCTGTTTATTTTCATAACGATAAAGTTAAAAGTTTTCTTACCCCTGATGGGAGCCTCCGCTCGTCACACTGCACTGCGCTCGTCCTCCAGCAGTCAGTAACGCACATGCACGTGTTATGGGGGCGTGGCTTTGGAAGGAGCTCAGAAGGGAGGGGATGAGAGTTTTCTGTTGTATACTTTCAAATATCAGGCTGTTACTTGCTAGTTTCTTAAACTTACCTACCCTACCTTTAAATATCAAATCAATTCCGATTCGGTTTTGAAACGAAATAACCAAAGAACAAACCATACATGGATTCATATCTTCCAGAAAAAGCAACTAAGTATAATGACTCTGTGGCCAAGCACTTAACACTACAAACTGTCTGTATGCTGCGTCCTCAGATTCTGGCCTGTAAAGGAATATATAAGTTGTTAGAACCCCAAATTGGAATGATTGGTTTAACTGGAAAGAACATTCATCAACATGATCAGATATTTTTATTGAACAGGGGTTTGTTGTTCTCTAACAGGACGTCTGTGTCCACATTACACTCCAGGTCAATGTACATGACACAGATGAGCAAATGGCTGAAGCAGAGCTGTAGTTAATGTGAGCCGCTGCACTGCGCTCCTCTCCGCTCATCACACTGTGCTCGTCATCCAGCGTCGCAATGCGCATTCACATATTTTGGGAGCGTGGCTTTGGAAAGAGCCCAGAAGGGAGGGGTGGGAGTTTCTTTGTTGGATACTTTAAAAATCCATCAGTCTCTTTTTAGTTTCTCAAACTTACCTACCCTGCTTTTAAAACACAGAGTTTTACTTAAAACCTGGAGGTTTGTTCCTATTTCTTTACCTGTCAGACTTCTTTATAGTTATGTCACTATGGTTCCAAAACTTGGCTATTAACTACAATGTTGTTATTACTGATAGAACTGGTGCCCAAACAAAAAAAAAACAAGACTGTTATTAAAATGTAATTATTCTTTAATAGCTCATATTTCAGAGCATTTCATGATATATGAAAAAAGTAAAGGATTGGAGCTAAATAGAGATGGGCATGTGAAAGAGAGGGAACTCCTGCAGAGAATTCCACTTTCCTAACATCAGCTGTTTTTTAGACAGACAGCCTTGGTCCAGGCTGTAACAAATGGAAAAAATCCTGCAAAGCCCTCCACCCATAAGCCATCAGTCATCTGTGAAAACAAAATCCAAACCAAGAGGACTAAGCAAAACCCACTAGGCTTAAACACACTCGATAAATCAATCGGTCCCAATTTGTATATGTGAATAATGAATCTTCCATGCATACCAGCGTTGACCATGGAGTACCACAAGGTTCGGTGCTCGGACCAATCCTTTTTACTATATATATGCTTCCTCTCGGTAGAATTATAAGAAATCATGACATAAACTTTCACTGCTATGCTGATGACACTCAGCCATATTTAGCAATCAGGCCGGATGAATCACATCTGTTAGCCAAACTTCAAGGTTGCTTACAAGATATCAAAGCCTGGATGACCTGTAATTTCCTCATGCTGAACTCAGACAAAACTGAAGTTATTTTGCTTGGGCCCAAACACCTTCGAAATACATTGTCCAACAACTTTGCTACTATGGATGGCATCGCCGTAGCCCCCAGCACGAATGTGAGGAACCTGGAAGTTATTTTTGATCAGGAAATGTCCTTCAACCAGCATATTACACAAATCTCAAGAACAGCATATTTTTATCTACGCAATATTGCTAAAATCAGGAACATCCTGTCCCGAAACGCTGCAGAAAAACTGGTCCACGCTTTTATTACTTCCAGGCTTGATTTTTGTAATTCTCTACTAGCGGCCAGCACAATTAAGTCCTTAAAGCCTCTCCAGCTGATCCAGAATGCAGCAGCACGTGTTCTGTCTAGAGTCAAGATTAGAGAGCATATTTCTCCAGTTTTAGCCTCCCTTCACTGGCTCCCTGTAAAATACAGAATAGATTTTAAAATTGTCCTACTTACCTATAAAGCCTTAAATGGCCAGGCACCAGTGTACCTCAAGGAGCTCCTGATACCGTACTGCCCCAATAGAGCACTGCGCTCTCAAAACGCAGGGCTACTAGTGGTACCAAATGTAAATAAGGTTAGAGTGGGACAAAGAGCATTTAGTTATCAAGCACCTCTTCTATGGAACCAGGTTCCAATTTCGGTGCGGGAATCAGATAACATCACCACTTTTAAAGCTAGACTTAAGACTTTTCTGTTTAATAAAGCTTTTAGTTAAGACAGTGTTATGCAAATTTTAGTATTACATTTTTTTTTTGTATTTTATTATGTGTTTTATGTATTTTATTATGTGTTTTATTTTATGCATTCTATATTTTATCGTTAATTTGATTTAACTTCTTTGCTTTCTAATGCTTTTGTAAAGTGTATTGGGACCATGTCTTTTGGTGATTTTGCACTTACACACAAATATACATGTACATAGTAAAAAGTAAAAGGAAAGACATGTTAACAAAAATGGGATGTGTGGAATAAACATAGCTCACATATGGCTAATGCTAAATATACAGTATTTGGTCAACAGATATAATCTGTGTCACAAATCCCGGGTAACACTTTAGAGTACAGCCATCAAAATACAGTGTTGTTACTGGTACCAGGGACGGATTTAGTCATTTTGAGGCCTAAGGCAAACACAGGCATGGGGCCCTCCACAACCCTTGTTCTCCCCTTTTCAGTCCTTATTTATCTGAGAAAGACGTACTTCACACCTGTCAAGTTTTGGATTTGAAAATAAGGGAAATTTTCCAGCGCCCACCGCGAGCAGTCCCACCACCCCAACCAAGCTCCAGTATCCCTTACATTTTAAGACAGGTGTTATAGCCTAAAAGAAAACACAAAAGGGTATATATGAAGAGCATACATTTTATTTTCATTCCACACATTCTTTTCATTTCATATTGCTTTTCTTTAAAAGTTTTTCTTTTAATTTCACATAACTTTACTCTTTTAGTGAGTTATTGTACATTTTTACTATTGTACTGTTCTTTATTGTAAATTTGTTGCAGACTTTGCTTCTTTAAGACTGTTCTGGAAGGAGTGTATTTGTGGGCCAGACTGGTTAATTTTACATGAGAGTAGAGCGCCAACAGTTCTGTTGTCCAACGTCTACCTGCAGGTGGCAGTTATCGCAAGGCTAGTGACAGAGCTCAGACTGGGTATTGCATGGGTATTATTATTTTTAATAATGCAGGTTAAAATACGGATTTATGGGAGATTTACGGGAAAATACTAATACGGGAGGACGGCGGGAAAGAAGGGTAAAATACGGGACTTTCCTGGCCAAAACGGGATACTATACAGGTATGCCGCCCCACATCGCTTGAGCAACCTGGGCTGACACTGCCGATGGGTAGCTCCTCTTCATCCTCTTCATCAAGCACCGGCTTCTTGCTGCTCTTTAGTAACGTTAATGTTAGTGTTGTCAGTAGCCGTCGTGAAAAAGGTTGTTACCTTTGGAAGTTTTGCTAGAAACTGTCTGCTTTCTTCCCGCTTCTTCCTTTTTTCAGAACCACTTCGGTAGCTTCGCTTCATTTTTCAACCGTCTGTAGCCTATAGCTTACAGCATGCTGAGCTGTTTGTTTACAAACACACACGCAGATGCGCAGTTGGATAATGGAATAGTCCAATGTAGTGGGGACTGGGGGGGAGTTTCTCATCATGAATTAAACAATCGGATAGCACTTTAGCACATCGATGTCTAGAGATATAATTATTTTGTGAAAAGTAAATCGTAACCATAAGTTTATGAGGCGTTTTACGGGGCCCTTGGTAGCTTGGGGCCTAAGGCAATTGCCGACCTTTGCCTAATGGTAAGTCCGCCTCTGACTGGTACACACCAATACGCAGGTACTGAAGAACAAGATGTGAAGTTATGGATTAAGGAGGCAATTGAGTATCTTACAAAAAACTTATACTGTAGTTATTATTTAACTGTTACAAAGAATAAATCCAGTTGTTTTCAAGCATTTCAGAAGCAGTGTTTTCTGTAGGCGATGGTAACTGGGGTGGACTTTGGCATTTTTCACTTTACAAATGCACAAAAAAGATATCACAATAAAGAAAAATGACAGAATATGACCACTTTAATAAATCTGATGTGATTTTAATTCAAAATGACCTTTTAACCAACAAACAGGCAAACCACCTTTTATAAATATGGAGTACTTAACCCTCCTGTTGTTTTTGAATAGTTTACACCCTTTAGACCCTGTCTGGGCATTGTTGCCATTTTCACACCAAGTGCTCTTATTGTGTAAGTAAGCAAATCTACTTGTGCCCATCTGTGCACCTATGGAAGCATTAAAATTCCTTAAAATT
Source organism: Lepomis macrochirus (assembly GCA_024633595.2). Taxonomy (NCBI): domain Eukaryota; kingdom Metazoa; phylum Chordata; class Actinopteri; order Centrarchiformes; family Centrarchidae; genus Lepomis; species Lepomis macrochirus. The sequence goes on along the minus strand of JALXJV020000010.1, from coordinate 4,111,503 downwards.
AGGTGTAGTCAGGCACATTATTGCCGCATTATCTTAAGGCATCAGAAAGCGACTGATCAACAAAAACCTGATCTAAAGTCAATGCTGCAGTATTTCCCTGATATTTAAAGGCTACATTATAATTATAATTATTCAGATTCTAGTGATGCACAGTTATATCAGGAACCACGGATACTCTTTTTTTCAGGCTCTTCCACACTAATATATATATCAGCAGTAGAGCACTAATATATATATATATATATATATATATATATATATATATATATAGAGAGAGAGAGAGAGAGAGATACTACGGAAATAGTACTCAACTAGTACCGGCACTACTTGTAGTAACGCTACTGCCCAACACTGCCGCTGGTTTTGCTAACTTCACGTTTCTCAAAATGAAGCTGCTGATAATCAGAGTTGGTTTCTGAGCGGGTGTGTCACTGAGTGAGGAAATCTGTTAGAAACATCTTTCGGACAGTCACCCAAACACCTTGGCTTCCCAGCTGCTTGGGAGATGCTGGAGGATGGCTAACAGAGGTCGGTCCGCACCGGCTACTGGGAGCTGGCTAACTACAGTAGCTTCTTCTAACTTCTAAATCACTGAGCCTCGCCTACATTTCTACAAATTAACTACACTTGTTACATGAACCATTACCCCTAAAAGGAGGCAGAGCAGTGATTGAACATCTGACACACCAAGCAAGAGAGAAGAGGAGAGCGAGAGGGAGAAAGAGAAGCCAAAGCTAGCTGCTTAAGCTAAAGCCAATAACTGCTAAGCAAAACAAAAGTAGCATTACCTACCAAAACTCTTGTTAACAACTATAAAATTTAGTGAGAGTGGCTAAAAGATGGAAAGAACTGTGACTACTTAAGCAGAATTATTGTAAGATTAAGTGTGTAGCAGATAAATAGCCACTGTAATGAGGAATCTAATATGCTTAACTGGTTTTCAGTTAAAGCAGCAAAAACATGCTACCAACACACAAGCACCAGAAACAAAATGAATCAGTATGTTTATCGCAGGATGTGATTAATTTATAGCACTCATAGACTTTACAAACTTTACTTACAAACTTTAAACTTTACAAAATGCTTCACTTTTCAGTTTAAAATTGCTAAGTCATCAACAGGGGAATAATGGCTCAAATGTACATAAAAACAATCACATAATTCTTCTCTCACATAATTATTAAATATTAACTTTTTGAATGCACCTTTGAAATTTTACACATCATTGTGTAGACTGCAAGAATAATAATAACACAATCAGAGGAATTGGCAAACAACCTGAACACTGTTTTAGTACAAGGTAATGTCTCTCACCTTCATGTCCACCTTATCATTTCACATGCAGTTATCTCCAGAAAACTGAATGCCTTGTGTGAAGTATGAATGTGTGCACACATTGGACCAGCTGATCTTTTAAAAGCCTTGTTCAAAGGCACTCCAGTGGTGGTAAAGATGGAAAGGCAACTACTGCTCTTTTACTTTCCCCACAATCAGATCAAGAGATTGAATTTACATGCTCCCTGTGACAAGTCTGCTCTCTAACCTTTGCTGTAAGAGAGCATTACAGTCAGAGGTCGGGCTACACCAGCAGGCCAGGCCTATAATATAAACTCATTTACAATAATTCAGAATTGTACATGTGTTCATTTAACTTATTTAATCATAAGTTAAATCTAAAATATATTTTTAAATCTATTGAAGATTAAATGTACACTCAGCATGAGTAAGCCTCGAGTTTGTGCTGCTATGCTGTGGATTACAAAGTAGAACAAGAGCCTCACATCCGAAATGAAGCCAAATGAGAGCTGTGGGGATGGCTTGTGTTAGAGGCTTTCATGTTAAAGCATGTTAGATCAGTGACATCAGCTTTAAACTTTAAATTCAAAAAGTGGTTCAGTTTTAAGAAAACAAAAGGGAAATTATGAGTCATTTAACTGTGAACACACACACACACACACATACACACACACGCACACACACAGGCATTTCAACCTCGGTCTGATCATCATCAGGAGTGGCTGCTCTCCTTTTATACCTACCCCTAAAATAAGAGCTTGCTGATTGGTTGAGACACAGTTCTCAGCAAATCACACCCAGCCAATTAAAGACTAGCACTTCCTGTTCTGCAAAAGATGTTTCCTGTTGATAGTCGAATGGCGCTGTGTGTGTGTGTCTCCTTCAAGTGTGTATATGTGTGTGGGTCTGTGTAGTGGTGTGTTGGCAGCGTTTTGTGGAACAGAGTACAGCTTGAGGAAGTGCTGACGATGATAGCAATGTCAACGTGCACGGGGTGTATGTGTGTCTGGAATCGCTGTTTTGGTTGGAAAGTAAACAGACTAGTGAGGAGTACTGCACATACGCTGCAGCACATCCCATTGTCCTGTAGTAACCCTGACACTGGCCTCTGTATGGCTGCATTATACTGAAGTTGAACCTTGAGACCATGAGGTGTCTAACCATATTTTGTATCTAGTGAAGACAATAAAAATTTATGGAAAAGAACAAAAAAAGCACTGATTCCTCGACAGTAATGTATTTATTAGCAAGACAAACCTGATTGATACAGGTACATTTCTGAAAAAGAAACTGGATTTTTTTAATATAAAACCTCACAAAGACCCTGCTGTGTAGCATGGGGTAATGTACAAACCTGGACTACCAACTCGGCAAATCAGACAACTTCCCAGGGGCCCCAAGCGTCAGGGAGCTCCAAATGTACAAAGTTCATTGCATTCACTTGGTTTTGGTAATTGTAACCCTAGGGAGTATGAGAGAAACAGAATATCTAGGAGGGATATAATTATGATAAGTATTATTAGATTCAGGGATGAGATTTGATCTCTCAGCAATGGACATGAACCTTGACAGGAAACTGTGGCAAAGGCAGTCAACTGCATTTAGATTGATGGCCAAGTTGATCTGCCCACAGAGTGTGTAATGTGTTGGCAAGTCTTGGTGGCCTCACCATTCTGTGTGTTTGTGCCATCAGGAGGACTGTTGACCTCCACCCACACCTCTCACTCACATTGTTAGATCAGGAGGTGATCACACTTTTTTGGAAGTTTTTTCAAACTGGCATCCAAACACACACCTACTGCTATGATATTACTCTATTAGCTTCTACAACCTAAAGCTGATAGTCATGTATGGTTTATATGATGGGAGGGTTAATAAATAATTGGATAAATGTAATGTCCGTTGAAGACAAGTCACAGGGACATAGAAATATAACTTGGACAATGCATTTCATTTATGGTGATCTGTTCACATTTGGTAGTTTCTTTTTGAAACAAGATGAGATAGCAGATGGATGACTACAAATGTCAACATCAAGACTTTCTGATGTTGACTAAGTGTGTACCACTATGCATCAACATGTAGCAACATCACCATGTAGCAATTGTTCTGGCCAGTTTACATACTGGCCAGTTTACATACTGCATCAGAGCAGAAAAATACTACCTACATATTACATACATACATATAATACAGTGCAGTTTTTAGCTCTGGGTGGCGATGGAGCAGTGGATAAGTCACATGCCCCTAGTTGCTGCAGAGGCATGCAACATCTGATATATATAGCAATTGTAAGTCGCTTTAGATAAAAGTGTTCATTATTATATAGACAGCAACCACAGCAAGGGTTGCAGTTCCGCTGATTAGCCTGTTACACATCAGCCTGTATGCTCCTTCAAATCAGAGTGGGGTCTGTCTGTTGTAACTGTCAAATTACATCTGATCATTTCTGGCAAAAGCTGAAATCCTCTTATACCTGTGAAAATGAAGCAACTCCAACTTACACTTTTACTTTTCCCTCTCTGCCCATACTGTGTACACTGAATTTGACAAAAACTGCATAGCCCACCCACCTTTAATTACATTTATGAAAGACAAATACCAGAATATAAAATGTATTGTTTTTTTTTACAATTAACACTTTAGTCATTAAAAGTCTAAAGTGATTAACTGTGTGTGAAAAAAGTACAAAATCAGTAAAAAATCAGTAAAGTGTTATGTCAAAATGGACATAATATAGAACACAAAACACTATACGTGTGAATACTGATTCAATGAATGCTTAATTTATTAAATGAATCTGTCTGTATTATGTTATGATGCTCACAAGAGACAAGCTTTTTGCAGTTGAGTTATAGCCTGTGTGTATGTGTTTAGAGTCTTTCCCTGATGCCCGTTCTCTGATCCTGAGAAACAAACAATGCAATAGAGCAGGAACAGGAGGCTTTATGTAATAGTGAGCATGGTACCATAGTGTCCTGGCCGCACAACAGTCAGTATAGAACAGCATTTCCTCCACAGGCTCAGCAGGGAGGAGAACACTCCCTGATAAAAACATTCAGTAATTCTCTATGTACTTATTCCTTGGGTTTCTTAGAGAGATAGACTACCTATATTCACATGTATTTTGGGCCCAAGTATACTCACATTTATCATCAAGGATGTGGAGAACAGATCATCATGTGGTTCTGTTAAAGGCCAAATGATTCTTTGTTCACATTGTAGCAAGGGTCTGTATTGAGTCCAAATGTATGTCAGAGTGACAATCCATTAATATAACAGAACTGGCACTGAATCCATTGTACTGTACATGTCTGTGCCCCGTTCATGTGTGTTTTGGAGAGTGTCAAAGCCTTTATATTACATTAGGCATCCGCATAGGTGGACTTGTTCACACATGTGCAGTTTAAAATCTTTGGCTCTAAGCAGACATTGTGGACTAAAATGCCTAGCTGGTATGTTTTTGGAAAGTGAGGAGAATGCTGAAATGAAGTTAATCCTTTATTTCAGCCAAATGGACAAGAATAATTCCACAACAGAATAGGTCGATTGCCAGTCTCTCCCAAAACAACATATATAGCTTAACCGACAAGCCAGGAGTCTTGTCGGTTGTGGTCATTTTGGGGTGTCCTCTCTCTGCCTCAGACTTCACATGTGCAAATAGAGGTGCTGTCCCAGCTATATGGTCTTCCAGGTAGGCATGTCAAAGGGCAGAGAGTCCCAAATCACAGTAATACCACCAGCACAACAGTGTCTCTGATGTGGGGAACCTATGACTCAAGCTTGGCTTGCCTTTCGCCTTGCCTCCTCTGCAATTTCGCAATTTCCTGCGTAGCACTTCACCATTCTCTCTTCCAGGAGCACTGCAGCAGCCATGGCTTCCTTAAAGCAGCCAAGACTATGAGTGTTGGTCATCATCTGTCTTTGAATGCTACCTTTGGCCTGAGAATCAAGCCATTCTCTGTACTCAAGGGCCATGAGCGCCATGTTATGTGTCATAACTGCTGGGTTTTTTTTAATACTTAGCCATGGGAACTCAAACTAGTATGTATAATTCAAATGCCTGTGTATGCGTCATAACTGCTGGATTTTAATACTTAGCAATAGCAATTCAAACTAGAGTGTATAATTCAAATGCCTGTGTATGCGTCATAACTGCTGGATTTTAATACTTAGCAATAGCAATTCAAACTAGAGTGTATAATTCAAGTGGCCCAACTCAGGTCATCTAGAGTAACTGGCTAATACGTGTTCAGTTGGGTTCGCCTGCTGGCACTTCCTCGTAGCACATGAAGGGCCAGGTAGGTTTGTGTGGCTGTTTGGGAGTCTCTACTTGCCTCGGGCTTTCCATGTATGGGAATGGACGGCAAGGGAGGTGGCTCTGGTCGTAGACAACTTTTCTCAGTGCTGAGCATGTGTTGTCACGATCTGGCTCTTGGATCGTGACAAATATAGAGACACACCTATGGGGCTAGAAGAGTCTCAAAAAGGATAAATACACACACTACATTCACATATGCACACACAGGATTCATATATGCACACATGTGATTCACAAATACACACACAGGATAGACAAATGCACACAAAATTCACAAATGCACACAGAAAATTAAAAATGCACAGATTGACAGATGCACACAAAACTCACAAATGCACACACAATTCAGAAATACACACAAAATTCACAAATGCACACACAATTTACAAATGCACACAAGATTGAGAAATGCACAGGACAAGATTCAGAAATATATTTCTGATGCACATACAAATATATCTTGATTTACAAACTGCCTGTGGTCCCTGAACTTCACTGCATTTGTGTGTGAGTTTTGAGACTCCCCTGACTTGGCTCGACTCACAAATGCATTTTTTTATACAGGGAATGATCTGCAACCAATCGGATCTCTCCCTTGTTTCAGCCAATCACAAGAACGCACCCGACGTAGAGGATGATTTATGCATAAGCCAATCACATGAACGCGTTCACACAGCGCTATTTCCATGTGGTGCGGCCCTCTCTGACTGACCTCAACAGGGCTTCTGGCAACTCCAGGGGAGCAGAACTTCGGGTCTACGTCGGGTGCGTTCTTGTGATTGGCTGAAACAAGGGAGAGATCTGATTGGTTGCAGATCATTCCCTGTATAAAAAAATGCATTTGTGAGTCGAGCCAAGTCAGGGGCTTTCTCTTGAACAGAAGAACTACTGCTGTACAGTGACTGCAGCAGTCAGATACATGTGTGGTAAAAAAACAACAACAAAAAAACAAACAAACAAACAAACAAAAATATATATATATATTACTATAAAATGTCTAGGATAAAGTAGCTTAAAACTAAAAATGTAGTGTACCTCCCCAGGTGAAAAAAAATTATACTTAAATGATACTTTTTAAAGAATGTACTAAGTACACTTTTTTGTACTTTGTGCTTTTTTTTGTCACCTTCAAGTATACTTAAGTGTACTCAAGTAGTCCTTGAGTACTACTTGAGTACTACTTGAGTATACTTTAAGTGTAAATTGTATGCTAAATTGGCACAACTTTAAGTGTACTTAAGTACACCCGTGAAAATCATGTTTCATGAGCATTCTAAACACACTTTTAGTATTATTGTATTATATCATCACTATGTTGGAAATATACTTAAAGAGGCAGTCCAGTTGAACTGACAGTAGTGTAGAAGTGTAGTTTGAACACACTGTTATCATCCTCATTGCTATTATTCTAGCATGCCTCTGTTATATTTAAAATGAACTTCAAATGCACTTTCTGACTGTCTGACTCTGACTTTTAAAGAGTGCTATTATGTTGATAAAAATGTATTTGTAGTGAGCTTCTATCACAATTTAAGCATCATAAAGGCATGTAGTGTAAGTATAATCTTAATATATTATAATGTAAAGTAGAAGTGTATTTGATCACTATTTGCAGTACATAAGAGAAGTGTATTTTAAGTTCAAATTCAAATACTTTATTAAGTGCAACACAAGTATATTTACAATATATCACAATATTATACATATACATATACTTTAAACTATTTTCTGGTATCATTATAGTACACTCCAAGAATGCTGTTATGACATTGTACTTTGATTGTAAGGGGAAAAGACAATATTATTGACATTAAAAACTATTACAAAATACAGCTTTTTAAAAAGCCTTCATTTGGTAGAGTACGAAAAAAGTCAAATAAAAATAAAATTCAGCCTAATTGACAAAGGCATGTTTATCTTAAGCAGGTTAACACTAATTTTACTGTACACTTACTCTTTACTGTATTATTTTATGTGTTTTATTAACACCTTAAACAGCAACGAAATGCAAGATAGTGGCCGTGGCGGAGAAGGAACCTTGCTGTATCCTTCGTTGTTACATTTCCTCCTCAGCTGGATCACGTATCTCGCTGACCTCGGTATTAGGGAATCTGTGTCTCACAGTGTCTGTGAAAACAGGAAATAAGTGTGGGATTTAAGACAAAATTGACAATATATTACATTGAAATTAATTAAATATGATGACATTAATACAGATTATCTGTACCTATATTTGTGTTTACTTTCTCTGGGTCAAGTTGGTCCTTGACCTCCCCCTTTTTTCCCCTTCTCAGTAAGGGTGGACTTGGCCAGAGTGTATTTCCCAAAGACTTATGTGGCCAAGTCCTGGGTGAAAAGCGACATTCTTCTGCCACTGATTCTTTGGTAGAGGCGTTTAGAGATCTGGACTGTGGAATTGCCCAGGAACATCTGTAAAGACACACAAATGTAGATTAAAACGAAGGTAAATTACAAACACTACCAAGGGTGTGAACATAATGCTATTGATATGCAGTGATTACTTTGTTATAGAACAATAGAAATGGAGTAAGGTTATAGTGTAGGTCCTTGAATCATACCATGTCATCACTGCCAGTTTGCTGGGACTCACTATGGCTGGGACTGGAATGAAGTGACGATACTGGTGATTTTGAAATGTTGTCCAGTACTGTCTTCATGGCAGCCACCAATCCTGGCAGCTCTAAAACAAGCACATCAAAAGGAGTCCTGATGTAAATATAAAACTGACACAAAATAGCGCAGACTGTATGTAAATATCATTATAAAACATTGAAATCCAACAAAGTAATATGATTGACCAAGATGCAACAGCATCACTAGCACACACATACACCCACCAGCCTACCTTTCAGAGCCTTCAAAGTCTCCTCATCCAATTCCATCAAAATGTTTCCTGGTTGCTGCTGGCACTCTGGCTCCTCCTGTGGAAGGACAGACCTTCCCCCTCACTGGTCATGACCACCTGCACAGAAAAGGTTGATCTAATTACCTTATATAAAGACATATCAGGCAGCTATACACTCCTGAACTCCATAGACTGTTATTGACTGATAATTGCCCACCAAATCCAATAGTAAACACTAGGGTTGGCCCGAATGTCATTTTTTAAGCTTTAGCTTCAACAGTAATTAAGAGCGAATGATCGAAGCTTGTTTTTAACTTTGATATAGCAAGCAGACCCAAGTGCAGGACTAAGAAAGGGAGGAGTTAGATAAAAGAGGAATATTTATTACAGGTTAAAAGGATCGGATATTCAGCAAGTGAAGAGCGAGGTTTGGACTTTGGTAGGGATACAATTAAATGAGAAATTGTTTGGCATGATTTTTGGCACACATACATTCCACCATCACAAACTCTGAACATTCTGTGGGAAACACTGCATACTCATTTGATGAAAAAAAGATGAATTAAATAATTCCACATGCCATTTTCCACCTTTTTATTAGTTTAAACAAATCTGTTCAGCAGGAACAGATAGAGGGGTATAGAGGGGTTTGCTCAGCTTGCAGGTACCTCTTGAGCTGTTCGCCCATGGCAGCCGTCATCTGTGGACCAGACTGACAACATATATATTTTCTGAGTGTGCCTTGCAAAATTACCACACAAGCCAGTCCACCACATAAGCTTGGTGGTATACTGCTGATCATGGAGTTTGCTGAACGTGACTATAGGCTTTTTAATGGCCTCTACAGGTGCATTTCCTCATATTACGACTACGATCACGATTTTGGGCAACTTCCTGATAGACTTCTGTGAACAAAAAGTTATTTGTGTTAACCAGCTTGATAAAACAGTTCATTCTGGCACTGGAGAGATAGACTTTCCCTGTAGATAATTCTTGTAAATAAATTAACATTATAAAGCATAATGTTAACTAATTGACAACCAGTTAAATACAACACAATTCCCTCTAATATCTATTTTATATTGCTGTAAAAACATAGACAAACTTTAAAGAACTGTATTTATTTAAGTTTCTCATCGAAAACGAAATTTTACAAGATCACATTTGAACACATCATGATGGCGTTACAATTCGTCCAAAGCTCAATTTTACAGAGTAGAGCTTGAACACCTCATAATGTAACGTTATAACTCCAACGTAATGTTAGCTAACTTAGCTAGCTACTGCTCATTAGCAAGCTAATGTTGCTAGCTAATAGCAACAATTTCTACTAGGAGTAACGTAGGTTAAGTTATTATCACAACATTAACAGGTACACTTCTAGAGACTACAATCCGCTAAGTGTTGCCACTGGCTTCGGCTCTTCTCGTCACCGTTTGGCTGGCCAAACCACCTCTATCCCGCCTTGCTCAGACTCCAGGTCTTCCCTGCAGGTAACGGTAACTCTGATATTCCTGTGTACATCCCGTATGACGGACGTATTTTCTGCTTTAACAGACCCGTCTTGAAAATAGAACCGTCCAAACTCTCCTGTGAAACATAGTGCGCAATCTTCCAGAGTCGTGGTGCTGGATTTCAAATAATAACTGCACATGTGCACTTGCGACACTGCAACTGGCTCAAACAACTATGTTGTGATTGGACGTAGATCGGCACACAATGATGCCGCGCACACTGATTGGATGTGGGACGTACCGGCTTGGTTCATTCAAATCTGGCTCTAGATTTTGGAACTAATTAATCAACAATAATTATTTATATATGCCTACTTGTTGGACATCAGTAACAAAAAAAACAAGTTAGACACACAAAGGTCATAACAATGCTAGTTAGTAATTTAGATTTTTTTAAAAAATGCTAGTTAATAAATTTGCTGGGCAGTGTGGGGTAAAATAATAATAATATACTGTCTTGAAATTATTATATTTCTGACAAAAGGCAGAGGATGTAAGCTGTACAAGCAGTATCCTTATGGCACTGATGTGGAAGTGGGAAGTCCCTAACAGAATGTCAACGCAACAGCAAAGAATATATTCATTTAGTATGTTCAATGTGATTTTGAAATGTTTTTTTTACATGCTTTGAAACCTGACAAGAAACCTAATCTATGAGTAACTTCAATATGTGCTATTTATAGTGTTTTGTCAAGTACCATTCATGATTATTAATCTAGATTTCCTACTCTTTTTAGGATGAAATTCATGACGATTACTAATACTTTTAAAAAATACACTGAAATATTACTTAAAATAAACAATTATTTAAGTGCATCTTTTGTAAGTATACTTATAATATACTTCTAATAAGTGAAAAGAAAGCACACTTTAATAAAGCTTATTAATAGTGTATTACAAATGACTTGAAAATAATTGTACTTTTTATAAGTACAGTATGTTAGCACTTTAAGTATTCGCAATTTAGTATACTTTTATAAAGTGCACTGAAATACAGCTTACAATGAATTTACATTTAAGTGTATTTTTTGTGAGTATACTAAGAATATACTTCTGATGAAGTCAACTCAAAATATATTTTGATGAAACACCCTAATAGTGTATTACAAATAAGTATACTTTCCATAAGTACACTAAATTACTACTTTAAGTATTTGAAATGTAGTACTCTTTAAAAAAAACACTTAATGTACAACTTAAAATACAATTACAATAAAGTACACTTTTTATAAATACACTGAAATATCACTTTAAGTATTATATATTTAGTATATTTATTTTTAGTATATTGAAGTTGAACTTAATGACATCTATTTTGAAGTACACTTTTTAAAAGTACATGTTAAACATACTTTAAATTAAGCACAAAAAGTTAAAGTATACTTGTAATAACTTTGGTGTACTTAATTCCTATTTCTAAGACACTAAAGTATACTACTTTTTGACCTGGGTCAGACTGTACTGCATTGCATGTGTAAATATAGAAAGAATTTGAATGTCTCCTGGGTCAAAACAAGAGTTTATCCAGATTTTCTGAATCACTTTATTTGGAGGTCTTACTGAAAGTGAGTGCATGTGAAATATGTTGAGTAATCTGTCATTACTCTTACTGTAACAGTAATAAAAGTTGAAACAGTTATAAAGTTGTTTTTTGTGTACTTATATCAGCAGATTGCTATCTCAAGTATCGTAGTATCAAGATTCAAGTTAATTTCTTTATCATCATATTATAAAACAAGGTTGTAGAATGAAATGAAAATGTGTAGTCCGTTCATGCTACACAGAGAGAGAGAACTTAACAGATAATTACATTTATATCAGAATATAAAATAAAATAAAATAAAGGCCTGTACAGTTATTTATATACAGTACATACATGTATACATCCAGGAAATAATTCTACAGTGCAGTTTTTGAATTTGCTACTGCGAGAATGTAAACAGCAGCAACGAGATAGGGATGGTAATATGGTTTCATGTTCACATAAAAAAAGTCTGGCATTTGGTTAACAGTATCTGCTCTGACTTCGTTTGAGCACCAAGCATCATCGATGTAAAACACAGACAGTCCTGTTTTTAGTCATGGCATAGTGAGAAGTGCTGTCTGCGTGGACAGCGAGGTAGCCGTTACAAACAGAAGTAGGTCACTGGCCGACTGTCAGGAAATGAGAGGTACATTTTACATACCTACTTTTTATGTTTATCTAACTACACTCATTACTACTCATTGTACAAGAAAACAGAGTGTATTCAATTGGCTTCTCTCAGAGTGTTCATGAACCGACTCACTGTTTTAACCACACCCTTGACCTTGTTCTGGTATACGGTATTGAAAATGAACATTTAATAGTGTTCCCACAGAATCCCTCTTTATCTGACCACTGTTTGATAACTTTTGAGCTTGTATTGCTGAAGTACCCTCCATTGGGCAAAAATTTCTATACAAGATGTCTGTCTGATAGCGTTATAGCTAAATTTAAGGAAGCAATTCCATCAGCTCTAAATTCATTATCAGGTCACAAAGTAACAGAGGAGTCTTATGCTAATTTCAGACCCACCCAAGTCGATCATCTTGTTGATAGTGCTGCAGGCTCGCTGCAAACAACAGTAGACTCTGTAGCCCCTCTAAAAAAGAAAATACTAAAACAAAGACGGTTAGCTCCATGGTATAATACTGAAACTCGCAAATTAAAGCAAATATCGCAGAAACTTGAGAGGAATTGGCGTTCCACCAAACTGGAAAATACTCGTTTAATTTGGCAAGATAGTCTTAAAACTTATAAGGCCCTCCGTAATGCCAAAGCAGCGTACTACTCGTCATTAATAGAGGAAAATAGGAGAAACCCCCTCATCCCATTAATGCATGTTACTAACTCGATTTTTTCCCTCTCCCGTGGTCGTGTGCTTTCTCGTCCCTCTCCTCTCTCCTCCTATCACTTCCTGCAGGTGTTCCTGGCTCTGGAGCTGTGGAGTCTGGATCTGTGGTTGGGAGTCTCCTGCTGCCCCCGTGTTCCTGCTCGACGCCCTCTGCTACAGTTGCAACTGCTGTTGCTGGTCCTATTGCTATTATTACTGTTATTATTATCATTAACATTACTATAAATATCTGTACCATTTTTCATTCAGTCTATAGCAACATTACCTTTACTGTCCGTACCTCTATGTGTATACTGTGTAGGCTGCCTCCCTCTGCTCTCCCCCCCCCCACTGGTCGAGGCAGATGGCCGCCCACCCTGAGCCATGGTTCTGCTCAAGGTTTCTGCCTCTTAAAAGGAAGTTTTTCTTTGCCTGTGTCGCCTAGTGCTGCTTTTGGTGGGAATTGTTGGGCTTCTGTAAATAACTTCAGAGTATGGTCTAGACCTGCTCTTTATGAAAAGCGCTGTGAGATAACTGTTGCTGTGATTTGGTGCTATATAAATAAAAAAATTGAAATTGAAGTTGAAGCAGTAAGTGGGCATGTACCCTGAGATGGATGTTTAAAACAGACATTTTGGCTCCTCATTTTGTGGATCTTTTCTTTTCCTAGGGGTTTGTTTCCAGCTCATCATGCACATCTGACTCCCTTCTAGCGATCTAACTGTGAAACTCTAGTTTCTCAGCCATTAGTGAGTGCAGTATTTGTATTACCAATAGTCATTAGGGATGATTTCAGTGGTCAACACTACACTTGGCATTCAGTAGGTTGGAGGATTTTGACAGGGTTATTGCGCAAAAAAATCTGAGAGTAAACGATTCATAAGCACACAGAAGCAGACTGAGCGCATGGAGAGGGGGTGAGGTTGGAGGCTTCTGGAGGAAGCAGCATAGCCCCCTACCCTACGCCATCGCCTGACGTGCACCACCTCAAAAATGTAACTACAAGTCGAGGCGACATGGACTGTAAGCACTATGATTGGTCAGCTGGGTAACCTCGCAATGCCTCCGAGCCAAGAGGAAGTGCCTGTGCTTTGAAGTGACTTTAATCGGCCAAAACGGCGGCTGTAACATGGTGGATCAATATATTTGACCGTCGCAAACAGAGTGAAATGACTCGATTCACTATCAGAATGTGATCCAATTTTGTTGATAACATTTGAAAAGGCTTTACCAGCGGCACAATTTTACCCCCATTCACGTCAGCGGAGCACTAAACCAGAAGTTAGCCTGCTTGGCAAAAGTCAACACAATGGAAGCTGTAGCGCTACGGACTAGCATTTGGGGGTGCAATTGCAGAATGACACACTGAGTATAAATGCATGGCTACGTGTATAGCCTTTAGCGTAGCTACGCACGTAGACCCTACACAGGAGTATAAATAGGCCATAAGATGTAAAACTGCACATTCATGGAAAAAAAGGAGCCAACAGAGCCAAAAAGAAAAAAAAAGAGCCAGCGGAGAGAGGCAGTAATCCCAGAAAAAAATTTGAATTTCCAAGGTTAATCTACAAGTAAAAACTTGAATATTCTCTGACATAATAGTCATACCTTTATGAGAGGAACTTCACTTTGCAAGGTTGTAACAGCACACACCTCTGCCGTGCATTAGGCATGCAGTGGAAAGTTATATTAGACTTCACAAACGGATTTAGCAGTGAGGAAGTACTTGTGAGTTTAGCCCACAATCACTTTATTATAATGCGCCTTAGAGACTTTGGTTTGACTTTGAATTGGACGTATTCAGAATGAAACACCGGAGTGATTTTGATTTTTTGTGACTTTAATAGTGCTGCATTTGGTGGATGTGAAGTGCAAAGAGAAGCCAGAGAAGCCCAGAAGCTGAAGGGTTTGAACAAAGTATCATATGCAGAAACTCTAAAGAAAGTAAGAGAAACAGAATCAAATAACAAACACTCCAGTGGAATTGTCCAAAGAAACATAACACCAGTTAATCAGACACAAAGCCATATTCCAGCTCACACACAGAATGGTTGCGAGGATAAGTTGACGATGATAATTTGTTAGTGGAGAAAGTGAACTTTGTGGGTTTCATATATCACACCATAAAAGTTGCATCCCAGTTGAAAAATAAAAGTGACAGAAATAAAGCTATTGGAGAAGCAGCAGGAAATCTCCTTGATATGAAAGTTATGAAAGCAGATCAAATACATGCATTATTGACCATAACTGAAAATGGAAATACACACCATTATAAGCGTTAGGACGCTTATAATGGTTCTTCAGATTCAACAGTATGTACAGAACACAAGAAGTCTTATAGGTAATGGTCAAGAATTCAAAAAGTACATTCATGAATTAGATGTTGTTCCAGATGTAATATGTGTATGTAATAGTTGAAATCTATAGTCCAAGGAAAGAGGGAAATATTAAATTGATTTATTTCTATAACCCACAAATATAGATATTAACAAACCTAATGTAATGGCGAGGACTGTATACAGGAAAGAAGTATGGTGTGGGGATTTCAATGCACATAACTGCTTATGGGGCAGCAATCACACAGATAATAATGGGGATACAATTGAAAAAAATGTTTGAAGAAAGACCACCCTTCTGCATTAATAATAGACAGTGAACACGACATCTCAGTACGGGTAAAAAAAAAAAAAAAAAAAAGGAAGAAAATGGTCCCCTGGTGGAATGAGGAGTGTAGCAGAGCTATAAAAGAACGAAACAAAGCTTTTAAAACATTTAAGAAGAACTAGTCACAAGAGAATTTTTTGGATTTTCAAAGGAAAATGGTAGTGACATGTAGGACAATTAAGTTAACCAAAAAGAAATATGGGAGAGAGTTTAGTTCCACCATAGGTAGAGAAGTAGAGTTAGGGGATATATGGTCTA
Source organism: Lepomis macrochirus (assembly GCA_024633595.2). Lineage (NCBI taxonomy): Eukaryota > Metazoa > Chordata > Actinopteri > Centrarchiformes > Centrarchidae > Lepomis > Lepomis macrochirus. The sequence continues at coordinate 4,095,729 of JALXJV020000010.1, read as the reverse complement.
TGTTTAAAAGAATGAGTGGGACAAAGAAAGCAAAGATGGAGGAAAGGCGGTAGTGTCAGACAAAGAAAAGGCAGAGATGTTGGGTAGGGCTTTTGTGGCTGTACATAGTGATGATCCCCTTATGGATATTCATAAGTAACAGAAAGACCTGGCACTCAGAGAAAATAAGGACGTGAAGCTGAAGAGGGAGGATGGTACAACAACTTTAGCTCTGCTAGGCACGGGATATACAGCCCAAGGACAGGATCAGTTATGTTATGCCATGTTCCGACAGTTGCCCGTAGAGTCAATTAAACTAGTGTTAACTAGGACTGTTCAATAAAATATGGATAGACGGAATAATATCAAGAAGTTGGAAAAGTGCAGTTATACCACCATTTAGCAAACCTGGTAAAGAGTCAACCAAACCTGGTAATTATAGACCCATAGCTCTGACATCTCAATGCAAATAGATGGAGAGGATAATAGTTTGTAGGTTATCACATGTAATGGAACAGAAAGGACACCTGAATAATATACAAAATGGATTTCGGAAAGGGCGCTCCACAACAGATGCACTTGTTAGAGTAAGTAATGAGTTAGAAAAGGCAGAGCTGATGATAATAGTGTATTTTGACATTGAAAAGTGAATGACTTCTTATTAAACTAAATAGAATGGGTTTTGAAGGAAGGATTTATAACTGGAGACTTTTTAACAGATAAGAAAATGAGAGTAAAGGTTGGATCAGAAGATTCTACAGAGTTTAAGGTAAAATAATGGTATTCCCAAGGGGAGCGTAATTAGCCCTATATTATTCAACATTACGATCAATGACATATTTTCACATTTAGATGGACACATCACATCAGCGTTAGATGCAGATGATGGGGCCATATGGATGAGAGGAAGAAATGAGACATGTGTTAGAGAACATTAGGAAAGCAACAGGGAAAGTAGAGAAGTGGCCATTTAAGTGGGGATTTAAAATATGAACAAGAATTCAGAACACTATTAATTTACTGAGAGCAGTGGCTGGATGTGACTGGTGCAAACAGTCACTAATTGACATATATAGAGCATGCATAAGGTCATCAATAATTTACAGTTGCATAGTATATGATGCAGAGGCAAAAACATCATTGGAAAAAATAAGGGTTTGGATGGACTCTCAGAGGGGGATCAAACCCGGGTCTCTCACGCCAAGGGCATGTGTCTTATCCACTGCGCTCTCTACCACTCACAATAAATCATGTTGTACATGAACTGGTTACAGTCATAAGATATAGAATTAAATATTAACACTTAAAGTTTATAATTACTGTACCGCTACGATGATTCAGTTACATTGGTGTCACTTCTAATCTCCCTCACTACCACAAACGACTGAGAGGTGGGTCTAAACACTCTATTGGGTAACACTCGGCTAATGCCACAATAACAATATGCCCTGGTAATGGATTATATCAATGTTTACAAATGATCTTTTCAACATAAAGCACTTATTTACTTTTTAAAGGATTATTTAGTTATTGTAGTTGTTGCCCATTTTATGTCTGGATTAACCTACACTGCCAGAATTCTACAAGAACGTAGTGACAAAACATGCTCTGTAGCATTGTTGAAACATGGCAATGCAATATGGCAACATCTATGTAAGTGGGACCTGCAGTGTGGAGATGAAATACACACTGAACATTTAATAGCATTTAGTGTGTGCATTTTATTCAAGTCCAAGCCAAGCCTCAAGAAGTCACCATGAAACATGGTTACTTCTATCTCTATTTTAGTTATTTCTGTTTAATACATTTATCACATTTTTTAAAATCTACGATCACTTAAAAATATCATGCGTGCTGTCTGTCCAGCCCACTATTGTTGCCTGTATTTGATGGTCTCTTGATATAGACATGTAGCCAAGCATACCACTTGCTTTGAAATGAGGGGCACTGCAAATGATTTCCTAAATAAATAACAAGTGCCTGCTGAGTGAAAGCCAAGATCAGTTTCACCAGTGACATTTTATTTAATGAATTCACCATGGGCATTGCTATAGAACACATAGCAACCAATGCGAGCAAGAGAAAAGAAACAGGCTACTTTTCATCAACCGAGAGGATTCTGTTAATGGATCAGAATCAGTCCTGTGATCATCTGACTTTATACATGTTTATACATACCTATATTTGTTCTGCGTAGACTTAATATGCTTTTAATACGGCAAGAATTTTTGCCCACCTGTGAAAGGGCAATGCTGGTGCGGGCACCAGTTATAACTCTCCTGCGTGACACAGCTTAGACAACAGCTCACACCGGTTAATGCAGCAAAATGCATAGTTGATAACAGACTAGCTGTATCAAAGGTATAAATGGCAAATGTAGTGAAGTTAAAAGTTGATTACTGCCCCCAAAAATACTTAAGTATTGTTTTAAGAAGGAAGGTGAATAACTTTTCAAAAACAAGAGGCATGTTGGTGACAGGTAATATTTGAGGGAAAGAATGCTTTCTGTATCTCTGAACTGTGTGTTTTAGGTCTTTGTTCATTAATGTTCTTATGAACATCAGGGATCATCTGAGGTTCAGCAAATATTTAAAAGAACTGCACTATGAGGGAGGAGGTAAGGTTAGAGGAGTTATATGCTATTTATTTAGATTAGGCAGTCAGTTCTTGGAAATATAACAGGTGACTATTGGTGTTATAATTAAACTTTCCTCTTCTTACGCCATCCAGTCAGGTCATTCCTTAACCAAACATTTTATCTCAACCTAGATAGATAAATTGGGCACTGAAATAAAAATAAAAGATAAAGACCTTTTCTCTTCATGAGTAATTTTCTGTTGAACTTTAACTCTTTTTATGAGCTCACCACCTTTTGTTGACAGACTTATCTGCTGCTGTTGCCTTTAGAAAACACAGATCTTTGTCACATAGCCTGCAGGGTTGGGAGCAATACCAGAGGTAAAAGCAGTCTGAGATGTTAAATGACCAACCTAGCAGTCCTCTTAAATACTGTATGTCTACGCACTGTAATATTCCCCCCAACCATTATAAAGCTGAGTACAAGTGCCATGGATAATTGCAGTGCAAGTGGTCTCCCGCAGAAGATTTTGAGCATTACAATACTTAATTTACTGCATTCTGCACCACTTTATAGTAGAAATGTCTTTACATAAAGGGAAGATATAATAAATACGATATTTTTTTTTTTTTTGCTTAAGTTACTCTGTGGACAACACAGATGTTTCTTCTTTGATTTCCATACCATTCTTATTGTGTAAATAACACTTTCTCCACACATTTCATTTGTTAATTAACATTTCTTGGTGCAATTTAAAAAAAAACATTTTTAACAAATGCTTTCAAAGAGTAGCGGCTCCATGTCCCCAGCATCCCCAATGTAAATGACACCTATGATCCTCCATCCCTCTCCCTCCCTTACAGGTTCCTGTTAAACTACTCCATGCTTGCCACTTCACCTCCACTCTCCTGCTCTCTGTCCCTCACTTGTTTGCTCTGCTCTGCTGTAACACGCCTCCTCCTCTGCCTGGCAGGGGCCACGGCTCTCCTTTTCTCCTCTTCAAGTGCCTGTGCAAGCACTACGTTGGGCACTGCAGCTGCTGTTGAAGCTACTGCAGCCCCGGCAGCAAATATACCGGTTATTTTGACACATTTGGCGGCATCCGTCTGAAAAAAATTGTTTTTGGTCTGCAACACAAGAAACAGAGGGCAGAGGGGGAAGGGATAAGGGGCTAGTAACAGATGTGATTGAGCCTGCTTAGTGTCAGTATAGAAAATAAACAAATGGGCCGTTTTTGCCCAGGGGCCCTCAATGCATTTTTCAATGCATTGAATAAGGATTGAAAAATGCACCATGTAAATCTTGAGAAAACATGCAGATAAACCTGCTACATAAAAATTAAGTTAACTTTTTAACATCTTTTTATTTGCAACAGCTGTACATTTTCAAATAATGTGTTTCACCTGTTTTTTTCATAGAAACATAATGAGGAAACATTTCTAATGAACATATCAACAATATTGAAATATGTTCATATGGAACAGATGTGCAGTTTCACTGCCAACATATTTTATTTGTTTTCCTACAATATCAGCTTGTGGCAACTTAAGCTGATTTACGCCTCTATGGTTATGTTAATGACTTTCATCTTCTGAAGTAACTTCTTAAAATAAGTGATGGGATCCTACATGAACACAGCATTTTCTGCCACAACAGTTGGTTCACATGAGAGATTTCTGCATTTCGTTTTCTCTTTGCTCCTCTTAGTGGTTTGAAGTGAAGGTTCCAGGTTTCAACAATAACACCTTGTCTTTATCAAAGGAAGGACTATGCTTAGTTTTCATAAACTGTTGCCCTGTGAGCTCATTAGTTATAATTTCATCCATGGCACTTTAAGGACCATTTTGGCTTATAAATTTATACTTAGTTTAGCATACTGAGCTTACATATGAATGAAGAACGCGTGATGTGGAATACCTTGAATTGCAATTGTTTTGTCAATCAATATTTTTAAGGTTAATAAGGAACTTACAGGCAGCTTGTTTGATTCTCGAGCTGTGCACTCACTTAATCTTGACTGATTTGTGTATTTAACATCCATGCCCAATGACCTTTGTCTACAAAGACACTTGTTTTAGAAAACATTTGTAGTTTGTATTAAATCTAGAAATCCCTCAGTTCTTTAAGATAAAACTGTTTTGTGTTTCTGTAATACTGAAACTTCATTGCAGCATAGACCTATGAAGCTCATTGACCTATGGCACTATTCTTTTTAGAACTTGTATTTGTGTGTTACCTGGATACCTGAGTACTGCTTTGGTCTCTGTGTCAAGAGGCAATTCATTGGATAGAAAAAAAAGAAAGGGAATTAAGCAGGAAGCTGGACCTGAAGGTTCCACCAGCATTTCTCTGCAGATGAATATTTCCCCACTAGCTTTGAGATTCCTGTGAATGATTAGGACTAGATGTAAAGGATCATCTCTCTCCTGCTAAATGGGAGTTGTTCCTTGCCTGTCTCTCCAGGTGCTTAGTCATGATGGGAACTGGTGGCTCTCTGTTAATAAAATTTAAAAAAGTATTGTCTAGACTTGCTCTGTATGAAAAGTGCAATGAGATATTATTAATATATATTGTTGGCACTTTATAAATAACATTCCCTTGAACTGAATTGCTTTATTTTCCTCAATACAAACAGACCACTTTTCCACTATCTCTCTCCATTTCTTACTCTGTTTGTGTAGTGACTCAGTATGTGGTGTTTGATACATATTTACCCACCACAGTAACAACACTGCCAATCACATTTAAGAGCAGGAAACGCAACAGGAACTCATAAAGTCCACACACACTGAGGGATCATGTTCAGATACAGTACAAGTGTGGGCAGATATTCTGTTGTCCAACAGTAGCCTATGTCAGATCAAAGACAAATAAATCCAACAGATCACATACATACACGTTTCCTTTTCCTTCCTCTAAAGTAGCTACTGTAAATATACATGGTGTTTTCGACCAGACACACAGAGACAGAGAGTCAGGTTTGGGGTCACTTTTATTTTGTAAAACACATTTCTGGAATATCAAGAGAGACATTCCTTTGTTTATTATGTTAGAACAGGTCCAGCTGTTGGATTGTGTATGTGTGTTCTGAATGTGAAAATCTACTTTAAAGTCAGTTCAAGTCCTCACATGCAGTACACTTATGTATTGCTTTCTTCAGTCATCGAGTCATAAGTCATTGGTGCCTTTTCCCCCAGTCCTTGTGTTTTCCTCTGTTTCCCCTCCCATCTGTGTCTGTCAGTCTGTCTGGTGTGTGTGTGTGTGTTTGTGGACGCAGTGCGTCTCTCTCTTTTTCTCTCTCTCTCTCCTCACCTCTCTGCCTGGAGCGGCACCCACCTGAAGCAGATGTCAGTAATCAACTCCTCCTGTTATAAAGCCCGGCTTGACATCCAATCCTTGCTACATCATCCGTTCACCTTAGTGGTAACAAGCGCTACACCCAACTAGTCCTGAACTAGAAAGTTGTGATAACCTGTTTTTTGAACCTTCGCCTAACTAACAGTGTTTTTCTGCCTCTGCTTCCGGAACGTCTCGGGTTACGTATGTAACCCTTGTTCCCTGAGAAAGGGGAACGAGACACTGCGTCGGTGACGACACTATGGGAACGCGTTAAGGCGTGGCAGGGCTGAACTATGAATGAAACTACTCCAATTCTATTGGTGTTGCTAAAAACCCGTAACATGTGACGGCGTAACCGGAGGCGTATATAAGCACGTGGGCACACCAGGCTCATTAGCTTGAACTATGAAGCACTCCAGGCGAGGTGACGTGTGGAGAACCAACGCAGTGTCTCATTCCCCTTTCTCGGGGAACAAGGGTTACATACATAACCCGAGACGTTCCCCTTCGAGGGAACTCGAACTGCGTTGGTGACGAAACTATGGGAACCCCACTGAGATACCCACTACGCTGCGCCGAAGCCCCGCCTGCCCCTAGCGTGCAGCAACCGGTGGGCACGACTAAGAGGAGAGCGCTCTGGTACCGGGTGCAGAATGAAGGTCCAGACTATAAAACCGGATGAAGGTGTGAGGAGTGACCCAGCCAGCAGCCTCACATACATCCCGGAGTGAAACCCCAGAAAGGAGGGCCCTAGAAGCCGCCATGCTCCTCGTGGAGTGCGCCCTGACGGCCATAGGTGAAGGCAACCCGCGCACCTGATAGGCCAGGGAGATGGTCTGAACAATCCAGTTAATGATGGTATTTTTAGAAGCGGGGAGCCCATCCTTGGGGGACCCGAAACACACCAGTAGCTGGTCTGCCTTCCTCCAATGGGAAGACCTCTGAGTATAGATTCTCAGTGCTCTGGCAGGGCAGAGCAAGTGAAGTCTCCCGTCCTCCGCCGACGCATGAGGTGGAGGATGGAATGCCTGTAACACTGTGGGACCAGTCATACTGGTCATACCCCCCCCCCCCGGGGCAAACTGCCGTAATAGTAGCCACATACACCGTGAGTGTGGATGGGGATAAGCCAGCAGAGAAACGTTCCTGGAGGAACTCCAGCACCGCAATTACCGGGCAGTCGACTGGGTCCACAGCACGTTCTCTACACCAGGTGGAAAAAACATTCCACTTCAGGCCATACATACGTCTCGTGGATGGGGCCCTGGAGCTGAGTAAAGTCTCGACAGTTCCTGCCGTCAGGCCCGCCTCAAGGAACTGCGCCCCCTCAGGGGCCAGACCCTCAGATGCCACAGGGTGGGGCAAGGATGGAAAATCCAGCCCCCCACTTGGGACAGCAGGTCTCTCCTCAGAGGAACCTGCCATGGTGGGCTGTCCGGGAGTGCTACCAAGTCCGAGAACCAAACTCGGGCCGGCCAGAACAGGGCTACTAACAGCAGACTGACACTGTCCCGATGGGCCCTCTCCAGGATCCCTGGGAGCAGAGCGATCGGGGGAAAGGCAGGAACCAGGGTTTCTTCCATACTGACAGGGAACGAAAGCCCCTGCTCGTAATCCGTATCAGCCGGAACAGGTTCCCCCTCGGGGAGAACCCCCTGGATTTCAACCACCACTGCAGGGGTCTCATGTGCAGTAGGCCAGAAGGAATTATGCTGGACGCTGCTGCCATGAGACCCAACACTCTCTGAAAGTGTTTCACAGTGATGGCGTGACCTAGCTTCACCCCGCTCATCATGGACTCAATGGACTCGACTCGTGCAGGAGACAGATGGGCCCACATCATAATGGAGTCCCAAACCACCCCCAGGAACGTGGTCCTTTGGGTGGGTGTCAGCACGCTCTTTTTGGCGTTGAGCATGAGTCCCAGGCGCTGAAGATGACCAAGGACGACATCTCAATGTCGAACTGCCAGTTCTCAAGACTGGGCTAAGATGAGCCAGTCATCGATGTAGTTTAAAATGCGGACGCCCCAGAGCCTCAACGGGGCCAGAGCTGCATCCATACATTTGGTGAACGTGCGAGGGGAAAGCGCTAGGCCAAAAGGAAGAACCAGATACTGGTAAGCCACGCCCCCGGAGGCGAACCTCAGGAACTTCCTGTGAGAGGGACCTATGAAGTATGGGCTGTAAAACCCGGACTCTCTGTCTGGCGGAGGAATAATCTCTATGGTCCCCTTTTCCAGCAGAGTACGAACTTCTTGTTCCAATACCAGTCCTTGGTCTGAACGCACCGCAGTCCAGACCAGCCTGTTGAAGCTGGGGGGGGTGGACCCGGAACTGCAACCTGTAGCCTCCTACTACAGTGCGTAGGACCCAGGGGCAGATATTCGCCAGGCCCCACCATGCCTCTGCGAAATCTGCCAGCGGAACCAGCCTCTCGGGAAGCAGGTGAACGGCAGGGGAGACTCACCGAGAAATCACTGTGCATGAGCTTGCTCTGCTGCCGACTGCGGCCCCTCGAGGTGGCAGATCGGTGAGAACTCTTTGTAGGCTGGCGTTCTCCGAGCGCCGCTGTGTCTCTGCAAACGGACCCAGCTGCTGTAATGCGCAAGCTCAGGCTACCAGTGTGCCCCGAGCGCCGATGTGGCGGGAAATCAACACTTGATGCCTGAGCCGTCCCCTGGGACAGCAATGGATCTTGAGGAATGGGGAAACTCGTCGAGAAAACAATGTGCGTAAGCTCGCTTTGCTCGAGGATCTTGGTCGGTCTCCTGCGGATGGGGGGTGGGGGGACTGGGGGGGGGGGGTCACGATGGTGGGCCCCCCTGAATGAGACCTCAGGAGCTCTTCTCCTGACGGCGCTGTTCTCTCGCCGTCGCCCTCCTGGCCCCGGGCCGGCGGGGAAAGTAACGCTCAAACGCCTCCCCCTGCGTTTTAGCGCACTGAAATCTGGAGACCACTGTATCCATGGCATCCCCAAACAGGCCCAAGGCAGAGAGAGGAGCAGGAAATTCTTCTCCTTCTGCTGAATCCCCGACAGGGGATTGGCGGCTCTGGTTGCTCTGGTTGCCACCAGAGCCGCCATGGAACTGCCAACGGAGCGGGCAGTCTCCTTTGTCACCCGGAGCGCCAGATCAGTGGCTCTGTGAAGCTCCGCTACCCCCTCCTCAGAGGGCCCCCCGCCCAAGTCAAAGTCTCAGAGGAGCTCCGCCTGGTAGGCCTGCAGGACCGCCATGGTGTGAAGGCTCGCCCCAGCTTGGCCCGCCGCAACGTAAGCCTTGCCCACCAGGTTGGAGGTAACTCGGCACGGTTTAGAGGGCAGTGCCGGCTTCTTGAGGGAGGAGGCTAGGGCGAGAGAGAGGTAGCTCGCCAGCGCCTCTTCAACCCGCGGCATAGCCCCGTAGCCCAAGTTTTTAGTCCCCGCCACGTTACTATAGTCCTGGGGAGGGGACGTAGACAAACGCGCCGAGACGGCCTGCCCCAGGATTTACACAACTCATCATGTAAATCCGGAAAGAACAACAAGAGGCGGCGTTGGAGCAGAACATGATGTGGCAGGAAACGCTCGTCAAGCCGGCTCCTGGCCCAGGGCTCCTGCGCTGCCTGCGGCCAATCGATGTGGAGTGTGGCCACGGCCCACATCACCACCTCCAACAACTCGTGGTAGCTGGGCGCAGTCTGATGATGCAGTGTCTCCCGGACATCATCCTCTTCCACGAAGCTGATCACGTCTGATTCCTCAGAATCATCTTCCACTTCCTGCATCTGTCGAGAGCAGTCGTGCTTTTCCTACTCTCCCCTCTTTTCTTGGTTTGCTCTTATTTTTGTCTACTTTTGTCATGTGGAAACTTTTTTCTCTTTTGACCACCTGCTTGCTGTTTTCCTGAAACATTTGAAATGGAATTGATCAACTGGTCACTCAGCACTATTGACAAGATTTTCTCCCTTAAACGTGCTTCACCGGGTGAGCCGACCTGCCCCAGTGGAACATTCACTGCTGGCTATGCTCGTGATTCGTGGGAGAATTGGCAAGCGGTGTGCTTGGATGTTTTATCTGTGGAGGACATCGAAGACTTATGGATAATTGGAATTCTGTTAGTGGGCTTCCTGTTTACTGGCCTTGGAATCTCCCTAATACATCGTAAAATTGGTGTATCCCTAATACACCAAATTTTACCCAAAGCTGTCTGGGGAAGAGTGCTTAAATGAAGTGAACGAGAAGTTGAAGGTTTTACATCAGAGGGCTGATCAGAACGGTGAACTGTCTCGTAACATCTCAGACCGGTCTGTGGAAGCGCAGAGGAGGATTGACACCATCGGGGCGCAGTCTGGTGAGCTGCTGAGAAAAACCGCCGGACTGACAATGAAAGTAGAAGGGCTGTCGAAATCACTGAATGAACTGGACGCACGTATGACGCTGGTGAAAAGAGAGATTGACGGACATTGATCCGGACAAATGTTACCGAATCAACCTAAATTGGATTAAAGTTATTGTCTGATTAGGGCCTCAGCCGTCCCAACATCCACGTCGAGCTCACACTGGGACCCCATGACTGCAGCCAGCGCGACGCCTCAGCGACCACGGGACCGGAGCCACGGGGGGAGCGCATCCTACCGTTGCTGGTGAAGAGAGCCACTCAGGACCTCAAAACCCTCAGGGACATAGCCTTGCAGTGGACGCAAGCCCCCTCGAGAGCTGCTTGAGCTTGAGGCAGACCCAGGCAGGAAACACATAGCTGATGTGAATCACCGTCCGTGATGAAGCAAGGGCAAGGGTGAACACACTGGCGAAATGACATTCTCTTGTCTCAGGTAGGATAATTCTTCTCTAGAACTGGAGCTTCCAACAATAGCCAGAGAGCCTGCTGAATAGAAAAAAGCCTGGTGTGCTGGCGTGCTTATATACGCCTCCAGTTACGCTGTCACGTTACGGGTTTTTAGCAACACCAATAGAATTGGAGTAGTTTCATTCATAGTTCAGCCCTGCCACGCCTTAAGGCGTTCCCATAGTGTCGTCACCGATGCAATTCGAGTTCCCTCGAAGGGGAACTGCTCAAACTGTGAAGCCGCGCCACCGGACTTAAACCGTGTGCACTGGAAACTTGGACCCACCTGTCTGCCCGCTCTCCCCCTCTGCCTCCGGAATCACTACAGCACTCCCTTCAGCTTTTGTGCAAATAAACTCTCTAGTGTCAAGCTTAATCCAAGTCTCTGTGCCTGCTTCTGCATCCGCTTGGTTCCCCTAACACGACTGGATATGTGTCTCAGTGATCAAAAATTTGCCTACAAGAACAGAATATTAATTGTGAGATCCTAATATCAAATACAGTTTGAGTATTAGATTCAGTTTTAAGTTCAGTGGAATTCAGTTCTAAAGTAAATTTCAAATTATGTAATTCAAACATACTTTTTCAGTGCAGTTATTCAAGTTGAGCTATTCAAATTCCAAAATAAATTCAAGCCCAAATTCAAGCAGTTAAATTTTTCGCTTCCCATACGACTCGTTAGTTAGCGGTTACTTTAGCAACACATAATACTATTTGTCCATGTGGAAACTCTGTATATCATAGAGAATTGAAGCAGAGCAGCCAGAGGACATCAGATGGAAAACCTGAAAATATATCCAATTGATCCAGTTTCACTAAAATCAGTGAATAAAGTTCAGTTTTTAGACTAAGTTTTTGTATCAGCGTGGCACAGCTCTCTCTCTCTCTCTCTCTACTGCGGCATCTATCATCTTTTTTTCAGAGAAAAACATTTCAAATAATTATTACAAGATAAATTAAAAATACTAGTTCATAAACCCACTAGATTTTATCAATCATTTGGCACAGACCTCAAATTTGAAACCTTAAATGTACATACTCACAGTCCTAATACAAACACTTTTCTCAATCTTTGACAATCTTGTGCTATTTTTTTCTAATAATGGCTGCTAGTCATCAAATTCAGTGCCCTATATATTATATGTGTTGTGTGTAAGGACAAAACGGACCCAAATGCAATGCTCAGGAAAAAGGAGATTTATTGAGGAGCAAAGGGGTTGAGAGGCTGGAGTGGAGGAGAGGTTTCCACCTCTCCCTCCACTCCAGCCTCTCATAACTCCAGCCGGGGAAACACAGGCACGGGGAACCGAGGAAGCAGGGACCAGAGAACCGGGAAGCACTGGGGCTGAGGAAGCGAGGAGGTGAGGGAGAACTGGGACGACCGAGGAGGAGAGGGCAGGTGAGCGAGCCCAGCCAACTGAGTGTGGACGATGGTGAGTGAACCTGGAGAGAGAGAGACAGACAAACAAGGTTAGGGATTCAAGGAACACTAAAAACAGGGAAAAGGAAATCATGCAGGTCTATGAGGGCTTGGGTGATCAGTGGCACCAGGTATGGAGCAATGACGACCAAGCAGGGATTGACTGTAGAACCGAGGTAGAAGTACTGTCAGAGATAAGGCTGAGATAACTGGCAGGTGAGGCAGGCAGAGGAGGTGGCTGACGAGGAGCAGGTGCGAGTCGTTGGCTGGGCTCTGGAGCGGAGGGAGATAGAGAGAGAGAACACAGGGGAGGAGACACAGGGAGGCAGGCAGAGTACAGGGGAAAAACAGAAACACTGACAAAAAAGGGAGAAAAACCAAGGCACTCACTGTCAGCCGGGCTGCCACCATAACAATATGTTGTCTTTTAAAAGTTATCAGTGAGGCCCAGCCACCTTTTCTGTAGACCGGCCTTGATGAGAGGACTGACAGACTGCATTTTCATTTTCATGTTGACCCCTAAGGAGAGTGGTGAATTATTAGTATTATTAGAATTAAATAGATTTGAAGTGCAGTTTTAGTTATTACAAATTAGAATTTGTCAGTACGGTCAAGTCATGACATTAAACAATATCATATAATATTATCATGTAGACCTACCTACAGACGACAAGAAAAAGTAAGTTCACCACAGTGCTCACTACAAACCCCACAGTTCAACCACCAAGTCCTAATCTCAGTTCAAATCTCAACAAGAGTCCATCTCTCAACAAAAATCCAGCAAGCAAACAAAAAAAATGCTCAGATTGAGCTTTAATACAAAAGGTGGCTCACGAAAAGAAAAACAAGTGACGCCTCTCGGGTCTAATAGACAAGCTTAGTAATTCTGTGCCAACACCGGAGCTAACCAGGCCCCTGCTGGTAAGCAGCGCTCTGGCTGTAACTCAGGACAGACTGGGCCTCTTCCCAGTCCCATGTCAAAAGTCGTTTTTCATTTTCAAGTTGCTAGATGAAAAAATAGAAAATTCCATTTTAATTTTAATTGTGGTTTAAATAATGTTTTCACAAATGGTAGAAATGTCTTTACATAATCCATAATCCAAGGGGTGAGAGGGGGATTTATATATATATATATATATTAGTGGTGGGCATAGATTACATTTTTTAAATCTAGATTAATCTAGATTAAAATGGCTCATTTGAATTCTGCCGAAGGCATTTAAAATATCTGTGCGAACGGGTTTCAAGCCAGGTGGCGCATTAAACCAGGGGCTCATCTCCTGTTTCCAAAATGCATCACAAACTGCTTGAGAAAGCTGTTCTACTATGATAATTGGTGATGAAAATAAATCATGTTCAATAGATGTACTTGTGTGTAGCGTGTGATGTGCTTTGCGTTTAGGTGGTAGACTACTTGAGACTGTAAGAACTCCTACAGTAAACTAATTCTGCATTGCACAAGGTGCAAACCCGGCGGCTTCAGAAATGTTCGTACACAAACTGCTGTCCAACAGCTGTCTTGGACGTGTTGCTGCAGTTAGTGTGAGTAAATACCGCACAATGCATTTTTAATCAACCGGCGTATCAATAACTAACCTGGCTAGTTGTAAACAAACAGCTGGCCGAGCGAGGTTGTAAGTGGAGCGCCGTCAACTCTGGTGTGACGTCATTCCCAGCTCCGACCTCCAAGGTAAATGGAACGCAGCACCAAAAAAAAAAATCCCCCTCTCACCCCTTGCGGGGTGGTATGTGTCATCCTCAAGCTCGGGTCCTCTACCAGAGGCCTGGGAGTTTGAGGGTTCTGCGCAGTATCTTAGCTGTTCCTAGGACTGCACTCTTCTGGACAGAGACCTCTGATGTTTTGCCTGGAATCTGCTGTAGCCACTCTCCCAATTTGGGGGTCACAGCCCCCAGTGCTCCGATTACCACTGGCACCACTGTTGCTCTTACTTTCCACATCTTTTCTAGCTCCTCTTTCAGCCCTTGGTATTTCTCAAGCTTCTCGTGTTCCTTCTTCCTAATGTTGCTGTCGCTTGGTGTTGCCACATCTATCACTACTGCCTTCTTCTGCTGTTTGTCGATCAACACGATGTCTGGTTGGTTAGCCATCACCAGTTTGTCAGTCTGGATCTTGAAGTCCCACAGGATCTTAGCTCGGTCATTCTCAACTACCTTAGGAGGTGACTTCCATTTTGACCTTGGGACTTCCAGCCCGTACTCGTGGCAGATGTTCCTGTACACTATGACAGCTACCTGGTTATGGCGTTCCATGTATGCGCTTCCTGCCTGCATCTTACACCCTGCTGTTATGTGCTGCACTGTCTCAGGGGCATCCTTGCACAGTCTGCACCTGGGGTCCTGCCTGGTGTGGTAGACCCCAGCCTCTATTGATCTTGTACTGAGTGCCTGTTCTTGTGCCGCCATGATTAGTGCTTCTGTGCTGTCCTTCAGTCCAGCCTTTTCCAGCCACTGGTAGGATTTCTTGATATCAGCCACTTCTTCTATTTGTCTGTGGTACACGCCGTGTAGCGGCTTGTCCCTCCATGACGGTTCTTCATCTTTCTGTCCTCACCTTCGGGTTTCTGCTGCCTGAGGTATTCACTAAGCCCTTCATCTTTGGGGGCCATCTTCCTGATGTACTCCTGGATCTTCGTTGTTTCATCCTGGACAGTGGTCTTGACACTCACTAGCCCTCGGCCTCCCTCGCTATGCTTGGTGTACAGTCTCAGGGTGCTGGATTTGGGGTGAAACCCTCCGTGCATTGTGAGGAGCTTTCTTGTCTTGATGTCAGTAGCCTCTATCTCCTCCTTTGGCCAGTTTATTATACCAGCGGGGTATCTGATGACTGGCAGGGCGTATGTGTTGATGGCTCGGATCTTGTTTTTCCCATTCAGCTGGCTTTTCAGGACCTGCCTCACTCTTTGTAGGTATTTGGCTGTGGCGGTCTTCCTTGCTGCCTCCTCATGGTTACCATTAGCCTGTGGCACCCCAAGGTATTTGTAGCTGTCCTGAACATCTGCGATGTGGCCTTCTGGTAGTTCAACCCCCCTCGGTTCTGATCATCTTCCCTCTTTTTGATACCATGCGACCACACTTGTCCAGTCCGAACGACATTCCAATGTCGTTGCTGTAGATCCTGGTAGTGTGGATCAGTGAGTCGATGTCTCGCTCATTTCTGGCATACAGCTTGATGTCATCCATGTAGAGGAGGTGACTGATTATTGTTCTGCTTCGGGAATCGGTATCCGTAGCCAGTCTTTGTGATGATCTGGCTGAGGGGGTTCAGGCCTATGCAGAACAGCAGCGGGGATAGTGCGTCTCCTTGGTATATGCCGCACTTGATGGTGACTTGTGCAATTGGCTTTGAGTTGGCTTCCAGACTGGTTTTCCACAGCTTCATTGAGTTCTTGATGAAGGCTGTTAGTGTCCTGTTGATCTTGTACATCTCCAAGCATTCCAGTATCCATGTGTGTGGCATTGAGTCGTAGGCTTTCTTGTAGTCAATCCAGGCAGTGCACAGATTGGTCTGTCTGGTCTTGCAGTCTCGAGTGACTGCTCTATCCACCAGTAGTTGGTGCTTGGCTCCTCTGGTGTTACTGCCTATTCCCTTCTGGGCCCTGTGCATGTATTGAGCCATGTGCCTACTCATCTTAGCCGCTATGATGCCTGACAGGAGCTTCCATGTTGTGCAGAGGCAGGTTATTGGCCGGTAGTTGGATGGGATTGTTCCCTTCTGGGGATCCTTCATGATCAGGATTGTCCGTCCTTGGGTTAACCATTCTGGGTGGGTCCCATCCATCAGCAGTTGGTTCATTTGTACTGCCAGGCGTTCATGGAGTGCAGTTCGTTTCTTCAGCCAGTAGGTGTGGATCATGTCAGGGCCTGGTGCTGTCCAGCTCTTCATACCTGCCACTCTTTCTTGGATGTCTGCCGTTGTAATGGTTACTGGTTCTTGTTCTGGGAGATTGCTGTGATCTGTTCTTAGATCCACTAGCCACTGAGCATTGGTGTTGTGGGATGCCTCTTTCTCCCATATGTTCTTCCAGTACTGTTCAGTCTCAGCCCTGGGTGGATCTGATCTTGTGTTATTACCCTGCCACTGAGAGTACACTTTGGATGGTTCGGTGGAGAACATCCGGTTTATTCTCCTGGCTTCTGCTTCTCCCTTGTATCTCTTTAGGCGGGTGGCCAGGGCGGTGAGTCTTTGTTTGGCAGTCTCTAGAGCCTCAGGTATCGACAGCTTGTTGTATTTCTTAGGTAACCCCTTCCTTACACCTTTCTGTAGCTCTGAGAGCTGACTAACCTCTCTTCGTGTTGCCTTGATCTTGGCCTCTAACCACCTAAGTGGAGCGCCGTCAACTCTGGTGTGACGTCATTCCCAGCTCCGACCTCCAAGGTAAATGGAACGCAGCACCATATATATATATATATAAAATGACACATAAGTCAGCCTTTGACTTTTCAGCAGCTCCAGGTAAATAGGTCAGTCTTGGAAAAAATGTATATTACTTTCAAAATACAAATCTTACACTAAATAAGTCAGAAAAAAGTGAAAATGTCACCTCTCAAAGGGGATTATGCTGTTTTATTAAGACATTTAATTCCCATAGTTTTAGACATAACTCCCCCACAGAACACACACACACACACACACACACACACACACAAACACACACACAAACACACACACACACACACACACACACAAACAGTGAATCTGCACCCCCCATGTCTGTCTGCAGACGTGCTGCGTCAGACAACACAATCCCAACCAACATAGGAACTTACTGTAGTGATCCAGTAAATCCTGTCACCCACTCAAACCACCAGACCTGAAGAATCCAAACCACTTTAAACTATCTACTGGTTTCCCAATGTCTCAGCCTCTGCGTGGGACTGTCAGTCCAATTGCAACACATGCCATTCCTGTTTTTCATTACAGTGTAATACTTCTTCTGCAAAACACAAACAGATGGTTAATGACAGCAGGGAGAGCGAGATAAATTGGGTGAGAGATGAGTAATACTTTGTTACTTTCTGTTATCAGCAACTGTAGTTGAAATAAAGTAGAAGCTGAAAAAGAATGTAAAGAAGAGTAAAGAAAAGAAGAGGAGACCTAGAAGGAGGTAGACAATGATTGGAGATAGAAAATGGCGATGAAGGAAAAGAAGCAAAATCAGATAGAAAAGGAGTAGCTGCTTTAATATAGAGAGAAAGATTTTTTGATGGCGACTGGTGGATTATGACATCAATTATGCAGCCATGGATACAGTTTTGGCATAGAGCTTGATGTTATGTAATGTGTGAGCAGGGTGTTTCAGACCACAGTCAGACAGCCATGACACAGAAATGAGGAGCCAGAAAGACACACCATGCTCTCTCCATGATAAGAACCAGAAGGAAAGCACAACAGAAAAAAATAACTGACAAGGGAAATGTCGCAGTGATGTTATACAGAACTAAAAAACATCATGAAGGGAAGCAAAAAAATAATAATAATCCAAAATCAGTATTAAATGATTTAATTTTAGTATGTTATGTTTATGATATCGTGTTTGGATTAAAGAGTTTGGCAACCCAGTGGACAATTCTGAACCTCATGATTTACATCCAAGGCCAGTCAGTGCCAATGCAGGAAGCAGTGTATCCTTTATGGGAGAGCGGGGTGAGTTGAACCAGTTTTTACTTGTTACTGTCTCCAACTAAAATATATACATATATTTTAGGCTGTGGTACATTCCTGGGAATAAACGGTTTGAATCTAAAATAAACTGTTTTCAAAATATGCCTTTCCGAAAAAAAGTGGATTCTTGGCTCAACTTGCCCCCAGTGAGGGGTAAGTTGAGTGAAGGGAGAGGATAAGTTGAGCCACATGGGGGTCGGGGACATCAATGTAATTTTATTGTGCAAACTCAAACGCCACCTCCCAACATTCAATTGCACTTAGATAGTGAAACATTGCAGCTATGTCTCCTAGTTGTTTCATTTCATTGTATCGCTTTAAAGTCATTTCCCGTGGCCACCTGATGTATGAACTTCCCCTTTTTGTATCTCTCCCTCTGCTCTGTCCAAATCCACAAGAGTAGTTGAAGCCTGTCTGTGTTCCATTTATAGAAGCATGGGCATGATGGTTACTAGTCTAAAATGCATAATGTCACATTATTTCGGTGATGCAGAAGAATGCAATGTAAAATTACAGTAAAACTGGCTCAACTTCCCCCATTACCAAATTACCCTGTCCCAGCAATTTTAACAAAATTGTGTCATCCAGCAGTTTAAGAGTAACGTCATGCTAACAGTATAGCCTCATATTGTAACTTCATAAAGCACTAACACATGCGATGATTTTCTCAAAGCTGTCTGTAATTGTTCAGACACAAGAATCAGGACTCATTGAACATAAAAAATCAGTTTGAATGGCAAAAAACATTTTTTGAATGTGAGTAAAATGGATGACTCTTCAAAAATGTGTGGTCACATGACCAGTTTTGTCTATGGTTGCCAAGAAACAAAGGGTGGCTCAACTTCCCCACAGGCTCAAATCGCCTATTTATATATATCACTCTCCCCTATTCACCTTATTTTCCACAACAACAAGGGAGACGCCATTGCGTTCGTTTTGTCATCCAACTTCCGGTTGAAGTCATTACTTCCGGTTGAACTGGACCTAAGCTAGCTGTTAACAGTAACGTTAGACGAAAACCGAGAAAAAATGATAAGTATTATACTTTCGGTTTCAAGAGACGAGGTCGGCGTGTTGTCGTGCACTTTACAACTTACACCTGCCACCTAACACTTGAGGCTAACTTTTGGCTGACGGCGCTAAACGTGAAGCGCGCTGCGCCCGTGTGTTCATGCCTCTGATTCAGACCATTTCATGGACGGGAAGCCGACTGAGAAAGTCCTCAGCTAAGATGCTCCGGTAAAGAAGATCTGTCTGGTGCTGAACAGGTTGTCAGATTCAGGTAAGTTAGTTATACATGTGTTCTACTGCATAACGTTACCTTTGTTAAGTTCGTTCTATACATTTAAAGATCAGTAACGTTAACTAAAGTTAACTAAATAAGGTTACAATGCATTTTGCATGATTAACGTTTCCATTGCCTAACGTTATCTACCGCTATGTATTTTATATTTGACATTAAGGTGTTAGAAGATATTATGATCTCCTCCATTAGTCTAACAATAGCTCACGTTATTCCTGTTTACATACATTGCAGATGTTAGCTGACCACTTAGTTAGCTACGTCTCTCACTCAGATATGGATATTGACCGAAGTATTAACAAAATAATTAGAGATGTGTATACTGTCTCGTTTTTAATACACCTCTCTCACACACACTCCATTATATAATTGTGATGGCCATGATATATTAAACTCATGATGTCCTAATGTAAAAATGTGTTTATGGTTACTGTATATTATTTCCACAGATGCAGTGGAGAACTGTGAGAATGATCACATCGACATGCCTCCGCACTGTGATGCAGAAATAAAATGGGAGGATCCATCTTTCTCTGAAAACAGCTACACTTCAAAATCATCACTCAACCTGAAGTCACATCTGATATATAAACACAAGCCGGCTTGTGTTGTACATATAATTCTTAAGAATAACACTGTGGAACAACTGCCATTTCATTCATTTTTTCTTTATAATAAATCTTGATGTGACCTGATGTTACATGTCATTTAATAGTTCTTTATAAACCTTTGCAATGTGACCACATGTTGACTGTCAGTAAATAGTTATTTTTTATAAACCTTAACAAGGTGCGCTTTGTAGATTCCCCTTAAACCATAAAGGAATGAACTCTTGCGATTTGAAGGAATAAGTCACATCCACAAGTTTGTAAGTTCATTTCATCTTGGTTTATTACATGATAAATGGTGAAATATAATCTGTACATGAAAGCCAGAAGATGCTGTCTATCTCCCTGAAAACATTAACCTATGCATTAACATTACACTTGATGTTTACCGATTTTATTCCTTATATCAGGTGATAGTGATTAGACTTAATGTACACGTAACAAACCTTACTTTACCTTTTATATATACTTGCCCGACCTGCAAGAGATTTGACAACATACTTCGTCTGCAGATGGTCATCAGGTCAGCAGCTGTGTATGTCACAAACATATGTTAATATGTTGGATTTATGCATTAATAAAATAGTCTAAACGACACAAACGTTGCAAGGTAATACTAATAATGTATGTATAATCTAGATAGTCTTACCTTTCATAATATGGAGGCTGCCTGGTTACACAACCTTCCCGAACCAGCGACGAAGCCACTGGTCCCTGGGTGCTAGTAACTCGTAACCCGCACCCGCGCCGTAAGGTTCAGGCTGATGGACTGGCTTCTCATCTGCCTTTAAAAAGATCAAATCCTCCTCTGTGTGTAACCGGACCTTAGCCTACATGTAGGCATCGGTACTTTTGTAATTTTTCACAACCCTTTCAGACAGGTCGAAGTAAGGTTGGTAAAATATGTCCCAATCGGTTCCTTATGGCCGCTTCTTCATATCGTCCAAAACGTATGCTAATTACCCACGTTTACACTGCCGACGGATGGGACGTTATGAGACCGTTTGTTCTTCTTATGTAGATTTCTGTCTGCTTCCATTTCGAAATATTTTTGGCATTACTTCTCATATTTGATTACATTTAGTTATTGCTAGCTATAAACAAATCTTCCAACCATTCTAACTAACCGGACGTGACGTTTCAGTGTTAGCGGACGTTGGATGACAAAATGTGGAAGAACGAAGTATTAAAAGTGGGCGGGGCGGAATAAGGTGAATATAACAATGTGAAAAGTACTGATCTGGAGGTTGGGGTGGGGGGTGTTTAACTTTCAAGCAGGAGACCAGAGTTTGCATCCCACAGGGGCACTCATGAAGTGGTGTAAAGAATTTGATTTATCATCATCTACAGACTGCATAGACATTAGTTATGGGGTGGTGAGAGCGCAGTTGATAAGACACATGCCTTTAGTTTGAGAGACCCAGGTTCAGTTCCCCACTGTGACCCATCCAACAATGTGTCCCTGAGCAAGACCCTTAACCCCTAGTTGCTCCAGAGGTGTGCGACTGACATATAGCAACTGTAAGTCCCTTTGGATAAAAGTGTCAGCTGAATGAACAAATCTATACAAGCGGAGAAATTGTAAGACTTTAGTTCACTGAAGCATGTGCTTGTGTTGTTCTGGATTTCTTTTATGACCTGGAAAAAAAATTTGACCCCCCAGTGTCACTGTATAATTCGCAACCTGACTGTAACCACAATCCTTCCCTACCGTTAACAAAGTGTTTAAGTTGCCTCACCTCAACCAAACCTTTACCATAACTCAGTCAGGACACTCACGTCACGGTTCAACAGGACACAGTTTCATTTGGTGGTGTGTCTCACAATTTCATGAAGATGAACATGTTAAAAGAAACATTTATAATTTGCATATAACTAAATACTAATACAGAAGAGGTGGAAGGAGTACAGTTTCTGAAAGCAGGTCACATTGTAGCAGTGAGGATGTAAAGATCAGCGTTGTTGCAAGCTGACTGAATGACTGCCAAATGTTTGTATGGATTGATTATTAAGAGAGAGATCTTGGACATACAGTACATGATTCAAGGGCGTATGGAACAGCTGCCTGCCCGAACAACCCAAGGCTCCATTTTATTTACCATAATCACAATATTTCCCTTGCTTGTAGCTGCCATGTGCAGATATTGTACAAAGTGAAAATGTGGGCATTGAATATAATCCAGAGCTTTGCTGAATTGTCCAAAATCAAAGTTCTTGTCTGGAAGTAAATTCAGAATAGAGTTATTGAAGAGAGAACAGAAAGGCAGTGTGATGCAGCCAAGCTTCCCACCCCACCTTCCAGTGTGGACATTCATAACATGTAGAAACACTTCTGACTTCAGATGGAGTCGGGTAACCCACTGTATGAACTAGGTTGAGTTATGGGTTGAGTCATACCTCTAGCTTCCATTCACAGTTGACTGAAATGCTGCTTTGGATTCATAGTTGAATAAATAGGTTTATTTCTGAATTGTGTAATAAGACAGAATTGTGCCTAAGGAAGCAAAGTGTGATTGAATGATAGCTGTGTGTGTGTGTGTGTACACGAGTGTATGTGTGTGTACACGTGTGTGTGTGTGTGTGCAACTCTGTCTCTGTCGGTAAGTGTTTTTGGTTGGTGGCATCATCTACCCTGCTGAGCTTTATTTACTGTACCTTAATGATAGGACCACAGGCATGACGATGCATCACTGCTACACATTAAACACAGACACACACACACACACACACACACACAGAAAGACAGGCAGAGGGTCAGTTTACACACATGGTGTGTCTGTGGTGCACTTAAGTATTTAAGCATCATAAACAACAAAGCCCACAGCAGGGCCAATCACTCACATGAGAGGCAAAATTGCCCTTAATGGAGTGTAAAAGACTGCAGATGCAAACAGCGAGTCTGCAGTCTAACGTCAAACACCGGCCTAAACACTGTTTTAGGGGCAGAAATTACAGTTTAGCTGCTGCTCTGTCTACCACCAACACACCAATTTCAGGAACCAGCAGTTTTGCAAGCTGACAAGTTTATTCCTTCATTCTCTTGGTCATTCATCTCTCATTTTAACAGGGGAGGACACATAAAGAGTGGAGCCTTTTCTACAAATACAGCTGATTACAGAACAGCCTTAGCCAAAGGGAAAATGTCAGGTTAAATGAAAACCTGGGAAAGATGCATATAGCCCAAGCCAGTAGTCATGTTTTCAATAAATTGTTGTAAAGGTTTTAAGAGAATTTCTGAAACTGTGGCAAAATAAAATCTTTCCATCAACTACCTTTATGTGTGTAGTGGACTTGGACGTTACTGTGGTATTACAGTATATCAGGTTATTTAGAAATCAGTATGACTTTCAATACCTCTATTAAATTGACATAGAGATGTTGTGCTAAGCTGATGTATTACGCCCTCAACATAAGCAGATGGCGCTGCATGAAACTGCCTTAAATACAACTTGATAACCCCTTCACGTTTCCAGCAGTTGGGTAACAACACACAGCAGTTTTAGCTGCAGCCTTTACTCACTGACATACTGTAACCTACACTTTACATCAGGGCTGGAGTGGGACAAAAATTGGCACAGGCATTTTTGGCCCAGGCGGCCCAATAAAATTGGTCGGACACCCACGCCAACACACCATCCTTCCATCAGATTAGGGGTGTGATAAAACACTTAGCCCATGACACATAACATTGTACAAGATTGGGGACTTAACAACTGGACAAGAAAATATTTTGATAGGAAAAAAATGTATGAAAATTACCCAATGGGCCGTCCATGGTTTACGGGCCGGTTGTTGGCCCATCTTTTACATAATTTACGTTACACCAGACCCAAAGGTCGGCTTTTGCCCAGATTACCAGTCCAGCTCTGCTGTACATTTACTGCTGAACTTCCCTCCTCATTTTTTCCTCTGCTCCGTTGCATTCACCTTCTACTCGCTCACTTTCGCACAACCGTACAATCACTATGCACACTAAAATAACATTACAGGACTACTAAAAAATGGCTATGGCCCTGTTTGGGAGTATTCTGGGTTTAGTCCCACGCCAACAGGACTATGATTATTAGGTATTTTTGTGTCTTTTTAATGCAAGCAAAAAAAATGTTTTGAGAGCATATTTATCACACTGCAATTAAAAATTAACTTTGTAATTAAAAATAAACAGACCTTTTTTGTGTCACAAAAAGTTTTAATTTCTAATTTGTCCTTATTGACCTTGGCGATACAGTTTAAAAGCATAAGTGCTGCATAAACTTCTGTTAGACACTGGAATTTGTTTTCCCCATGTGGGTCCTGATGATGCAAAATCAATAAGTTACCTGAAAGTCTGTGTAACGTCATTGTTTCTCCTCTTGGTTTGTTTGTCAAACTGCAGTGTGAACATGAACTGGACCAGAACTAAAATGCAACAGTGTATTTTTTTTTACTTGGTGCCCAAGTAAAAAAACATTGGTTAAAGGGGCTATATGTAGTTTTTCTATTAAAATGAATCCTTTTTCATTGCCTGTGTGTGAAGGGGTTGTAATCTGACATTAAAATGATCCACTTGCCGGATTTGGCTATTAATTCTGAAGGCAGGTATTTCTATTCCTATTCGAAGGCTCCGGGTCAGATTTTCCGTGAAATCCAGTGACTGACACCTGCATGCGCGCTATCGAGCCTCTCGCTGTATCTACTTTGCACTCAGCAGTGACGACACTGCAACTTACGACATGGAGTCTGCTAACACTAAGAAAGACCTGCTCCCAGCACAACACAGACTCCAACACAAACACCACATAAAGATAAAAAACATAAAAAGTTTTATCTGCTGAAGCTCGTCGGGCCAAATGTTAATCGGATCAACATCAGCAGGGCTTTTGTAAATGCTCCGTACTTGTATAGCGCCTTTCTAGTCTTTTTGACTACTCAAAGCGCTTTTACACTACTTCTGCATTCACCATTCACACACACATTTACTCACTGAGCCTAGTGCTCAAACAGAACTAACATTCACACACATTCACACACTGGCGGAACAGCCGCCAGGGGCAATTCGGGGTTCAGTGTCTTACCCAAGGACACTTCGACACACAGCCTGGGGGAGCCGGGGAACCGCCGACCTTCCAATTAACGGCCAACCCGCTCTACCTCCTGAGCCACAGCCTCCCCTTTTGAATCATAGAGAAACGTCCGCTTTGTTATGGGTATGAAAACAGACCCAGAGTTGGCTTTCATCATATTAGATAGGTATGCTAACACTACTACAAAGCATGTAAAATATATTTGATTTTGTGCTTCAGTTGGCTCAAGTTAGATAGCTATGATGTGATGTGATGCAGCCACAAGGAGCTAGCTAACGCTGCAGTAGCTCGGAACTGCTGCTGTTTGCTTCGGAACGTTCAATTTAGATTTATTGCCTTTTACTGATGGGTACACAGCTTTTCAACCTCTGAGTCGCTGTAACTAACGTGACCCACATAATATACAACCCAGAGGAAGAGCCATCCACTAACACTAGTTACAGTAAGGTTATTGACTGCGGTCTAACTGTTATAAAGTGTGACACAATCTTATAATATTCAGTCCAGCTCACTACCCGTTTCATTATCATCCAGTACATGTAGGTGTGCTGACATTGTCGAGCATCCAGTGACAGATTCACAGATAGTAAAGATAGTTACTGAAAGCAGCAGGTAAGCTAACGATGTAGCACGTCGGCTAAATGCAGTAAATGTACCGTGATCATGTAACGAGCGTGGATTAGTTCAACCTGCAGCTGATAAAACTATTACTGTAACGTTGCTGTGGGAGTTTACCTGAGTTTCCACCATGTTGTGTGAAGCTGGCTCCCCACCTGCCTATAGCCGCTCTCACTTTGCCTTTTTTCGGGAGTACTGTGCCGGTGTCTGGATGCGCTGAATGAAGTAACGTTACGGCGCCGGTGCCGAACCGCCTCTGAGACAGGAACGTTGAAGTAACAGAACCTGAACATGTCTGAGTGAAAAGCCAAAGCCTGCATGCTGTTGTGAATGTGAGTGTGAGTGGTTATCTGTCTATGTGTGGCCCTGCGATGGACTGGCGACCTGTCCAGGGTGTACCCCGCCTTTCGCCCAATGTCAGCTGTGACAAGGTAGTGACGTAATGGCGTAAGGAAAGCCCTGGAAGGGTGAGCAATTTGGACCGCGTTACAACAGTGTGGTGTGACCACGAGTGACGTAATTAATTGATTCGGAACAAAGTATCTGTTCCGGAACAAAACATATCGATCCAGGTGTGAAAGCACCCTAAGTGTGTTACAAGGTCAGAAGAACACAGAAGCGCCTGAGGCGCACGTCAGGAGGGAGAGTAGGTCCTTGCACAAGATACAAATTGTTTCTGAAGGCTGTGCCACCACTGTATCAGTGTGGTGTGTGAATGTTAGTTCCTATCTGATGAGCAGTTGGAAGATATGAATGTGTCAGTGGTTTGAATTTGACACAGTGTGGAATGACGGTATATAAGTACTGTGAACTTACCATTTACATCAAAATCTATTGTGTGTGTCAGTATTATATCCAGTGCACCTGTGCTTTTATGTGTACTGTCACAAAGACTTTTATCAGGTGCTTAAGACAAAACCTTTCACCAATGCTAATCTGTTTTTTCTTATCAACACCTCCTCATACCACAATCATGTGCTAATATCAGCTGCTATCCGCTTCACACTCCCTCTATAGGGTAACAGGATTTATGTTGTTACTATACTAACACACATAAGACTATTAGTGATTTGCTAACAGCTGTATATCCTCTAAATTAAATTTAAATAGTTTCTTTTTTTCCATATAAAGCACCAACACGAATCCAGACGACCAGTGATGAAACATGTCCCATTGTGGTCCTGTAGTTAAGTTAATACAGAAATAAGTGCATTTTACTGGACTTAGATCTTATATAAGTGGCACAGTGACTCAGTGGCTAGCACTGTGGCCTCACAGTGAGAAAGTTACAGGTTCAAACCTCCTTCAGTTGGTGCATAGATGTCATTTTTCTTTATTATGTCACTAAAAGATGTAAAAGTTTTTGTTTTCAAAATATATTGCAGTGGCAAGTACAGTATACATTTACACAGTTGTGCATAATTGTATGGAGACAGGGTTAACTAGAGGGGGAAAACATACCACATTGTACTCTAACTGTATGGAGGGCTTCCCCTAACACCTTTCAGAATTGGTGACATTTAATGTACTTTGTGCCCAGCCTTGTCATCATCAAGAAAAACTGGCGTTGCCATACTCTTTAGAAATGATGGTTTACAATGACATTTATAGAAGGATATATGTGGGCATTTTGGCAAGGCAACTTTGTTTATATGGCTATTGCAAGTTTTATTTGAGCCATTTTGTTCTTAAGTGCTGCCTTATGTTTTGAGCTAACTTATATATATAGTAAGTCTAATAAACGTATCAGTTGAATTACATGCCCAATGTCAGCTGGGATTGGCTCCAGCCCCCCCGTGCACCTACGCAGGATAAGTGGTTGACGATGGATGGATGGATTGATGGATGGATGGATGACCAGAACAGATTTTTGTCGTTAAAAGTACTTTTATCCAAACATAAAAGAAGCAAAGTATCAGCAACAGCTTATTATTGTGGATTCCAGTCATTTTTACACTGCCTACATAAGACGAAGGTGAAAAAAGCCTGGGCCTGTCGGTGGCAAAAAGAAGCACTTTTTGTAGATGTCATTTTGACAGATGCAATTGCCCCAACGGAATACGTTAGAGATACTGCATCCTGATCATGGCTGTTGGCTGAAGCCATCATTGGTGGCACAAATCCTGTACACAAAAAAGTACAGATACCCTTGCTAAATATTACTGCACTAAAAGTAGAAGTCTTAAATTTAAATTTGTACTTCAAAGTACAAAAGTACTAGCCAGACGGTCCGCTGCACCACCTGAGCAGACACAAGTTAGGCCTCACTCCTCCCAAGTAATTGATACCTGGAAGTACAGGAAGAACGACATCATTCATCTGTACTTTCTCAGCCCCGATCAAAAATGGCAGGTGACAATACAAAATATAAAAATACAATGGAATATCACGGACAAACAGCTCTACAGAACAGGTTTCGTCACCACGGTTAAAGTTAAAGTTAAAGTTTATTAAAGTGTAAAATCACCAGCTGTGTGGTCCCAGTACACTTTATAGAAAACAGAGACACAGAATTTACAGAAAAATAAGCACATAAGAAACACACATTAAAAAACAATAAAATAAACAATTATAAAACTAATAAAACAATAAAATATAAAATTTAAATATAAAATAGACTATTAAAATGTATAAAAATTCAAAAAATACCCTAGCCCAAAACTATAAGCCTACTCACAAAATGCAGAAAAACCATCGTTTTTAGCCTACTCTTAAATATGGAAATGTTGGTTGCTTCCCGAACCCAGACAGAGGTCTGATTCCACAGCTGAGGTGCCTGATGGCTAAAGGCTCTGGCTCCTATTCTACATCTGGTGACCCTAGGCACTACAAGTAGCCCTGCATTTTGGGAACGCGGTGTTCTAGTGGGGCAGTATGGTGTAAGGAGTTTTTTCAAATAGGATGGTGCCTGAGCATTAAGGACTTTGTATGTAAGAAGAAATATTTTAAAATCAATTCTCAATTTTACCTGGAGCCAGTGCAAAGTTACTAAAACAGGGGTGATATGTTCTCTCCTACTGGTTCTTGTCAGTATGCGTGCAGCAGCGTTTTGTATTAACTGGAGAGACTTGAGATTTTTTGAGCAGCCTGAAAGCACGGGGTTACAGAAGTCAAGCCCTGAGGTAATGAATGCGTGAACAAGTTTCTCTGTATCATCTCGATGCAGAAAGTTTCTAATTTTCACAATATTGCAAAGGTGAAAATAGGCAGTCTTTGTAGTTTGCCTTATGTGTGCGTTGAAAGACAGGTCTTGATCAAAAAGAACTCCCAGATGGTACTGGAGGCCAAGGGAATGCGATCCAAGGCAACTATGTCTGCAGACAATGTGTCTCGGAGGAGTTTGGGTCCAAGTACTACAACCTCAGTTTTTTCAGTTAAACATCAAGAAATTATAAGACATCCAGGTCTTCACATCCTTAATGCACATTTGAAGCCTAGCTAACTGGTTGATTTCATCAGGTCTAATAGAAAGGTATAACTGAGTGTCATCAGCATAACAATGAAAGTTTATACTGTGGTTCCTAATGATATAACCTAGCGGAAGCATATGCAGGCTGAATAATGTAGGTCCAAGGACTTAACCTTGTGGAACTCCATGGATAACTCTGCTGTGCAGAGAAGACATCGTTTACATGTACAAACTGGGTGCGATCTGATAGGAAGGATTTAAACCAGCATAAAGCAGTTCCTTTGATGCTAAATAAGTGCTCAAGTCTCTGTAGTAAAATATGGTGATCAATTGTATCAAATGCCGCACTTAGATCTAATGAGACTAATACAGAGACTAGTCCCTTATCTGATGCTATTAAAAGATCAATAGAAATTTTTACCAGTGCCGTATGGAGGTAAATCAGTACCAAAAACATTGAAAATGGACAGACTAAAAGTCACAAACAGATATTACAACTTGTAAACACATAACCCAATCTACAAATGGATTAAAAATCTGCAAACAAAGTCTTAATGATCCGCAAATGTAAAACAAGATCTACAAATAGATACAAAATCCTCAAACAGACTCTTCATGATCCACAAATATAAAGCATGATATACAAAAAGATTAAAAATCCACAAATAAACACATCATGATTCACAAATAGAAATCAGTGACTGGTACTCGAAAACCAGAATTTGAATGAATGTAAAGTGATTTGTTTGCAGGTGAATTTCATGTTCTGTTTGTAGATTGTGTCACATTTGTTTTCAGAATTCTGGCACTATTGTTTCGCTTTGGTGACAGAACAATGCCATAATCATTGAAAATGAAGAGACTATGAGTCAAAATGCATATTACAATTTGCAAACACAAAACAAGATCTTCAAATATATTTAAAATCTGCAAACAAACTCCTCGTGATCTGCAAATGTAAAACACAATCTGTAAATAGATAAAAATTTCACAGACTCTTCATGACATACAAATATAAAATACGATCTACAAAAAGATTTAAAATCCGCATACAAACTCTTTATGATTCACAAATAGAAATCAGTGACTTGTACTTGAAAACCAGAATTTGAATGAATGCAAAGTGATTTGTCTGTGCATGAGGATCATTATTTGTTTGTAGATTGTGTTGCATTTATTTTCAGAATTTTGGCTGTTTCGCTGTTTTTCCCATTAAAAATTCTACAAATGCCCTCCTCACAATTTGCAAACAAACACAGTCTAACTTGTATTTTCAAACCACTGTAAAAAGACATTCTTACATATTTTGTGCAAAGCTCAGCATGCAAGTGTTGAATCTGTGTTTGTAGATCACAGTGCATTCACAGATCTCTCTGCACAAGTCTAGAGATAATTTTGGCAGTATCTTTCCGCAGACTGTGTGACTTCGATCCACGCGTGTGGTCAGCCAATCAGGGGTATTGCTTCAATGTGATGTCACGTCCCCTCTTTTCAAAATAAGAGCTGACACTTGTCGGATGGCTGGGCTCGGCTCACTGCCGGCTGCAGTTGCCGGTGTCACAGCGCGGGGAGAGCCTCTGCAGACAGAGCCTGGGCAGCGCTGGGGAAGGACGGGCCGACGCTTGCAAGATGGGTTGTCAGGTAAGCGGTCGCTCGATCAAGTAATTATGTGACATTTAATAAAGAATAACGTTATCGCAGCCCAGTGACCGTTAACGTTATGCGCTACCGTTAAAACTGCCCAGAAACTGGCTCACCAACAGCCTGCCGTTGGCTCACGTTAGTTAGCTAAAGGCTTGTGCTGTCAGCGTCTGCTGGACAAATGGCATTGTGTAACGTTAAATGTGCACTGCAGTTTTCTTTGAATTTTAATAAAGTCCCAAAACTTGTTCAACTAACGTAATATCATTTAGCTTTGGCTATAGTTCGCTATACCCAAACATGTGTTTACACCATATGTACAACAGCACGTACAGCTAACGTTAGCTAGCTAGCGGTTCTTGCACTTATAGAGCCACACCGGACGCATCGGCGTCGGGAGCCCCGCCGAAATCTCGACCTTATTACCATTACTGGGAACTAAACGAGACTGTGTGTCCCCGTAGCATTTAATGGCATGGCAAGGAAAATATGTCATGACAAACCGAACAGAGCATTAACGTTAACTAGAACGACCCCTCATTGTCACGCTGTCATTAAGTTATTATTTCAGCTGGTTAGTCAGGCGCCACACTGTCTGTATGTGAGTGTATTATTTTTTTCCATGAAAGTGCTTTTGTGAACAACAAATCCGTGTTGGAAATAACGTAGGTAGCAACCGGCGTGCAGCTAACGTTAACGTTAGTCTCTTGTGCGTGTTTATAACCGAGCTGCTGCAGCCGTAGCTCCGGTCGGTGCTCAGTGTGTTTTTAGTTCAGGAATTCTTCAGTGTCGGGAGTTCAGGAGGTTTCTACCGGGAGCCGGGATAACGTTATTCTTTATTAAATGTCACATAATTACTTGATCGAGCGACCGCTTACCTGACAACCCATCTTGCAAGCGTCGGCCCGTCCTTCCCCAGCGCTGCCCAGGCTCTGTCTGCAGAGGCTCTGCCCGCGCTGTGACACCGGCAACTGCAGCCGGCAGTGAGCCGAGCCCAGCCATCCGACAAGTGTCAGCTCTTATTTTGAAAAGATCTTATTGAGGGGACGTGACATCACATTGAAGCAATACCCCTGATTGGCTGACCACACGCGTGGATCGAAGTCACACAGTCTGCGGAAAGATACTGCCAAAATTATCTCTAGACTTGTGCAGAGAGATCTGTGAATGCACTGTGATCTACAAACACAGATTCAACACTTGCATGCTGAGCTTTGCACAAAATATGTAAGAATGTCTTTTTACAGTGGTTTGAAAATACAAGTTAGACTGTGTTTGCAAATTGTGAGGAGGGCATTTGTACCCGGGCCGGTCCCGGTCCTGTCCCGATCAGTGCTTGGCTCTGGAATGCAGTTCTTATCAGAGACAATAAAGCTGTCACAGTGGAAGCTCTACCATGCAAAACAACGTACATGTTATGAGTCTAACAGGAAATTCACGTTCGTGTGGTGTAACTGATGGAACCGGGAAAATGTGTATCAGCCTGTTTTTAGCTTTGCCCAATGTTACCGCAGCTGTTAGCACAGCTACGTGTTGCTAACAGTTAGCTAGCCAGCTCGTTACTGAATCAAAGTCAGTCTTTTAAACCTATCCAATATAAACATGCTACCTTGATAGTGAGATCTAACAACTGTGTTAGTTGTTTATTTTCATAACGATAAAGTTAATGTTTTCTTACCCCTTGATGTGAGCCGCTGCATCGCTGCTCTCAGCTCGTCACACTGCGCTCGTCCTCCAGCAGTCAGTAACGTGCGTTCATGTGTTTTGGGGGCGTGGCTTTGGAAGGAGCCCTATTCTATTCTATTGATGCTCGTAGCGATGTTACTCCAAGGAATAGTTTGTAACCCTGCAAGGTTTAGTTCATGGGGACTCTTGTTTGGGTGTAAAGGCCTCAGGTAGGCTTTCCAAATCCCATGGTGGCCTCATTCTTTTGTTTTCTTAATGTCCGTCCCAACACTACACACAGAGTATTTGCAGAGTCAGTTAGGTGAACTAACTCCTTGTAACTTGACACAGTTCCACAGATCACAAACATGAACCTCTGATTTTGCCTGAAACACAACCACGCATGCAGAGAGAATCTTAAAGCTCCCGCTGCACATCCTTTCTTTGACTGACCAGGTGTGTTCATTCTTGTGCACACAATACACACAGGCAGGTAAACGAAGACACACATATAGGTACACACCCCTTAACTGTCCTCATCACACACACATCTCTTTGTATCTAGTTTAGTGCAGTTTAGTTTTTTCATCTGATATGTCTGGTTTTGTTGGTCTTGTTGCTTGTGTATATAAATCCAAATCGTTCAACCCACTATCTACGAGTAATTTTGGTTATATTTATTAATCAAATTATTAATCAGAATTCCAAATTGACAGTTTTGTATATCTTAATTAGACTGAATTAAGTAATTGGCAAAAAGCTTTTTTGTTTAAGAGTGGTGCCCCGAGGTGAATTTGTCTTTAAGTTATATTCTGTTAATAATTATGATTTTTTAAAATTTTTATGGAAAAATAAACTCCCAGGATTCAGTTTTAAAAAATTGTGGTGGTTATGGATCCATCATAGACCACACGCCTCAGGCTTGTGCACGTGTCCGGGGCAGGTGGCACGTCCTTGGCCTGGGATCCGTGGTCCCCTCTCTTCCATGGGGGGGGGGGGGCGGGTTAACTTCTCACCTACATGGCAGCAGAGCTTCTATTAGAAGAGAATGACTCTTTCATATTTTAATCACTGCTGCCGCACTGGTGACTGTTAAACAGATTGGTTAAACATACTCCCAAAGTTAAATACAAACTTATTTCCAAATAACCTAACAATCTATAATCTAAAAAACGACCACTCACCCTTGTCGTGAGAGAGCTGGCAGAGCGCAGCGGTGGGAGACCACCTCTACCAAAGAGGGTCTCTGTGAGGAGAGGAGGCAATGGATCCCAGGCCCAGGGACACGCCACCCGCCCCAGACATGAGCAGAAGCTAGGCCCCTAGGTCCAGAGCACGCCCCCACACCAGTGGGTCCCACCCTCCAAGCCCTCAATGTCTAATGTGTTATTAAAAGTGAGAAAGAGGGCGAGGCCACAATAAAGCAACCCTGACCACCAAATGCCCCCAGAGTCTTAAGGGTGTACAGTATGTAGTGAGACAGAGGGAAAGGTCATAAGGAGGCTATGCTGGAATGGTCCTCCTCACTGGGGCCAGGTTCCTTACTGGGCCCAGCATTCAGCCCCATCCTCCGCCCCCCTAGGTAAGAGGACGCTTGGGTCCCTCCACTCCATGGCTTGCAGCAAGAGCCTCTCAAGCACTGCCAGAAATGTGTATATAACTGTGACAATCAAATAGCTACAGAAATACCAAATACTCAATTAACAGAATAAGATTTTTTTTCTTCAGTGTTCTAAAGCAGAATTTGAAAAAGTTGCCCAGAATTTTATCGACAGACTAAAGGCTAGGTGGAAATAACCATTTGGAGCCCTGACACTGCATTGTTTGCTATGTGCTAAGTGAATGTGATGGCTACATTTAGTAGGAGCGGGGTGATTATGGTGATGTATTACCAGGAGCTGTTATGGTTGGACCTGACAGCTGAGGCCAAACATTTTCACACAGACTTGTCTGGGAGACGTACAGATGCAGTCAGGTTTGTTTAAGCTGAGGCAGCTTTGTCAAAGTCTTTCATAATCTTTCTCTGTCTTTATACTCTGTCTCTGTTTTCCTGCTTTGAACCATATCTCTCTCTCCACTCTACGTAGGTGGGCTGTGCAAACAGCTCTTCACTCCTGCTCCTCTCTTCTAAGTTTTCTTCCCTTCCTTTCTACTCGCTTTTCTTTCCTTCTCAGGTGTAGACATATAATTACTGTATGGGTGCTAGTCAGTCTCTAGTTACCCATAGTGTGATGCCCTGCGTCCACTCGTTTTGTCTGGATGTATACACATAATGCGAGTGTGTGTTTGGGGGTGGAAAGTTATTGACTTCCAGTGGCTCGCTGGGAGTGTTTCTTTTTCTCTCTTTCTTTCTTTCTGAACATCAATATAATGATGAAAGAGAAGGGGAAACCACACACACGCACGCACGCACGCACACACACACACACAGACAGTGAAGAAACAGTTCCCTAAAAAAAAGGCACACTTCTGGAACAAAAACAGCAGATGCCTGAAAACAAAGAGTTGTGATTAATAGATGCCGTTGAAGTTTGGGCATGTTAAAACTCCAACTCACATCTCCAGATATCACAGTCTGCTCACCAGTCAGTGTAAACCCAACTGCTAGCTAGGTGGGCTCCTAACTCAGAGAAAGACAACACAGAGCTAGAGTATGCAGAATAGTTTCAGATCTATGGTCTTTTATGTGTGTGTTAGTTGTGGAGTTCCCCCCAGGCAATGTGATGCTTGGACTTAATGAACTGTACATTTACCATCTCCACCTCTGACCTGCTCCAATATGGACCCTATGCTTTTTCCTCTCTCTCTGTCAGTAAGAATTTAATACTTTATTTATAAAGTCCATTTTTTAACACAGGTAAGTGCTTTATATGAACATCAAAGCCAAAAACACAAGTACAAAGCTCATACAAGAGAAAAACATTCAAACATAATGCACATATGCCCACAGAAAGCATACAGCAACCAGACACCACCCAGAGCACATCATTGGAATTATAGAAAAGCCAACTTAAAGAAGTAGGTATTTAAATGTTGTTTGAAAGAGTCAACAGACTCTGATCTAACGGGAAGGGGGAGATTGTTTCAAAGTCTGTGTGATATAACAGTAAAAGAGCAGTTAGGACTTATGTTTGGCATGCTGTATAGCCAACAGGTTTTGGCTAGAAGATCTACGTGGCTGCTCTGTGGTGTAAGGGCTTAGTAGCTCAGAAATGTAGGCAGGAGCT
This sequence comes from Lepomis macrochirus, assembly GCA_024633595.2. Lineage (NCBI taxonomy): Eukaryota > Metazoa > Chordata > Actinopteri > Centrarchiformes > Centrarchidae > Lepomis > Lepomis macrochirus. Next base: position 4,060,371 of record JALXJV020000010.1, on the reverse strand, counting down.
AAGCCATGCAATGCCTTAAAAGCAATTAAAATAATCTTAAAATCAACTGAACTTTAGTGACAGCCAGCACAGCAAGGCTAAAACAGGAGTGATAAACGGCCAGTCCTGGCTAAAGTAATTTTGGATTAAATTGGCCAATGTAATAGAAAATTTCATTAGTAGCATTCTGAGAAACACGGAATGGATATGTAGTTAGCTGTAGAGACCAGAAAGCATCTGTTTAACAAATATGACACAATCCGCTCTAGGGCCTTCCCTGAGACCAACACATCTATTTAGTCAATTGTTGAGGATGGAATGATGGTATATCAATGGCAGCACATGCCATTTGTGACTCTGAACAAAGCTGTTTCAGTAATGTGTTTTCAGTAAAGGTCGGATTATTTTTTTCCACTACAGAAATAAAAGGGAATTTTGAAATGTGTCAAAAATTGTTCAGGCTGCATTTCTTTTAAAGCAGCTAGACACAAGCTGTCTTAAATTGATCAAGCAGTCTGTGGCGAAGGGAAGAGGAGGAATTGACCACTGAAAAGGGTGTTTGTATAGGGGGACTATAAGGGGTTGATGTGTATATTTTGTGTGTCTTTGATTTGTCTCATCACTTTTCTTTTGAATTTCATGTAAACCAGGAGCAGACCAGGAGTAAACAGTGTAATGAGCTGGTGTCTTAGCAAATAAGACACTGTTTACTGGCAAATTGTTGCCGCAAAGTCACTAAAAACCACATACAAGGACGTAATGAGTAGTACCTGCTACTTGTCTTGGACAGGCTCACATGGAAACATCGGAAAGTCAGTGTCAGTAGTCTCCTGACCTGACTACAAAAACCACTATCACATAGTCATACATATATATGACTTCCTGCAGAAAGAAAACAGTAACTTGATCACTCACTGTGTGTGCATTGAAACACACTGAGATAGGCAAACATTTCAAGTGGTATTTTAAAATATACAGTAAAGTAAAACATAATGAAATCATGTCTCATGAAACTCTTTGATGTATTATTCAAACTCGACTTCCTAGAATGTGTTTCTATGTCTCAGTGATCCCTGATACAACCCCCCCATCCCACCCACCAGGACAGACTTCTAATTATGTGTATGCTGATGTTGATTCTCTGTGATTTTTTTTATTTTTGTTTATCCTTTATTGTAAACAAAAGACTGTACACAATGCAAGAACATATGGATCTCAAAAATAAAACATTGTATTGTCAAGAATAAAAACAATCACAATCATAAGAGGTAGATCTACTGTATGGCAAAATTAAACAAAAGGTTTTTCTTTTTTCACCATCCACAGTGAGAGGGAGAATTAGATTCTTCAGTTATTTTATAAGATTGCCATAGCTGGTTTAATGTTATTATGTTGTTGTGTTTGGATAACAACTGAGCAGATTCCATGATAAGTGGTAACAACAGTAAGTGGTTCAACTGTCACTGGCCCTCACTCACTCTCTCTCTCTCTCTCTCTCTCTCTCTCTCTCTCTCTCTCTGTCACTCTCACTCTTTCTCACTCACATCCTCTCTCTTTATTCAGCTCATCATTATTGAGCATAAAATAATGCTTTGTAGCTGATTATACTAATTGAGGTTCCACATGCTTAAAAACATTTCACATTATGAAAATATGTTTGTGTGGTTCACAAACCATGCGTCCGCCAGTTTCATGTGGTCTTCAGTGTGTTCCACTGCCAAACTCATGCTCATCAGTGTAGACCATGTTTGTTTTTGATAACTGAATATTCTAAACAGATTGTTTTGGTTTTATCCAACAACGTGCCAAATGATTTAATGTGCAACCATAGGTTTGTCCTTTCCGACATTAAAGATAATGCTAGCGTTATTCTGTATTTTCACTTACACTAATGGCTAGCTCTAGAAATGTCATTGTTGTCAGTCCACTGCTTTGTTCTAGACAAAAATAACATGGCAGATGTTGGATCATTAGTATCCCAAGGATTTACAATCATATCGGACCATTCCGCACATCACAATTTCTATTTAGTGTCAATGCAGGAAGTGTTCCTTTCTATATATATATATATTGTGTCTGTACAGCTGTAAGAAATGTACAAGTCTTTGTGTTGTTGAATGAGCTGAAAACAAACCTCAGCACAGTGCTGATGCAGAGTGCTGTGTAATCTTAGAGACTCTCCCCTTCAGACAGTCTGTGACATTGTGAGACAGACTCAGGAGGTGGTTAAGTAGGGGGTGCCTTTCAGACGCTCATTTTTCCCTATAGACAGGAGAAGGAGGAGTGGGTAGAGAATGAGGATCTTTCTCTCATCCCTTATCCTACTCCTTCCCCTGCCCTGTCTCTCTCTCCTCCTCCCTCTCACTGTCTTTGTCTGGGTAAGATGGATTTGCAGGTATTTCCCAACATTTGATGGTAGCTCTGGTCTGGATGACGTGAAGTTTTGACTTTGTCAGTGGGTCTCATCCCCTCTCTCTCTCCCTCTCTCTCTCGATCTATCTCTCTCTCTCTCGCACGCTATCCTAGTGCTCCAGGGCGCTTCAAGGATTACAGAATTCCAGACACTGACAGTCTGAGGTAAACCTTCTGAAGATCTACAGGAAGGACACTGAGCTAATGGGTAGCTTGTGTGTGTGTGTGTGTGTGTGTGTGTGTGTGTGTGTGTGTGTGTGTGTGTGTGTGTGTGTGTGTGTGTGTGTGCGTGTGTGTGCAGGTTATTGCATGGGATAATTAGAATGATGAAAAGGATGTGCTTTGCTCAGGTGGCTATCTCAGGAAGGGCAGTCAGGTGTATCTGCTATTGTTATGATTGTAGCTACATGTTTTGAAATCCACCTCTTCAGCTCAAAGCTTTTTTTTGTGTTGAATAGGTCAACTAAGGAAAAGGTAAAAATAAAACAGCAGGAAAATTAATTCATTCTTTAGAGCTTCAGTGTGTATGATTTAGTGGCATCTAGCAAATTGCTACCAACTGTCTAGTCTACCCCCCCATCCACTTTCAAAGAGCATAGGATAGCTGCGGAGGCTGACACAGGACAAAAGATATGGTCTTCTGTTGAAGACAGGAAAGTTGTTGTCAAGAAAGTTTTCTTTAGATACATATATTAAGAAATTATATTTACTCAGTAAATCCATATGTTATCGTGACAAATTATATATATATATAAAGGGTTCTGTGCAGAATCTTAGCTGTTCCTAGGACTGCACTCTTCTGGACAGAGACCTCTGATGTTTTACCTGGAATCTGCTGTAGCCACTCTCCCAGTTTGGGGGTCACAGCCCCCAGTGCTCCGATTACCACTGGCACCACTGCTGCTCTTACTTTCCACATCTTTTCTAGCTCCTCTTTCAGCCCTTGGTATTTCTCAAGCTTCTCGTGTTCCTTCTTCCTGATGTTGCTGTCGCTTGGGATTGCCACATCTATCACTACTGCCTTCTTCTGCTGTTTGGCATCGTGATCAACACGATGTCTGGTTGGTTAGCCATCACCAGTTTGTCAGTCTGGATCTTGAAGTCCCACAGGATCTTAGCTCGGTCATTCTCAACTAACTTAGGAGGTGTCTTCCATTTTGACCTTGGGACTTCCAGCCCGTACTCGTGGCAGATGTTCCTGTACACTATGACAGCTACCTGGTTATGGCGTTCCATGTACGCACTTCCTGCCTGCATCTTACACCCTGCTGTTATGTGCTGTACTGTCTCAGGGGCATCCTTGCACAGTCTGCACCTGGGGTCCTGCCTGGTGTGGTAGACCCCAGCCTCTATTGATCTTGTACTGAGTGCCTGTTCTTGTGCCGCCATGATTAGTGCTTCTGTGCTGTCCTTCAGTCCAGCCTTTTCCAGCCACTGGTAGGATTTCTTGATATCAGCCACTTCTTCTATTTGTCTGTGGTACACGCCGTGCAGCGGCTTGTCCCTCCATGACGGTTCTTCATCTTCCTTGTCCTCACCTTGAAAAAAACCCCGGATATATAACGTAATATATGTAATATATATATAACGTAATATACGTATTATATATATATATATAGATAACATGGAAAATTGTTTCATTGTTTCAAAAATTGACAGTGTTTCATAAGAGTGTGAAACACTGTCACTCTTTCTGCACCATAGTCCATAATAAACCACCCATTAGATACATTTTATTTTTATACAAACATTGACAAGTGAAACATATTTATTCTCTCTGTGATTATGGACCCTCGCCAAAACTGCCCACCAGCAATAATATCTGGACCCCGGCCAGATTATGGCGCTTTTTAATAGCAGCAAAAAATAAAAAATTAATAAATACTTAAAATAGACCTCACTCAAGACAGCAACAGTTACTCACATAATCATTTCCTCTTTATTGGTTTTGCCTACAAAATAAAAGCACAAGAATGTTTTTTTGCAGCAATGCTTTACTTCGAGTTGCAGATGGATGCGGATCAGACACCAGAACAGACACACTGCAGCAGATGCTTTATTGTAAGCATGTGAAACAGTTGCTTCATAATTTGTTGAAGGGGTAAAAAATTCTCCCAAACAGAGCAGGACTCTAGGTGAGAGTCCTGCACTTTACCAACTGAGCTAACCAAACACCATAAGATTAAGTTAAAATATTATGCCTTATATTCTCACCCACCATCTAATGGCTAAAAAAATTGCTCAAATGCAAAATTGATTTGCAGACCCCTGCTGTATATTATTTGTTCTTCTTCTTCTTCTTCTTCTTCAAACATACGTATTTAACATAGTGATGAGTGTCTACCATGCCAGAATTCTACAAGAACAACAACGTAGTGACAAAATGCTCTCTATAGTGCTGTTCGTCCGCTACTGTAGAAACATGGCAACATCCATGTAAGGCCGAACCGCGGTTATGTAGCTAAAAGTGCTTCATTCTAAGGTAATAAAAACATAATGGTTCATTATGTAAGGTCTTTATACACCACTGAAACCATACTTATGGATCTTATATTGCATTTCTGTCAAGATAGTGAGAAAAACCTATTTCCCAAAATGTTGTTTTAATCAAAAGGTAAAACATACTCAATTAAAATTAGGTAGTACTTTACATTACAGCTCGGAAATAAGATGGTAAAGCTGGTTTTTTGCTATTTTGATAATAAAGCGTAATATTTAAGTGATACCATGTAATTACCAAAGTAATAACCAAGTAATAGCTTGGTATTAACAATGGGTATATCTGATAATATTACACTGAAATTTATGAAATGACTATAACTCAACTTTTTCCATGTTATTACCAAGCTGTAATGTAAAGTGATACAAAAAATGACATTAAGAAAGCCACGTTCTTTTTAGGGATGCTTATCTAGCAGCTAATGTCTCTGCCTTACAGGGAGGAAGGTCTGACGTCTCCTTAATTAAAGGACGTTTTTTTCCATTCCATTATTATGGTAAGGGTTTGTACTGACCAAGAGGTCTGAGTGTTTTAGTACAGAGTGAATTATCTTCAACAGCATAAAATATATATACTAATATATTCAGTATAGGACCAGACTGTTCTCATTCCCAGGGTGTCAAATAGCCCAGTTCCTTGGTGTTGGTACAACGCACACAGAACCCTTTAACGTCATAGTTCAATATTAAAAGTAGGGTCAGAAAAGAGTCAGTGTAAGGAGGTGGATGGGGTGGATGTGTTCAGAAAGTGAGCTTTCACCCAGGAGACCGGTGTTTGTTTCCCACGTGAAATAAAGAGTCAACATTGATTCTTTTTAGTGATGTAATGTGTTATATAAGTAACATTACTTGACTTACCTATAATTTAAGTCACATAAGCAATTTAGTTATTTTAATCCAAACAATGGTCTTTTCCTAAACCTAACCAAGTACTGTAAAACTTCAATTAACAGCCGAGTACCAAATAGCCGCTGAGCTTCTTTACTGGCCTGGTGTGGGAACACATTTAGACAAATAAACAAAGGTCTTCATTAAACGCCTGGTCTGGTTTTTATAGAAGTTCTTTGGATGTTCAAAACCTTTTAAACCCTGCGGGGTCGCCCGCTTAAGCTGCTTCTAAGCTGCTTATATTATTGTGCATATAAATATTAATGTAAACGTGTGATCAATTTGTCAGTATGGACATGCTGAACATCATTAGATTGGTTTGATTCTCCACAATACCACTGTTAAGTTCATTTAACAGAAACAACAAGCCAAAATCTAATTCATACACAGTTACCGGTACAAGAGATGGAAAAAAAGAGCTGATTCCTTTGAAGCACTTGTTAAGTTTGAATGTGTCTGTTCCTTGATTATTTATCTTCCTTTAGTCTGTAAGGGTCCACTAATCAAAAGAATCAAAACAGCTTTTCATAAAAATAAATCCAAGTTGTGAATCCTGTCATGTGAAGTCCAACGCTCTCCATCTGCTAACTTCTGCCACACTTTTCTCATCCAGTTTTTGTTACATTGCTGCCTACAAAATAAAACTGCATTAACCATCCGTTGGAGCTTGATCAAATGAGTTAGTGCATTTGACATTACTCGATATATTTTTTTTCATACAAGTAATATTCATACTGTATAATAAATAAATAAACTGTTTTCATAGTAGTTTCAGTTTTGTTCAAAAGGAATTAATGGCCTGTGCCAAATATAGGCAGGGTTTTAGCAAATAAAAGTTATTAAAGTTTTATGGTAGTTTTGTTGCCTAAACCTTACCAAATTGTGACGTTTGACAACGTTAACTACTAGTTTTATATTGAAAGTTTCACCGGATATTGCATATTTGTTCTAGCTCACTTGACCACAGAGCTCTACACATCTGAAAACAAATGTAAATGCTCCGTACTTGTATAGCCCCTTTCTAGTCTTTTCGGCCACTCAAAGCGCTTTTACACTACTTCTGCATTCACCATTCACACACACATTCACTCACTGAGCCTAAGTGTTCAAACAGAAACTAACATTCACACACATTCATACACTGGCGGACAGGCATGTGCACACATAGACATCAACAGGGGCTCAAGCACCTGCCCTTTTTCTTCCTCAAGAGAAAGTGCCCTTTTTTCCGGGATGCTTTTTTTTTTTTAAATAAATAAATTTATATATACAGTATATCTATTCCTGTTTGCACACAGCTTTCTTGTCAAACAAATATATTTACTGAATAAAAAATCTAAATATCAGCTCGGGAGATGAGACTTTGTCAGTTCCGATGCTCTCTCTCTCTCTCTCTCACTCCGCCTCTACCCGCAGCAGCCCCTCCCAGCAGTGTTTTTCTTGGCTTGTGCGGAGGTGAGTGATGATGAACTAAAGACCAACAAAAGTAAACTACCAGTGCCTCGAGTTCACTGCTAACATGCATGACTCACGAGCTGAGCTAAAATAATTAGCTAAAGTCAAGCTAAGGATCATGGTTGGCCATACAGGCTAATGTTACTGTTGCCTACTTAATGGAGACACAACAGGTGAGTACAGTAAAATTTGTGTCTAATAATGTAATGACGATCGCCACATTGATATGCAATTTAGGCGTTAACTAATTAAAATGTGCTAATTTGCACACATTTGACAAGTCACTGCAGGTGAATGGGCTAAAGAAAATAACTAAATCATGTCACCACAGACCTTCCCCAGTTAATGACTTACATCAAGACTCTTTTCCCCTGAAATGTTCTGTTTAATATACAGGGTAACAGGGCCGGATTCAGCCAGCCCCACTAGGGGGTGCAGGTAGAATATCAGGGGGGGCAAGTCATTTAACGGAACATTTAAATTTGGCAAATATAGTGATTTGATTTATATTGTGATATATATCGATATGGCCAGAAATGAAAAAATATATTGTGAAATGAAAAAATCCTATATCGCCCAGCTCTAATCTATCAGCTCCTTTGATCCATTTGATTTGTCTTATAGGTTTTATGTTGGATGCCCTTCCTGACACTACCCTCTGCATTTACCCGGGCTTGGGACCGGCACAAATAGGACACTGGCTTGTGCCCTGTTGAGGCTGCATTTATTTATTTTTTATTTTTTATCTGTCTGTCCATGTCTTCTTCACATGGTTCTTCACATGTCTGTGAAGCTGAGCTTCATGTTTCAGTCAGTCACTGCAGAGGACTGAGTGAAACGTGAAGCTCAGCACTAGTGAATATAAGAGCGCTGCGCGCATGCCAAGAAAAAACAGTCAAATTAAATGTTTTGAATTAAAACCATAGACTGTAAAAAGATTAAAACAAAGGAGAAGACAGCTGCTATGTGATCACTGATTGGTTCCTGCTAACACAGCGTGCACATGCGCAGCTCATTCATGTCTATGTTCGCTGGCGTGCAGTCAACGGAATGTGCTGCTCCTCTCAGCCGCTCACTGACTGAACAGACGCAGCGGGGAAGTAAGACCTCACACTTGCAGTACTGGCGATATTTGGAATTTTGAAAGTTGCTAAGGTTTGTCCAAAAAGTCGCTAGATTTATTGTCGCCTTTTTTGAAAAAATGTCGCTAAAGGGGTCTGAAAAGTCGCTAAAAATAAGTTGGCATCTGCTCAGCAGGTTCACCACAAGCCGGTGAAGCGACTGGCCACGCCCTCCCTATGCATCTTCCAATCAGTAGCTACTTTGAATGAGCGATAGAGAGCAGAGAGCGCTCACTCTGACCATTTTTCTTGAAATATTTTTTAAATTTGGGATCTTTGCATGCCATCACGTTTGGGGGGGCAGTCACGGCATTTGGGGGGGCATTGCCCCTCCTTGCCCATGCCTATATCCGGCCCCGCAGGGTAAACTCCATCTACATGTGTATTTTGGAAGTTTTCTTTCCATGAGAGTAAAAGAAGACATGGAAGCAAAATTGACCCAAATTTGAAATTTGACCACTATATGAAAAAGTGTCCTGCCTTAAGCAGTAACTTTATATTTCTGATCATAGAGGCTCCTCATCTAATAACTATCCATTCCATTAGTTTGTTGCATGCTGATAGATCTTTACATGATACAGACAGCCCTCCCTCAAATGTGAAACCAAGTCCTAACAAACTAAGTGTTATGTGATCCAATAAGACCAAAACAATTAAAAGGATTTATTGCCTTGTGAAAAATAAACAAATAATTAGTGAAACTATGTCCCTCTCCTTGGTGCAGTCATTTATTCTAAATATATACTAGTAGCATAAAAAACATGCACATTGTGGCAGAGTTTACTTTGCTGTTGCTACTCTTGTGTGATTATTTTGTAGAAAAATGTTGAGGGTTAAACATTTGTAAAAGTGGGAATCAAAATAAATTGGTAAGGTAGTCAGAGTTGTGTTAATATATTTAACATTTTGTCAAAAAAAATCGTAAATAATTATGACAAGTGCCGTTTTTTTCACTTGAGTCGCTGCTCACCAAAATGTGCATTTCCCTGCCTGTGTATCTTTCTCAAAACTGTATCTCAGCATTTGTTGATTTATCAATAGAAGCCTCAGTATACGCATTTCAGCAAGGAGTACATAATGATATATATTTCTGTATCGTCATTTTGAAAACACTATTTAAATCCTTGTTCCATGTGCCCCTTTTATACTTTGAGCACCTGCCCTTCCAAAGGTCTCTGCACGGCCCTGCTGGCGGAACAGCCACCAGCCCAAGGACACTTCGACACACAGCCTGGGGGAGTCGGGTTTTGAATCGCCAACCTTCCGAATCTGCCAACCCGCTAGCTCCTGAGCCACAGCCGCCCCAAAACAACTAAAGGATACCCAAGAATCATATCTCTCCATTTCTCCCACTGTTCTTCAGCAGCAAATGGGAATGGGGTTAGAGAGAAAACACATCCTTCATTCGGGGTCACTGGAACAAGTAAGCGCATCTGTATTCAAACTCACTCTATTCTCATTCATACTAAAAAAGATCATCCCGATACACAGATGCATCTTCAGTCTCAGCAGTTCTTTGACTCCTTCACCTGTACAAGTAACAATTGTTTTTGTTTGACAAAGATTACATGATGATCATGATGTAGATATTACCAGGAAAAATGGGAGAACAGACATGATGGATAATTGCGGGTACATATTAGCTCTGGGGGACACACATGAAATTTGAAAATTTGTCACCACCAAGATTTTGAAATTTACCGACGTCATCAGATCCTCCTAAAGCTGAAAGAAAACTAATTTGTTCTCCACAGTATTTAGTTTTAAACTGGCTCCAGAAGAACACTGGTCACACTGAACCCAACAGCTCAGAACCATGTGGCAAATGTTTTTGTCATTCTGTATGCATTAGGAACCATGCACATCTTTACACAAATTGAGGACTACTAGGGGTGTGACGAGACACTTAGCTCACAAAACAAAATGAGACAAGACACTATATTAGTTTGAAGACATTGGGACAAGGTGATATTGTAACAGTTTTTTTTTAATTTGCACTGCAAATTTTTGTAGTGGAATTGACTATATTAATGTAAAGGAAAACATAAAATTCAAGTGGAAGGTGACAACTGAAAATCTAAATTTATAACAGAATATAATGCAGTAGGTTCTCAGCCATTCTGTTGTTGCTTTCAGATGTGTTTCTCATGAAATATCTTCTCTGCTGAGTCAGCACACATGCAGGCATGATTTAGTCTTCCCTCCTCTTTTGTGCCTTTGTTTGGGGAAGTAACCTCTTTATAACTAAATTAAAATGAATTAATTTATCACTGAGGTGAAAAGGTGCTACATGCATATTGAATGTCCTGGACTTTAATAGCGTCTGTGTTTCAGCAGGTTTTCTGCTCATGTTCAAAACTCTTTGCACATTCCCCCCCCAGATTCAATGGGGTGGTCCAGACTATGGTACGCCCAGAGCAAAGCCTGGTGCTGGGACAGGAAGTTCGCTCGCTGCTGGAGAAGGGGGCTGTGGAGTTCGTTCCCCCGCTGGCCAGCGAGTTCAGTTTCTACAGCCGGTACTTCATCGTTCCCAAGAAGGACGGAGGCCTGCGCCCCATCCTAGATCTGCGGGTTCTGAACCGGTCTCTGAGGAGATACAGGTTCAAGATGCTCACCATCCCCGCCATCGTGAGTCACATCCGGTCCGAGGACTGGTTTGTCACCATAGATCTAAGGGACGCGTACTTCCACGTCTCCATTCGTCCTTCCCACTGGAAGTTCCTGAGGTTCGCCTTTGGGGGCATGCCGTACCAATATCGGGTTCTTCCCTTCGGCCTAGCACTCTCCCCTCACACTTTCACCAAGTGTATGGATGCAGCACTGGCCCCTCTGAGGCTCCAGGGGATCCGGGCACTGAACTATATCGACGACTGGCTCATCCTGGCTCAGTCTCGAGAGTTGGCGGTTCGACATCGAGATGTCGTCCTCACTCATCTTTAACGCTTGGGGCTGAGGCTCAACGTGGAGAAAAGTGTGTTGGCACCCGCCCAAAGAACTGTGTTCCTAGGAGTGGTATGGAACTCGTTGACGATGCAGGCACACCTTTCTCCAGCACGTATCGAGTCCATTTTGACCACGGTAAGGAGAGTGAGGTTGGGCCACGCCATCACGGTGAAACACTTCCAAAGGATGTTGGGCCTCTTGGCAGCTGCTTCCAGTGTGATACCTTCTGGTCTGCTGCACATGAGGGCCCAGCAGTGGTGGCTGAAGACCAAGGGGTTCTCCCCGAGGGGAAATCCGTTCCGTCTGATACGGGTTACGCACAAATGTCTTCGTGCCCTATCAGAATCGAAGAAGCCTTGGTTCTTGTCCCAAGGACCCACCTTAGGGGCGCCTTGTCGCCGTGTGATCGTTTCGACAGACGCTTCCCTCACAGGGTGGGGCGCGGCCATGGTCGACTTCTCGGCACAGGGGATTTGGCAGGAGCATCACTCGTCATGGCACATCAATTGCCTCGAGATGCTGGCCGTGTTCTGGGCTCTGAGTAGTTTCCTGCCCGAACTCCAGGGTCACCACGTTCTTGTCAGGTCCGACAATACGGCAGTGGTGGCCTATCTGAATCACCAGGGGGGTCTGCGCTCCTGCCCTCTTTGCAGACTGGCGCATCAGATCCTCCTGTGGTCCCAGCGGAGACTACTGTCTCTCAGAGCGATGTTTATCCCTGGGACTCAAAATCAGGGAGCAGACCTGCTGTCGAGACAGGAGGCCCGGGGAATGGAGACTCCACCCCGAGGTGGTGAAGTCATTGTGCGGAAGGTTTGGGCCCACAGACGTGGATCTGTTTGCGTCTCGAGAGACTACGCACTGTCCCCTATGGTTCTCCCTGACGCCCCCGGCCCCACTAGGGCTGGACGCCATGGTACAGACGCGGCCGAGGCTGTGTCTGTACGCCTTTCCCCCAGTCACTCTGCTCCTGGGGATCCTGGAGAGGGTCTGTCAGGACGGTATCCAACTACTTCTAGTAGCACCGTTCTGGCCAACCCGGGTGTGGTTCTCGGACTTGATGGCACTCCTGGACGGTCCGCCATGGCAGGTCCCTCTGAGGAGAGACCTGCTGTCCCAGGCAGGGGGCTGGGTTCTTCACCCTTGCCCTGCCCTGTGGCGACTGTGGGTCTGGCCCCTGAGGGGGCACAGTACCTAGAGGTGGGCCTAACGGCAGGAGCAGTCGAGACACTCCTTAGCTCCAGGGCCCCGTCCACACGGAGGATGTAAGGCCTAAAGTGGAAAGTTTTCTCCACATGGTGCAGAGAACACATGGTGGACCCAGTACCTGCCCAATGGTTCAGATGTTGGAGTTTCTACAAGACCGCTTCTTTGCAGGCCTTTCCCCATCCACCCTCAAGGTTTATGTGGCAGCCATCTCAGCTTTGAGGGATATGTCTCTGGGGAGGCTTCCCCTAGTCGTACGATTCCTCCGTGGGACCCGGAGGATGAGACCTGCAACTCGCCCCAGAGTTCCCACCTGGGATCTGGCAGTGGTTCTTGAAGCATTGGCTGAGCCCCCCTTCGCCCCCATAGAGTCGGCTGAGGCCAAGTACCTGACCCTGAAGATGGCCTTTCTCCTCGCTATCACTTCTCTGAGGAGGGTGGGGGACCTCCAGCCTCTTTCGATTACTCCTCAATGCCTGGAGTTTGCCCCAGGAAACATGAGGGCCATCCTGCACCCCTTTCCGGGATACATTCCTAAGGTGCAGTCCAACATGATGGGGCCCGTGGTACTGCAGGTGTTTTCTCCTCCACCTCCCCTTCAGACCATCTGACAGACACAGAAACCCATTTGGGGCTGCATGACTGACAAGGAAACAGAAACACTTGTGAAGTGCAGCTCAGTCCCAAACAGAACAAGGTTCCACCTCAGTTTTTAGATTTTTATATTGAAAGACTCTACCAGTTACGTTACCATTCAGTCAATATTGTTTCACAGTGCATGAGCTGGTTCACTTGATTACTGTCACTGCATATGCTGGTGTCAGATCAGCTGGGCAGAGTTTATTTGCTCTGCGAGTGAACTGTATCAATTATATATTTTTTCACTGCTTGAGAACCTCATAAAAATTAAAACCACAGAAGCAATAGTGCAAACGAATAGGAGAGTAAAATGTGGACTCTTAAACATCAGATCTATCTCTTCTAAAGGTGTACTAGTAAATGAACTAATATCAGATTATGAAATTGATTTATTCTGTCTTACTGAAACCTGGCTGGGTGATGGAGAATATGTAAGCCTAAATGAATCCACCCCTCCCAGTCATATGAATACTCACATTCCTCGAAGCACAGGCCGAGGAGGTGGAGTTGCAGCTATCTTTGACTCTAGCCTAGTAATCAGCTCTAAACCTAAACTAAATTATAACTCATTTGAAAGCCTTGTTCTGAGTCTTTCACACCCAAGCTGGAAATCACTGCAACCAATTCTATTTGTTATAGTGTACCGAGCACCTGGGCCATACTCTGAATTCTTATCTGAATTTGCAGAGTTTTTGTCAACTTTAGTCCTTAAAACGGACAAAGTTATTATTGTAGGGGATTTTAATATTCATGTGGATGTAGAGAATGACAGCTTTAGTACTGCGTTTATCTCTCTATTAGATTCAATTGGCTTCTCTCAGAGTGTTCATGAACCGACTCACTGTTTTAATCACACCCTCGACCTTGTTCTGGTATATGGTATTGAAATTGAACATTTAATAGTGTTCCCACAGAATCCCTCTTTATCTGATCATTGTTTGATAACTTTTGAGCTTGTACTGCTGAACTACCCTCCATTGGGCAAAAATTTCTATACAAGATGTCTGTCTGATAGTGCTATAGCTAAATTTAAGGATGCGATCCCATCGGCTCTAAATTCACTATCAGGTATCAAATTAACAGAGGACTCTTACGTGAATTTCAGTCCCTCTCAAGTCGATCATCTTGTTGATAGTGCTGCAGGCTCGCTGCGAACAACACTTGACTCTGTAGCCCCTCTACAAAAGAAAATACTAAAACAAAGACGGTTAGCTCCATGGTATAACACTGAAACTCGCAAATTAAAGCAAATATCACAGAAACTCGAGAGGAATTGGCGTTCTACCAAACTGGAAAATTCTCGTTTAATTTGGCAAGATAGTCTTAAAATTTATAGGAAGGCCCTCCGTAATGCCAAAGCAGCGCACTCACTCGTCATTAATAGAGGAAAATAGGAACAACCCCAGGTTTCTTTTCAGCACTGTAGCCAGGCTGACAGAAAGTCACAGCTCTATTGAGCAAAGTATTCCCATAGCTCTCAGTAGTTATGACTTCATGAGCTTCTTTAATGATAAAATCCTAGCTATTAGAAACAAAATCCACCAAGACCTGCCCTCAACTGGCAACCGACTTAAGTCTATACTCAGGAACTTTAGAAACAGCTGTAAAACCAATTATATGTTTAGACTGCTTTGCTTCCCTCAATCTTTATCAACTAACTTCAATAATTTCTTCATCTAAACCATCAACCTGCCTCTTAGACCCCATCCCGACTAGGCTGCTTAAAGAAGTTTTGCCCTTGGTTGGAACTTCTCTGCTGGATGTGATTAATCTGTCTTTATCAACAGGCTACGTGCCACAGTACTTCAGAGTAGCTGTAATTAAACCTCTTCTGAAAAAGCCCAACCTGGATCCAGACGTTTTAGCCAACTATAGACCTATATCTAACCTTCCATTTATCTCTAAGGTCCTGGAGAAAGCAGTCGCCAAACAGCTGTGTGACTTTCTACATAGCAATAGTTTATTTGAGGATTTTCAGTCAGGATTTAGAGCTCACCATAGCACAGAGACAGCACTGGTGAAAATTACTAATGACCTCCTAACTGCATCTGACAAAGGACTTGTCTCTGTATTGGTCTTACTAGATCTTAGTGCTGCATTTGATACCATTGACCATCAGATCCTATTACAGAGACTGGAACATTTCATTGGCATTAAAGGAACCGCTCTAAGCTGGTTTAAGTCCTATTTATCAGATCGATTTCAATTTGTACATGTTAACGATGAGTCCTCCATGCATACCAAAGTTAGTCATGGAGTTCCACAAGGATCTGTGCTCGGACCAATCCTCTTCACTTTATATATATATATGCTTCCTTTAGGCAATATTATCAGGAAACACTCCATAAACTTTCATTGTTATGCAGATGATACTCAGTTATATCTATCGATCAAGCCAGATGAAACTCATCAGTTAGCTAAGCTTCAAATGTGTCTTCAGGATGTTAAAACCTGGATGACCTGCAATTTTCTAATGTTAAACTCAGATAAAACTGAAGTTATTGTTCTGGGGCCCAAGCACCTCCGCGACGCATTATCTAAAGATATAGTTTCCCTGGATGGCATCGCCTGGCCTCCAGCACCACTGTGAGAAATCTTGGAGTTATCTTTGACCAGGACATGTCGCTCAACTCTCACATTAAGCAAATTTCAAGGACCGCCTTTTTTTCACCTCACGTAATATTGCAAAAATCAGGAACATCCTGTCTAAAAAATGATGCAGAAAAACTAGTCCATGCATTTGTTACTTCTAGACTGGATTACTGCAATTCCCTATTATCAGGCTCTTCGAAAAAGTCCATTAAGACTGTTCAGCTGATCCAGAATGCTGCAGCACGTGTTTTGACAGGAACCAGTAAAAGAGATCATATCTCTCCTGTCTTAGCTTCTCTGCATTGGCTTCCTGTAAAATCCAGAATAGAATTTAAAATCCTTCTTCTCACATTCAAAGCTCTTAATGGTCAGGCACCATCTTATCTTAAAGAGCTCATAGTACCTTACTACCCCACCAGAGCACTGCGCCCCAGAATGCAGGATTTCTTGTAGTTCCTAGAGTCTCCTAAAGTAGAATGGGAGCCAGAGCTGCTCAGCTATCAGGCTCCTCTCCTGTGGAACCAGGTTCCAGTTTGGGTTCGGGAGGCAGACACCGCCTCTACATTTAAGAGTAGGCTTAAGACTTTCCTTTTGATAAAGCTTATAGTTAGGGCTGGCTCGGATGATTCCTGAACCATCCCTTAATTATGCTGCTATAGGCTAGACTGCTGGGGATTTCCCATGATGCACTGAGCTCCTCTCTTCTCTTTTTTCTCTGAGTGCAACCTCATCCCATTAATGCATGTTACTAACTCGATTTTTTCTCCCTCTCCCGTGGTCGTAGTGCTTCCCCTCCTGTCACTTCCCGCGGGTGTTGCTGGCTCTGGAGCTGTGGAGTCTGGATCTGTGGTTGGGAGTCTCCTGCTGCCCCGTGTTCCTGCTCGACGCCTCTGCTACAGTTGCAACTGCTATTACTAGTCCTATTGCTATTATTACTGTTATTATTATTATCATTAACATTACTATAAATATCTGTACCATTTTTTCATTTAGTCTATAGCACCATCACCTTTATTGTCTGTACCTCTATGTGTATACTGTGTAGGTTGCCTCCCTCTGCTCTCTCTCTCTCTCTCTCTCTTGCTCTCTCTCTCTCCCCTCACCCCAACCGGTCGAGGCAGATGGTCACCCACCCTGAGCCATGGTTCTGCTCGAGGTTTCTGCCTCTTAAAAGGAAGTTTTTCCTTGCCTGTGTCAGCCTAGTGCTTGCTCTTGGTGGGAATTGTTGGGCTTCTGTAAATAACTTCAGAGTATGGTCTAGACCTGCTCTTTATGAAAAGCGCTGTGAGATAACTGTTGTTGTGATTTGGCGCTATATAAATAAAATTGAATTGAATTGAATTGAGAAATTGATGTGTGGCGTGAGCATGTGAATTATGCAGTCTCACGAGAAAGCTTCCAAGCTGACAAGTACTTTCGTCAAGCTTTACACCTGCAAGATCTCCTGGCACAATATGTCATCACACCACTAATGACTACTGAAGCAAAACGCTGTATCAATGGCAGCGTCACTGATGAAGAAGTTAAATATAAACCAGTGTGTGATGGCTCTCTATGAACAAATCTGGTAAGGGTTTGTCATCATAACAGGCTAGAGGATGATTTCACTTTCACTCAGTCACTGTGAACTGTGTATTTTACTCACCTCTAGTGATATTATACAGATGGTTTTAATTTGTTCCACCCCTATTCCCTTGTCTGTGTCATCAATATAAGAGTATATTTTTAGACTATTTAGATTTTTGCAAGATGTATTGTATTTGTTGAATTTTTAAAATGTCATTTAAAATCCTGAGTATCCTGAACTTGGATACCAAACAGCAGGTAGTGTACACATTCATGGTACACACCTCATTGACTGCGGTAAGGGTTATAGCAAATGAACTTAAACGTAATGTACTGAATGTGTGACCTGAAAACAGATCATGTGTGATAAGTCATCTAGCAGCTATTTGCACCTGAGGGAGAATCCTGTGCTGGAAGAACACAGTGACCCAGTTAAGGTGCCATGTCAATTATTTTGTCCCAGGTGATAAAAATACAGAACGTACAGGTAGAGGAGCTGCAGCCAACTACAAAGACAGAAATGTGGAAGAGCTGCCAGTGACCTGTCATCCAGTGTCAAGACAAATTACACATGTAGATCAATTATAAAAGATGCACGAAACCACAAACATCACGTGTGTGTGTGTCTGTGTGTGTGTATGAAAGAGAGTGAGAGAGAGAGAGAGAGAGAGATAGAGTGAGAAAGCAGGAACAAGAACTGCATACCTTGTGATGTGATTTAATTGTTGTATTCCCTCAGGTTGATGTCCTCCTCTGACCTATTCACACACTTAACTTATATACCTTCAAACACTTCAGTTAAAACATACACATGTAATTATGCTTATTAACCATAGCAATTACACGAGTGTGACTGCTCTCAGGAGAGCTAGCAGGTTGGTAAGGCTTCCTTATATGATTTTTTTGCCATTTGTGGTTCCACATTCAAAATACATTAAAAAATCAGATCAGAATCTCAGTATCACACCAACAGGCTTGTTAAAAGCAACCTTTGGAGATTTCATGCACAGTTCTGTTTTCATCCAGTGTTTCACTTTCCTTGAGGCCTGACAAATGTGTTGAGAAAATTTCTGTTTCTATTTAAAACATTTGCAAAGCTGATATATGTTGGAGCCTGCAATCTTTAAATCCATCAGCACATATTGATGCAAACAAGAAATCAGACATGTTTACATGCACCTAGTAACCTGGTTATTATGAATCTGTACTGTTTATGGAGCAGATCAGTAATCAGTTTTCTCCCCCACTACAACCTTATTTTGGAAACCAAGGCTCATGTCTTATAAAAGACTCTTCTTCCTGATTCTTTTGTGTGTGTGTGTGTGTGTGTGTGTGTGTGTGTGTGTGTGTGTGTGTGTGTGTGTGTTCTAGCATTTAGAGTGAAAGTGCAAGGAGAGGGCAGACTGCAGTGAAAGTACATTTGCCGTCTTTTTTTGTTTTTTAGCCACAGGTCAGATCTTTTTCTGGGTTAATGAAAACTACTAAAATGAGAAATATAGAAAGCAAACATTGTCACCTCCTTGTCATTGTGACCTAAAAAACACTAACAACAGCAAGCACTATGTAAATGATAAACTTTTATCTTTGAAATATGAATGATTTTTTGTTAGAAATCACTATTTTATAATACAGTAGTTTTTCTCAATTGCTTTTGAACATTTCTCATATCTCATTTCTGAACTGAAAATCTCAAAAAGTACTTAATCAACTTCCACATCATTTAGTCACTTATGCATATCGCAAATTGCAAATGTTTTGACACATTTATGCAAATGATTATTTGCTATTAATTTCTGTATCATCATGGATCATCCGTAAATCAGGAGTTTCAGGCTTCTACCAGCCAAAGGGAACGATCACCGACTGTTCAAAGCCCGCGGTCTCCTGTCCCTGTACGCCCCAGCACCCCATTCCCTCTCCGGTACCTACAATGGGTTGTGTCACTATTATGACCGGACCGCAGTGAACAGTTGGTGATTGTTCTGGCTGGATTAACTTAATGAATAGCATAAAGAATAGTTCTACCTAATGACAACCATAGACAACCTAAACTTGTGTGCGTGTGTGTGTGTGGGGGGGTATGTGTGTGTGTACATGTGCATAAACCTATCACAGAATGTAGTTGTTAGTGAGAGTAGAACGCCACAACAGCGCCACACCGATCCCATTGACAGGTAAGCAAGAACCCCTGTAGCCAGGGGACCCTGCGACCCCCCAAATGCGCAAAGGACCCAAGATCCCACATACCCTACAATTCACCAGATGATTAATAAACCGATTTTAGGAAAAGTCATGAACTGAGAGACGGGTTGTATTTTTATTTTTCATGCATTTGAAAAAGCCAAACGGGCTGTGTAAAAAAACGTTTAAAAAAAGTACTTTTTCAGAATTTTCAGAATTTGATCTAATCTTCTTTGCTCTTTGTTTCAAATGCAGATATTTTTCTTCTCTGTGTTAACATTTACATGTTTAGTAGAAGATTACTTGAAAAGACAAAAACTGAATAACCTAGCATCAGAAAATAGTCTGATTAAATACTAAACATTAGGGTTGAGACGGATACTCAGCTGAAACGAGTGTCCGGTACGGATAAAGCATTTTTGCCGAGTACGAGTATTATACAAGTAATACGAGTTAATATCTGTGCTCGGATTGAATAAAAATTAGGGATGAGCGAGTACAGCATTATCTGTATCTGATAACCATATGAATTATCTGTATCTGTATCCGTACTCGGATTGGGCGGGGCCTAGCCCGGAAGTGGGCGGAATTTAACCCGGAAGTGGATCGGTTGTCTTGAAATGGGCGGGGCTTTAACAGTATGTTATTTTAAGCATGCAATTTATATGGGTTGATCAGAAATTGTTATATTTATTGCTGATTAGAAAACTATTTACATGACAGCATCAGCATTGAGCTTCAGATCAATGGTTTTGATCACGATAACAAACTATATACAGAACAAGTTTTGCAACAATGAATACAACACATGCAGTTGCAATAATGAAGTAACATGTAATGAACAAGAGTTTTCATACTCAACATAACTTTCTTTTTTTAACTTTTTTTATGAACAGTTAACCTGCTCCAAACAGGTTATGTTCAAGAAAAGAGATTAACTCTGTGAAAACGCTGCATACTGACCAATCAGCTCTCTGGAAAATGACATCACCATCTGTAGGAAATCCCACAGACTGTTTTAGCCAATAGGCTGCTTTCTGTTTGCAGCGGTGATGTGGAGAAACTCTTGACTATGGTGATCCTACAGAGACTGATTAAAAGCCTCGGTACTGTTGCCTACAGGTTTTTACAGTACAGCAGGATCAGCCTACTTACTGCCTTTAAATGTCTTTAATATTTTTTATTTGCTCCCAGTCTGTTTCACACAGCCTGACACAGCCGTTAAAATAAATGTTGCAAAATGAGCAATAAATTTTATTTTTCTTATGTCAGGCTGAATATGATGAACAGTTTGGTATTGAAATACAAAATTTTAATATGAACGTAGTCTATATATTTAGGTTAGTATAGCTTTCTAAGGCCGACTACAGAGACTGTAGTCATGTTCCGTCCCACCTTTTGCGATTAGGGCGTAGAAGGTGGGACGGTGAGTTTTCAGCAGCCTAAATGTTCAGATTCAGTCTTTCAAACATTATTTGAGCTCATTTTATGGCATGAAGGGATTTTTCCGTTTCACTGCTTTATGAAGTTAATTTAGAACAATGTTTGGAACACTTTTGAGTGTGTTAAATAAATTAATCTGATTTTTGAAGTGGCGACAAGTTTTTTAAAGTGAGGTAGAACGGCCCGAGTCTTTTAATGTGAAACGCGACACACAGCCAAGCTGAAAGAATAAGGCTGATATTTTCTGCAGCTCATAAGAACACTTTATCAACGCATTATTATAGACTACGCCTGTTCATTTAGGCATTCACACTTTCTGCAATTTTCTGTCTCCCTGTGTCAGTTTCAGCCTACTGTCATTTTTCTGTAATGTTACAGTTTAATCCCAGATCGTAAAATATGACGCTCTGCTGACAGTGGACCTGTTCATGTCTGTTTGGTCATCTGCTGCTAACACCTCTTTTATGTGAACGCGCTCCCGGCTGGATCGGGAAACCCTGGGTTAATTTACCGAGTTGATAACCAGCTTCGTGGTGCCGCTTATCCCGATCGCGATTGTTAGTGTTAGTGAAGCCAGATAACGAAAACATATCCTGGGTTTGTTGAACTCGCTTCATGGTGCAGGACCCAGGTATGTGTGTGCCGTACCATTTTTCATTCAGTCTATAGCACCATTACCTTTACTGTCTGTACCTCTATGTGTATACTGTGTAGGTAGCCTCCCTCTGTTCTCTCTCTCTTGCTCTCTCTCCCCCTCACCCCCAACCGGTCGAGGCAGATGGCCGCCCACCCTGAGCCATGGTTCTGCTCGAGGTTTCTGCCTCTTAAAAGGAAGTTTTTCCTTGCCTGTGTCGCCTAGTGCTTGCTCTTGGTGGGAATTGTTGGGCTTCTGTAAATAACTTCAGAGTATGGTCTAGACCTGCTCTTTATGAAAAGCGCTGTGAGATAACTGTTGTTGTGATTTGGCGCTATATAAATAAAACTGAATTGAATTGAATTGAATTGAATTGAATAGTAGTAACCGTCTCAGTGACTGTGGAGAAATCAGCAGAGGAGATATGTTGGAGGTCGATGATCAAGGTGTCTGGGTTGATCTTTTTCAGGTCCCTATAGCAGATTTGACGCTTGTCTTTGGTGTGTGAGGAAAGGAGTGACAGCTCCATTGAGATGGCCTTGTGGTCGGACACACCTAGATCATACGCCAGTAGGTTGCTAATGGGGGCGGAGTTGGAAATGACCAGGTCCAGTGTGTGCCCCCTGGAGTGTGTGGGGACATTGACATGTTGTTGGAGGTTGAGGCAGTCCAGTAGTTGCAGAAACTCCGCTGCAAAGTGACAGGAGGAGTTGTCTACATGAATATTAATATCTCCAAGTATAATAATGTTGGCAGAGGTGGTGCAGATTGTTGTGAGAAGGTCGTGTATCTCTGAGATGAAAGCTGAGTTGGGTTTGGGGGGCCGGTAGATGAGAAGCATTGTCAAGGGGAAGGGGGGTTTACATTTAAATGCAAGGCATTCAAATGAGGACAGTGAAGGCAGGGGGAAGGGGGACAGTTCTGTCGGTGTATTACAGCTAGGCCGCCGCCACGACCAGTGCTGCGGGCTCTCTCCAGGTAGCTGTAACCGGGGGGACAGACTTCATTAAGGGCTGAGTAAACCATGTTTCTGTCAGGCACATGAAGTCTAATCCCTTGTCCATGATGTGGTCTTGTATGAGAGATGCTGTATTTGTGAGGGATTGTGTATTGAAAAGTTCTATTTTGAGTGTTGATGCTGTGATGAATCTCTGTAGAGGCCGTAGTACACTGGAATCCACTCCACGTTTTCTGGCCTGCTTGGTGTGGCGAGATCTCGGGGTGTTTCCCGTGCTGCTCAGCTGAGCGTGCAGAGATCTCACGATGTTTCCCGTGTTGCTAGCACCTAGAGCGGCACTGCTCTGATGACGCGGCAGACGTGCGGCCGTGGTCCAAATGGATGGAATGTTTGAAGCTGGCTGGCCAGGCTGATGGTAAACAAACTTTCGACGGGAACTTCTGTGGATGTAACACGGACGGCGCTGAAGTCCAAGTTCTTTGATGGCTGCAATGCACGTTGGAATGGAGCAGTTGTTGAGATTTAGCAGCTGTGGGATAGCTGTGTGAGCTTCATGCCGGTCGCAGAGAGTGTTAGCCTGAAGCTAGCTGTTAGCCAAACACAGAGATGGAATACTGTCAGGGACAGGGAGAAGATGGTCCATATCATGGCAGTGGGGTGCACGAGGCACGGAGGACTGGCTGGAGGCAGCTGACAGCTAGCTACCAACTGCAGAGGTATCGGCTCGAGGCAAAACTTGACCGGGGCAGCTAGATGGCTGCCCCAGGAGAAAAGTTAAACCTAGTAGTAGCAGCGCTGGAACGATGGAGAAATCCGGGTGTTCACCACTGACAGCGGGAGGTGACCAGCAATCCGCTGATGTTGGAGGAGATGTCAGTAGGTGAGTAAAGCCTTCAATTTCGTATCAATCCGTGCAAAAAAACTCAAGAGAGACACTATTCACAACGAGAAAAACGGCGGAGAAGCGGCGAACAACAAACGCCAGCGTCCTCTCCCCAGTATTTAATTGGTTCCAACTTTATTTATACCACAACTACCTTTATTTTTTACAATACAGCAAGTAAGTGTCATCCTCTCACTCGTCCCTTTCTCTCTCTCACCCGTCCCTCGATCTATCCTCTCTCTCCCTTGTGAACACAGGTGCACAACGCAGCCAATGTCGGAGACCCAGCTAATACAAGTTATTGGCAAGCATGTAAGGCGTCTAGCTAATAAGGAGAGCTAAGTTAATGTTAAAATTCAGCTTGGTTTTCGAGGCAGCATGCTGTACAGCTGCAGCACAGTTACACTGTCATTCAACACTGACAGGAGCTAAAGTCCGGTCAATAACTGAATTAAAACGGATTCATTTATCACTGAGATGAAAAGGGACCATAAGCACATTTAAATAGGTTACTTCCCCACAAAAGAGGAGGTAATCATGTGTGTTGACTCAGCGGGGATGATATTAAATAAGTTGATCTAAGGGAGAAAAATATTTAAAAGCAAGAAAAATGCCTGAAAAGGCTCACTACATTGTATTCTATTATAATTATATATTTTGAAATGTCACCTGAATTTTTTGACATTTCCACCCTAAATTGGTGCAGAAAAGGCAAAAATTAGGGGAGAAATGTTCACCAGAATGCAGGAAATTAAGTGTTTAATGCTCAAATTCTTCTGGGGGAAGACCCCCATACCCCCCACTTCTTAAGTGCCCTATCCAAGAAAACAGTATTTTGCTTCATACACAGTTTCTGGGAGGAACATTCACTTATTAGTTAAATATAATTACTTTTCACATGGCTTTTTTGTTACCTTTTCCATGTTTTTAATAACAATAGTAACAATTTAAAAATCAAAATATATTCAGGGCAAATAGTCAACATCTTTTTTGATGGGGGGCCGTAAGGGGTCTGGATAGTGGATAGGGAGGCGCTGGCCCAAAAAAGGTTGAGAACTGGTCTCAATGAACAGGCGTAGTCTATAATAATGCATTGATAAAAAGTGTTCTTATGAGCTGCAGAAAATATCAGCCTTATTCTTTCAGCTCGGCTGTGTGTCAGTGTTTCAGATTAAAAGACTCGGCTGTTCTCCCTCACTTTAAAAAAAACTTGTCGCCACTTCAAAAATGAGATCTAATTTATTTAACACACTCAAAAGTGTTCCAAACATTGTTCTAAACTAACTTCATAAAGCAATGAAACGGAAAAATCCCTTCATGCCATAAAATGGGCTCAAATAATGTTTGAAAGACTGAATCTGAACATTTAGGCTGCTGAAAACTCATCTGACTACAGTCTCTGTAATCGGCCTTAGGAAGCTATACTAACCTAAATAAACAGCCTACGTTCATATTAAAATGTAGTATTTCAATACCAAACTGTTCATAATATTCAGCCTCACATAAGAAAAATAAAATCCATTTATTTTAACGGCTGCGTCAGGCTGTGTGAAACTGACAGGGAGCGAATAAAAAATATTAAATACATTTAAATGCAGTAAGTAGGCTGATCCTGCTGTACTGTAAAAACCTGTAGGCAACATTAGCCTAAGGCTTTTAATCAGTCTCTGTAGGATATCATGCTGCAAACATAAAGCAGCCTATTGGCTTAAACAGTCTGTGGGATTTCCTACAGATGGTGATGTCATTTTCCAGAGAGCTGATTGGTCATTATGCAGCATTTTCACAGAGTTAATCTCTTTTCTGGAACATAACCTGCTAGGAGCAGGTTAGCCATTCATAAAAAAATTAAAAGTTAATAAAAGAAAGTTATGTTGAGTATGAAAACTCTTGTTCATTACATTTTATATCATAATTGCAACTGCATGTGTTGTATTCATTGTTGCAAAACTTGTTCTGTATATAGTTTGTTATCGTGATCAAAACCATTGATCTGAAGCTCAATGCTGATGCTGTCATGTAAATAGTTTTTTAATCAGCAATAAATATAAAATTTCTGATCAACCCATATCAATTGCATGCTTAAAATAACATACCATTAAACCCCCGCCCATTTCAAGACAACCCGACGCACTTCCGGGATAAATCCCACCCACTTCCGGGCTAGGCCCCGCCCAATCTGAGTACTGATACGGATACAGATAATTCATATGGTTAACAGATACAGATAATGCTGTACTCGCTCATCCCTAATTTTTATTCAATCCGAGCACAGATATTGACTCGTATTACTTGTATAATACTCGTACTCGGCAAAAATGCTTTATCCGTACCGGATACTCATTTCAGCCGAGTATCCGTCTCAACCCTAATGTTTAGTATTTAATCAGACTATTTTCTGATGCTAGGTTATTCAGTTTTTGTCTTTTCAAGTAATCTTCTACACCCATGCACCACTTTTATTATATGCAACAAGAAACTACTCTTTATATGTCTTTATCTTAATAGACAACATGTTTTCATAAAATAAGGAGCTTTTACACACAACCTTATCTATCAGACCCAATGATAATAATAATATAATAAGCTTTATTTATATAGCACTTATCAAACAAAGTACAAAGTGCTTCACAAGAAATCATACATAAAATACAAAAATGCATAACAACAAGGATCACAATAGTGAAGTAACAAATAGTATCAGATAAAGAAGTAAGGAAGTAAGACACTAAAACAAAGTGATAAGAACGATGAGGCAAGAATAATAGGCAAATGGCAGCTCATATGAAATCTAGATATGCTTTCCGATAAAAGTACGTTTTTAAAAGAGATTTAAAAGAAGAAGCCGACCTAGCCAGCCAAATTTCCTCAGGCAAGCCATTCCAGAGCCTCGGGGCCCTGACAGCAAATGCTCGATCACCTTTTGTTCTTAGTCTGGCTGCAGGGACAAACAAGAGGCCCTTGCTGGAAGATCTTAGACCACGGGAGGGCTTTTAAGGAGTTAAAATATCTAAAATATAATCAGGAGCCATGCCATGAATAGCCTTAAAAGTAATAAGTAAAATCTTAAAATCAATCATAAAACAAACAGGGAGCCAGTGCAATGATGCTAAAATAGGGGTGATATGATCATATTTTCTTGTCCTAGTTAGGAGCTGAGCAGCTGAGTTCTGTACAGTCTGCAATCTATTCAGGGTTTTTTTGATTAACGCAAGTGAAGAGGCTGTTACAATAATCAATGCGCGAAGAGATAAAAGCATGTATAACAGTTTCTGCGTCTGTAGTACTTAAAATAGGCCTTATTTTTGCAATATTTCTAAGGTGATAAAAGCTAGACTGGACCAGTTTAGAAATGTGATGCTCAAAGCATAACTTATTATCAAATAACACGCCAAGATTTCTTGCAACAGGCTTCACATGTTGTAGCAGGTAGTCAGAGGAGAGCAGAATCTGATTGCAAAGATGTTGGGGACCTATAACCAGGATTTCAGTTTTAGTGGAGTTAAGTTGTAGGAAGTTATTTGACATCCAATGTTTTATGTCAGTGAGGCAGTCCTGTAATGAGCACAGTGTGCTAAGATCAGTGGGCTGTACAGGTAAGTATAACTGTGTATCATCTGCATAACAATGGAAGGAGATATCATGCCTGCGTATGACATCACCCAGAGGGAGCATATATATAGAAAACAAAATAGGTCCAAGGATTGACCCCTGAGGCACACTGTAGTTGATGGTAGCAATGGAAGACTTAAAATTATTTATAGAGACATAGAACTTCCTATTAGCTAAGTATTGGGCAAACCAGTTTAGTGCAGTACCAGATACTCCCACCCAGTTTCTCAATCTGTTTAACAGGATGCCATGATCAATAGTGTCAAAGGCAGCACTTAAATCCAACAAAACCAGTATTGAACATTTGCCCGCATCAGCGTTCATTAGGACGTCATTTGTAACTAAGAGTGCTGTCTCAGTACTGTGGTGCTTACGGAAACCAGACTGGAACTTTTCAAAGATACAATTGGTTTCCATTGCAGCAAGAAGCTGCTTAGAAACTATCTTTTCAAGGATTTTTGAGAGAAATGGCAGTTTGGAGATTGGGCGGTAGTTATCAAGGATATTAGGGTCAAGGCTAGGTTTCTTTAAGACAGGTTGTATACATGCCATCTTGAAGTAGACCGGGACGCAGCCAGTAGATAATAAGCTGTTAAAAATTAAAAGCAGGTGTGGGCTAATATACTCCAAAACTTCCATTAAAAACTTTGCAGGAATCAAATCAAGAGGGCAAGAGGAACGCTTCATCTTCAGCACAGTTTCCATAAGGTCAGGCATGGTAATAGGAGTAAAAGAACTCCAAGGATCCTGGTTAGGGTGAACAACATCTAAAAAGGCAGGGTTAGAGCTAATGCTGGCTCTTAAAACTTCCACTTTACTGACAAAGTGTGTTGAAAATAACTTACAATCTGCATCACAGTCAGCAGAGGCACAGGGAGAGGCAGGGTTCACCAACAGATCGAGAGTCTTAAAAAGAAAACTAGGATTGTGCTGGTGGGCAGCAATAAGATTTGAAAAGTGGTGAGCTCTTGCATCTTTTACCAAACTATTGTATGAAGATAGTAGCTCTTTCATGGCCATATAATGGACCTGGAGACCTGATTTTTTCCATCTACGTTCTGTTTTCCTGCACTCACGTTTGCAGCTTCTGATATCTGCATTTAACCATGGTTGCTTTGCAGATTTAGAGTATTGTTTGTTTTTCAGAGGTGCTATAAGATCAAGTGTTAAGGAACAGAGTGAATTAAAATTGTTGACAATATCATTAGTGGAGGAGATATCGGAGGGCACATTGCTAAATGAACAAATGAGGCCCTATGTTCATTTAAGCTGCGGGTTCGTTTTGGGAAAGACTGGGCGACACTAACAGCCTGTAATTCACAATGGAAATGAATAACCTGATGGTCAGATATAAAGATATCCTTAATATCTACTGCGGATATCTTCAGACCCAAGCTAAGTACCAGGTCTAAAGTGTGGCCATAGTGATGAGTTTGGCCTGACACATGTTGAGTAAAATTTAAAGAATGAATGATACTTAAAAAATCAAGAAGGAGATTTGAAGACTCATCAACGTGAAAATTAAAATCACCACAAATTAGGCAAGGCAAGGCAAGGCAAGTTTATTTGTATAGCACATTTCAACAACAAGGCAATTCAAAGTGCTTTACAAAAAACATAAAAGCAACAGGGGAAAACAATAAAAACATTTGAAAGCAACATAAAATATAATAAAAGTAAAAAGAGTTAAATGGAAAATAAAAACAGGCTGAGGGGTTGAGCAAATAACTGAGTCACAATCATTCTGAAAAGAGAACAAACAGAGAAGTACTCTTAATCTACTCTCTCTAGCTAGTCTGTACTCGGGTCCACAGCAATCTTTGGGTCCACTGAAACTCCAAAAACCCTCGGACACTACAGAGAAACCAGGACATGTCTGTCAACAGGCCCCTTTGATCCAGTTATACTCTGGACCCACCTGCATGTTTACAGGTGGACAGAGGTTCCTGCAAATCACTCGGGCGCGAGATTTAAGATCCACTTCCTTCACTCTGTTCAATCTCACTTCCAAAACGTCCTAACCCAGTTACCTACTCTTTTCTCACCGTGTAAATATTTAAT
This sequence comes from Lepomis macrochirus, assembly GCA_024633595.2. Classification (NCBI taxonomy): domain Eukaryota; kingdom Metazoa; phylum Chordata; class Actinopteri; order Centrarchiformes; family Centrarchidae; genus Lepomis; species Lepomis macrochirus. The sequence continues at coordinate 4,031,299 of JALXJV020000010.1, read as the reverse complement.
TAAAAGCAATGGTAAAAAGCTAAAAACAAAGAAAAAGAAAACAGGACAGTAAAAGTTACAGTGCAGTGTAAGTTATCAATAAAAAGAAAAATCTTAAATATTTAATTAAAAGCAGTGGTAAAAAGAAAGGTCTTCAGTCTTGATTTAAAAGAGCTGACAGTTTCAGCAGACCTGCAGTTATCTGGGAGTTTGTTCCAAATATACAGAGCATAATAACTGAACGCTGCTTCTCCTTGTTTAGTTTTGACTCTGGGGACAGAAAGCAGACCTGCCCCAGACGACCTGAGAGGTCTGGTTGGTTCATAACGAAGCAGAAGATCAGAAATATATTTTGGCCCTAAACCATTTAGTGCTTTGTAAACTAACAGCAGGATTTTGAAATCAATTCTTTGACATACAGGAAGCCAATGTAAAGACCTCAGAACTGGAGTGATGTGATCCACCTTTTTGGTCTTAGTGAGGACTCGAGCAGCAGCGTTCTGAATCAGCTGCAGCTGTCTGATGGATTTCTTAGGGAGCCCTGTAAGGACACTGTTACAGTAGTCAAGTCGACTGAAGATAAATGCATGGATAAGCTTTTCCAGGTCCTGCTGAGACATAAGGCCTCTTATCCTAGATATATTCTTCAGGTGATAGTAGGCTGACTTTGTAATTGTCTTAATATGGCTCCTCAAATTCAGGTCTGAGTCCATGACTACACCAAGATTTCTGGCTTGGTCCGTGGTTCTTAACATTACAGATTGAAGTCGAGCACTGACTTTCAATCGTTCCTCCCTGGCTCCAAAAACAATAACTTCAGTCTTATCTTTGTTTAATTGGAGAAAATTCTGGCACATCCAGTTGTTGACCTGCTCAATACAGTTACTCAGCGCCTGTATGGGATCATAGTCCCCTGGTGAAATGGTTATGTAAATCTGTGTGTCATCTGCATAATTATGGTAACATATTTTGTTGTTTTTCATAATCTGAGCCAGTGGAAGCATGTAAATGTTAAACAAAAGAGGCCCCAGAATGGGGCCTTGGGGAACTCCACATGTCATTTTTGTCAGCTCAGATGTGTAGTTACCTATAGACACAAAGTAGTCCCTGTCCTTTAAGTAGGATTCAAACCAGTTTAGTACTGTGCCAGAAAGTCCAACCCAGTTTTCAAGTCTGTCTAGTAATATGTTGTGGTCTACCGTGTCGAATGCAGCACTGAGATCCAATAATACTAAGACTGAAATTCTGCCACTGTCAGTGTTTAAATGGATGTCATTGAAGACCTTAACTAGAGCCGTCTCAGTGCTGTGGTGTGGTCGAAAACCTGACTGGAAGACATCAAAACAGTTATTTAGTGCCAAGAAAGCACTAAGCTGTTGAAAAACAGCCTTTTCAATTATTTTACTTAAAAATGGGAGATTTGATATGGGCCTATAATTCCTCATTAGTGAACTGTCTAGATTGCTCTTTTTTTAAGAGTGGCTTAATGACTGCAGTTTTCAGGGCCTGTGGGAAAAAACCTGAGAGGAGAGACATGTTGACAATTTGTAGTAAATCTGAGGTCATGCATTTAGACACCTTTTTGAAAAAACCTGTTTTTTTTTTTGGCAGAATATCAAGGCAGCATGACGAGGATTTCAGATGTTGTATTATGTCCTCCAGGTTTTTTATGGTTAATAGAATCAAATTGTCTCATGCTATATGAATTGTTTTTAAGTGGACACATGGATAGGACATATCCTGTACCTGACATGGAGCCGCTGATTGCTTGTCTAATTGTTTGAATTTTGTCTGCAAAGAAGGAAGCAAATTCATTGCAGGCCCTGGTGGATAGAAGGTCAGAGGCTACAGACACAGGAGGGTTGGTTAGCCTGTCGACAGTAGCAAACAGGGCACGTGCATTATTAGTGTTTTTGGTGATGATGTCAGAGAAGAAGGACCGCCTTGCATTTCTCAGCTCTAAATTATAAACGTGAAGTCTCTCTTTATAGATGTCATAATGAACCTGGAGATTTGTTTTCCGCCACCTGCGTTCAGCTTTTCGACACTCTCTTTTTTGAGTTCTAATCAGCGTGGCATTTCTCCATGGAGATCTTCTCTTACCAGAGACCACCTTCACCTTGGCTGGTGCAATGGCATCAATAACATTTGTAATTTTTGAACTGAAATTATCCACAAGCTCATTGACTGAGACCTGTGGAAGGGCAAGTTTTGGGGAGAAAGCCTCAATAAATTCTTCACTGGTGTTTTCCGTGATATGCCGTTTTGTGATTACTTCTGTTTTAACATTTGTTTGCACACAGATAGCACTCTCAAATAAAACACAGGAATGATCAGAGAGAGCAACATCAGTCACCACAACCTTGGGAATGTCCAGACCCTTGGAGATGACCAAGTCCAAAGTGTGCCCCTTATTGTGCGTGGGCTCTGTCACATGTTGGGTCAGTCCATAATTATCAAGAACACAGAACAGTTCTTTAGTCCCTCTGTCCTGGGGGTTGTCAACATGGATGTTAAAATCACCAACAATAACCACACAGTCAAAGTCAACACAGAATATAGACAGCAGTTCACCAAAGTCATCAAAAAAGTTTGCACAGTATTTAGGGGCCTGTAGATATTTAGAAAAAATAGCTCTAGAAGAGGAATTCAGCTGAAGAGCCACATATTCAAAAGAAGCAAAATTCCCATAAGAAATCTTTTGCATTGGAGGAGTCATTAAACAAAATGGCAACTCCACCTCCTCTCTTATGCACTCTGGCTTCACTTATAAAACTGAAGTTGGGGGGGGTAGACTCGATAAGGACAGCTGCACTGTTATCTTGGTCCAACCAAGTTTCAGTTAAAAACATGAAATTAAGATTGTGAGTTATTATAAAATCATTGATTAAAAATGTTTTGCCTGCCAAAGACCTAACGTTTAACAAAGCTAATTTTAGTGAGTTAAAAACATTATCTGGCCCACTTTTTTCAACAGGCTGTGGCTGACGAGGAATTAATACTAAACGTGCTGGCTTCCTGTTTTTTTAACACATTCACCACACTTTTTCTGTTACCTATCAAGACAGGGATGGAGAAGACTACCAGCACATTGGGCCCCGGCTTGTCCTGGGAAGAGTCATGAGTGCTATTTTCCTTGTAGCCTGGACCCAGCACATATCAGACAGAGCTTACTGGGCTTTTTCGCCATAGCGGAGCGGGAAGGCGGGTTGTGCCTGGAGGACTTAGAGCCAGTGGTGGAGGTGGACGGTGAGGTGGGTTTAGGGTAGAGAAAATGGGAGTGGAGCGAGGGAAGGTGCGCGGAGTGAATTTGATCCCAGCTCTAACCAGGTCTTCCATGTGATTAGGGATGGGACGATTACCGGTTTCACGATAAACCACGATAAAACGTCCTGGCGGTTAGTATTATCGTTTAAAATTGAATTATCATAAAACCGTGAAATCCCGTCCAGCCAGAATCAGTCTGGCGCAGCCGCGAGCAGGTAGCGCGATGCAACGTCGTGCGAGAGCGAGAGACATGGCGGAAGGCAGTGTCAGTGATCAGGAGATTTTTCAGCCATCCAAGAGGACAAAATACCAAATTACTCTTGATCCACCTCGTCCGAGATACCCGGTATCGGATCGGTAATCTATTTGCGCTTTTAAAGCTGGTTTCCGTCCAGAAACAGCGGCGATTCGGTGTCCAGTATAGACCGTTCGGTGCGCCGCCATCTTGCCGGCGGCTCTACGGAGCCGTTGGGTTCATTTTAGTTTCGCCGCTACCTCAAATTCTCTCATAGAAGAAGAGCATGTTCGGTAGAGGCGGACTTTATCGGTCTCTGCTGGCGAACCGTAGCAGGTACAACCTCATGCAATATAGCATTTTTTAGAGGAGAATCAGACCGTCAGTCTGAGCATCAGTTCTTTTTGAATATTTCCATCTCTTTTTAACAAAACCGTGATAATATTGATAACCGTGATAACTTTGGTCACTATAATCGTGATATGAAATTTTCATACCGTCCCATCCCTACATGTGATCAGTGAAGTCCAGCAGAGGGGAGAGGGGAGAAAGTGTGTCTGGAGATGGGGATTGGGGGGGTAGAGATGTTGAATCCTCACTGTTGGTTTTCAGTGAGAGAGGTGGAGGCTCTTCCTCTTGGCTCAGATGTCTTCCATGATCACAGCTCTCTTCCGGCGGGGGCTGGGGTGGCTCTCCTTCAAGGTTTCTGGCGTGTCGTGTTTTGATTCCTCTTGTCTCTTGTCCTTGGCAGAAGGAACAGATGAGTGACGCAGAAAGTAAAACAGGTTGGAGCTAAGCAATTTTACTCCTGACTTGTTAAGGTGAAGTCCATCTGCCTTAAAAAGATGCTTGCGGTCCCACAGAATGTAAAAGTTTTCGATGAAATGCACTGAATGGACAGCACATGCCGTTGGAAGCCACCTGTTCAGTGCCATCAGTCTGCTGAATCTCTCAGCTCCTCTTCGGACTGGCGGTATAGGGCCACTGATAAACACCTCAGCATTCAATGAGCTGACTGTGTTCAACAGATTATTAAAGTCCTCTTTCAATATTTCAGACTGTTGCTTCACAACATCATTGGTCCCGATGTGCAGTATGATGTTTTTCACAGTAGGATGTTCAGCCACGATATGCAGGATTCTTTCTGCCAAGTCAGACACCGTATCCTTTGGAAAGCAGAGTACTTTGGTGTTCTTACTGCACATGCTTCTTACATCGTTTACAGCAGAGTCACCCACAATCAGAGTTTGAGGCCCAGTCGTTAGCTTTCGCTGCAGCCTTTTACTTTCTGATTTATTCTTAGTCCTTACCCTTCTGTGTGAGGACAGGATGTTATCCAGGTCATCAGACGGAGATCCAGGGTCCTGCAATAGTTCTGCTGTTGCACACTCGGTTGTTGGGGAGGTTTGTTGCTAACTCTCCCTTTCGCGGCTATCCACGGCTGTGTCCTACCAAGAACAGGGGTTGAAGAGGTGCTCTGCCTGGATGATAATGCAGGCCAGCCAGTCGCATCACAAATCTCAGGGCGCTGTGTTCTGCCTGTTACTCGTCCTCCCATTTCCCAAGGAAATGATTTACTCTTAGGCTTTGCACCCAGAGAGTTCCAGGGAGGACTCCCACTTTTAGATTTATTACCGAGTACACAGGCCTCCTGCTTCTTGGTAGTCTTGTTGGTGCTAATTAGCCGTGTGTTAGCATGCTCTTGTCCACTGTTTTGGCTCCACGGGAAAGTGGTGTCATTCCCACATAACCCATTCACTTCCACATTCACTTCTAACCTTTGGATCTTGGTTTCCAGCACTGTAATTTTCTGTAGAAGTTTGTAGAAGTCGTCCGTGGAGAAGGGGGGCATCTTGTTGCTAATTAGCATTAGCTATAGCTCCAGTCAATGCGGTACAGGCTAGTGCTAGTGCTATTGCTAGGCCGCACTCGCGTAGCACTAAGATCATAAAAGTTTTTAAAGTATGGCAGGAGCCTACTTTATCTGACAGTCCCAGTGATTTAAAAGTATCCAGGAGCTGCTGACTTCTAGCAGGGTAAAAAGCAAAAATAAAGCAAAAGAATTAGAATTCTATCCTCATATAAAACAAGATCAGATAAAAATTCAGGGAATTCGAGCAAGAAGGAACCAGGAGGATTTGGGGGTGGTAGATGACAGCAATTAGGATCGGTGGGGAGCCACCAAGTTTGAATAGGAGCACTTCAAAAGAAGTGTAATCATTACATGGAGCTTCAGTGCATTTAAAGTGCTTTCTAAAAATAGCCACAAGTCCACCCCCACGGCCACTTTCCCTGGGGCGGCTAAAACAGTCATAATCCGGAGGGCATAATTCAGCAAGTTGGCTGTGATCACCAGGACGTAGCCAAGATTCAGTCAGAAACATAAAGTCTAAGTCATAAGAAGAGATAAAATCATTTAAAATAAAAGTTTTGTTTGAGAGAGATCTGACATTAAGAAGAGCCAACTTTAGTAATCTATACTGGGTTAAAGCTTCAGTAGGTAACTTTTGTAAAAATGTATTTTTTACATATTTGTTAAAATTGTCACTATGTCCTGACAGTACAATATGAGACAGATAATCTGTGAACAAATCAAGCTCCTCTGGCTCCTCCAAGTGGTCCTAGTGCCATTTGCAGAAATTCACCGCTCCCGGTCAGAAACAACCAATCAGAGCCAGAGGAGTGTCTTAGCAGTGTCAGTCACGCTGCGTAATGCAGCTGCTCACTCCCCTCCCCCGCACAGCGCGTACCGTAGTTCAAGCTCAAGATTGTCGGTGTGCCGTAGCTGTGCTAATGGCGGAGAAACAACCTAACATTTCAGGAAAACTACCAATTTCTCGAGTGGCATCTGCTCAGAAAACAAAGACGGGTAAACAGAAGAAGACCGATGACGAAACACTAGCTAAAAAGAAAGAATTAGACCGAGCCGAAATAAAACGAGGGTAAACATCGGAGCGGCTTTTCAGAGGTGGAGGGAGCTACGTGACCTGAAAGGATTCAAAACCGATGCAGAGTTAGCCACATTTCTGCTTGACAAGTAAGTAACGTTCTCCCTGCTTGATTTGTTTCATTTTACGAACTACACAACTAAGATAGTGAAGCTTACAGTATCACTGGTGATCGCGCAAATCTCATTTTACTCTGTAACGTTAGCTTGTTGCTAAGTCTGACAGTTAGCTTGTTAGCTTGCAGCACGGCAGGAATATTGTAGCAGGTGAAGATTAACTTTAACTTTACCTGCTAACTTGTTCGACCCTTTTTATATACAGTCCATGATTCACCCTCAGTATAAGCAACATTGTTTCAATATCTACACTTAGTAGTAGCCGAATTTATTTTGTGGATCAGAATTAAATGCATGTAAGTTAGATATGGTGAAATAACTGTAATTGTGCGCTGTTCCTGTCAAAAATTAAAAGCAAATAAAATCTAATGACTGGACTGCCGGTTTTCAGCTGTTAGTAATCTCAAGGTATTCATTGAAAAGTATGGGCTAGTTCTTCTGCCGAATATAAATCTTTCCATAATCACATCTTGATGTATGCCAGCAAGCGCTTCAGTTTCAGCCCTCCTGTATATGAAGCCTGAATTTTACTTGCTGGCCTGGATTACAACAACCATGTTCACAGACCACCCAAGAGAAAGCCTGATGGCTCCATAGAGTATGTAATATACATAATGTCTTATCAAGAGTGTTGGGTAGTAAATGCGATTATTTGCACATTGTATTGCAGACGTCTGCATTGTAATCACCATGTAACATAATCTGGAGTTACAAGCCTACACAGAATTATAGCCTACTTCTATTGATTGTAATCTGTATTTTGGAATACTAATAGACTCAAACCACTAGAGTAAAGTGTGTGCTTATTGTTACTTTACCAGATCAAAAAAGGCATAGAATATAAATATTTTCATCTGTTTTCATTGTCTGTGAAATATCTAATTTCAGATTTCGCAAACTCTCACCACACAGGAGCTGTTGGAGACCCAAGTCAGCAGGGCCAAAGTAAGAAGTAAATATTTGTATCAAACCATCACTGCTACCTTTTACCTTCCTAATGAAAACTGGAAATTAATTGAATTTAAAAAACCCAGGCCTCGTTTGGCAAAGCATAATTCTATTTTTGATTTATCTTTAAACATACATGTTTTCTTCCCCCTCAGGATGTAATAATTTGTAAATCAAAATGTCTGACACATCAAATTCTTTATGCTCTGTCAACAGGTCAGACATTGCCCCAGACACGTGAAGGAATCATCTATCAGCACAAATCAAAATGTTGAACTTGCAAGAAAAGCTGTTTTATTTTGCATATGGGTAAAATAAAACATATTTCTAAGATGTTGTTATTCCTTGGCTTAGTGAGTTTCCTTGACATTGCATGTCTAGTATTGACCCAGTGATTCTCATCATTCCTACTGAAAGTGTTTTAAATTGATTCAAAATGTAATTCAGTAATGTACTATGGTAGTCGTGCTTTTGTTTAAACCCTTTATTGAAAAATATTTACAAATATTTTAATAGAAATATTATTTTAAATAAGCAATTTTTTTACACACAAGAAATAATTCAAAATTTTTAAAAGCACAGCACACAGCAGCTAAACCCTCTGGCTGATGCACCATGATGGGTAGATGGGGACAGGAGGTAATGTTGGGAGGAGCAGCAGGTCCCAAATGGCTGAGGACATCAAAGATCAGGCTTGGATCCCGTACCAAACATTGCTCCAACACTTGCTGTGTCTGTTGTAAATGTAATTGTTGAATTTGCTCCTAGTGATAACATAAATGTAGTTACTGAAGCTCATTATCCACAGATAAACAGCTGACATTACATAGGCCTACATTTTACTATACTTTATGATGTGCAAAGGGAAAACATTTATACCTGAGCTAACTTTACATGTTCATAAACAGTCCTCTCTAATCTTAAAATCTCCACACGCGCCATGTCCTCTCTGCTGAGGTGCTCGGGAGTTGGACCTACTCGGCGACCTCTGCCCCGTCTCCACGTGTCCTGCTTGATGCTCCGCACACTGCTTCCTCTTCTCCCCCGTCGGCTCGTAGAAGTAGCTGTGGGTGTGAATTCCTCGTCGGAGCTCATTGACCCAGTGTCAAAGCTCTAGTCACATAACATACAGATAAAATGTCACGCACTGTGCAAAGCAACAATTGAAACCTGCTAATACACTTGGCATGTTGCTGAAATAATGTACTAGAAAACCTTATCTAACATTACATATCGCTATAATAATTACTTACATACTGCAACGTTAGCTACTGTTATGTTAGCTTACTAACGTTAGCTATTTATAACTAATAGAATGCAACGTTATAAAGTTACATTACATGTATTGCAAAATACGTAATGATTTGAGGACCAAGTTTGTAGTCAAAATATGGGCAGGCCGTAGTCAATGTAAAGCATATCGTTGATGTTTCGTTCCTACCAGTGAATGTTCCATCGCTGTTTATCCGCCGTCATCGGTGGCCCTGCTTACTAGCCTGCGCGTTCACGGCAGGCTCCGCTGTGGGGGAGGAGCTGTGGAGGGAGGGCTGTAGCGCAGCAGAGAGCAAGGGGGAGGTACCTGTGAGGTGTACTTGTTCAAATTTTCAGGCTAAGTCCACGTTTTCTCAGAACTCCCTACTGCAGCTTTAAATCAGACGTAACAACTTGAGGGGTGGATAAAGTTTGTATCCTAATTAAGTTATTACTATTACTGAGACGGATATGTCTGTCTCGTTTAGCAGGCCTATGTGTAGTCAATACAGGTATTCTAGGAGTACAAGAGGCAGCGATGTGACAAGCCAGCCTCCCAGTGTGGACTGGAGTGATTGAAGCATGACTATATATCTTCCACAAGGGGGAGTCAGTGGCAGTAGAGGATGCATTGTTGTTGCCAGTTGGCAGAGGGGCCAGAGAAGAAGAAGAAGGGGGAACAGGTGATTTAGATTGTCAGTTTTGTAAAGAGGACAATACACCATGCTGCAAGTTGGATGCTAGCATGCGGCTACCAAGCCTATTCGGATGCAGACCGTCCTGTGCAAAAAAGGAGTCGCGGTTCCAGAACAGATTGAAATTATCAATGAAACCAATACCATGGGTGTAACAGGCAGACTGGAGCCAGGTGTGAAGGCTTAGAAGCCTACTAAAACGACCAATTCCACGGCGCAACGTGGGAATCGGGCCAGAGATGAACACAGACTTTCCACTCCTGTTGAGCAAGTCGAGGAGAAGATTAAAGTTGCATTTCATTATCTCCGACTGTTGACGTAAAGTGTCATTTGTACCAACATGAACTATGATTTTCCTAATGGACGTAGGGAGAGAGGCAAGGAGATCAGGGAGTTTATCAATGATGTCAGTGGTTGTAGCTCTAGGAAAGCTGTGTGTGATTGTATTTGCAAAGTGAATATTTCGCACTATTGAGTCCCCAATTAAGAGCGACGTAGGATGGATCAGAGGAGGTACCGTATAAGACCATCTTACCGCAGCTGCACAGGGGGAGATTCCCTGCTGTCGTCGGACCAGTGACCCTTTCGGCAAAGGAAATACCTGCTGCCCCCAGACCAGTGAGGCTGCTGGATCTTCTCCTGGTCACAGCCTCTACCAGCAGCCTGCAGCAAGATAAGGAGGTGGGCTTGCTCTCTGGTGGATGGTGACACTTATCCAGTGGGGGAAACTCTTGTATATCCAGAATGTCAAACCTGTTAGCCAGCGGGAGATCTAGAGTCGTAGGAGGAGGAGAAGAGCGCTTTGCACCTTTAACCATAGTCCAGTGCTCCGGGTGTCGTGGAGTTGAGCACATTGGGTCATCTCGTTTGCTCTCACCGACTGGTGAATTTGTCTTCACTAGACCATGGGAAGATGAGTTAACAGACTCCTTAGGCTTTGCTCCTGAGAGGAGGCCTAGATCTTTGCCACGAGCCGAGGATGCCACAGACACAGGTACGTCCGCAATAGTTGAGCCAAGCCAAGGAATGGTGGGATCACCGTCCAACCCCGTGGTGGTCCAGCCATCATGACCGGTTGAAACTCCCCCGCCATCGCCAAAGGAGCTCAGGACAGTCAGGCGTTTAGCTTGAGCTGAGGCGACTGTAGATAACTCCAGGAAAAGTTTGTCTTTCAGTCTAAGCTCGGATTTCAGACCAGCAGTACTTTTCTTCAATTCTAAAACAGTAAGTTTGCATGATTCACACTCGGCCATCTCAGTGATGTAAAAATATATGTTGTCGTGAGAGGAGATTTGCTGAGTGAATGTAGCGTCAGACTCAACAAAGATATTTGAGCTTGTTGCTTACAAGCCGGAAACAATTTATCCGGCTTGTAAGTTTAGATATAACACAAATAGTCTTGATAGTCACCAATTAGTTCAACGCAGCAAAAGAGTTATCTCCCAGGAACTTTTATAATGACCTATAGTGTATTATATGACATTATATAACATTATATGTAGTCTTGATTTGGGTGTGTACAGTGGTCATTTACATTTAAAAGGGTTGTAAACGCAGTTCAAGTACATTTTAGCACACCATAGTCAACAAATATAAAATGTAATTTTCCCAACAAAAAAAGTGGCTACTGAAAATGCTGTGTGGCTGGTAGCTTTGAAAAACCACTAGCCACAGTGGCTGGTGAGGAAAAAAGTTAGTGTCAAGCCCTACATACAAGCTAATGTTAGCTGGCCAATGCTGATGTTTACTAACTTCAGGTCACTGACCTGTTCTGTATTCAGCGCTTCGTTGTTTGGGTCTTGTTGTATGAAGTTTTAAGGAGGTGGTTTCATGACTTTATTGAGTTATATACCTTTTTTGTGCATGTAACAGGTCTGCAAAGTGAGAAAGCCCAAAGTCCAGCCCAAAGGGAGTTCCCATCTCCCACAGAAAACTCTGATCTGAACTTCTTGAAAACAGCTTGTTTGAAGTCCCTTTCATCCTTTCGACGACACAGGGAAGAAAGCTAAATGCGCCTCATATAACGCTCGCCACGCCCTCAAAAGCACCTCTCCTCTCCCTTCCAAACACTAGCTACCCTCCAGGCAGTCAGTGGACATAAAGTTATTACTGTGATGTAGAGAAAGAGATTTTGAACCTGAAAATGAGCATAATACCACCTCTTTAAAGCCAAAGTTTATGATGAATGGCACAGCAGCTGCTGGCGTTTGTTGTCTTCTCTCACGTGTAGGCGCGTGCAGCTGATACTACGTGTTATGTATGTAGGTTATAGGTAACGGATAAAGGGTAAAAACAACAAGCTCATCAGGCATTTCCTAAAATTAAAAATTGTTCACGAGTCACTCACATCGAGTCTCAGTCAAGTCAGAAGTCTTTCAAGACGAGTGTTATGTCGAGTCTGAAGTCACTGTGTGTGCGACTTAAGTCGTACTCAAGTCCGAATCTCGAGTCCCCAACTCTGGTGTCAGCACGTAAAACCTTACTGTTGTGTTTTATCCTTATGTGGAATTTATGTTGAAGTCTGTGTTGTGCTGGGATTTGGTCATTTTGCGGTGTTAGTGGACTCCATTTCCTTAGCTGTGTGTTGTTGCTGTAGAGAGGCTCTGAAGCATGCACGCAGAGAACCCATAAGAAGCAGAATAGTGGCTGGTCCATGCAACAGAGAAAACAAGTATGTGGTTCATTTCTAAGTGAGGGTACAGCCCGTTGAGAAATAGGCCATAAAAAAAGGTATTTATTATAAGTGATTTTATTGAAAAACTACATATAGTCCCGTTTAATCATTCTTTTAAAATGAACTTATTTCATAATCAATCAACTCAACTTTATTTACCAGAGACGAGGGCCACAAGGGCTAAAGGAAGGCTAAAGGGATGACTAACTAGGAAGCCAGCTGCAAAGAATCTGAGGGAACTGCTAGGTATATATCTAAAAAGCATGTCTAGGAGATAGATTTCAGTCTGTTCACTCACTTAGGGCATGTCATTTATTTTAGGCCTGAGGGTGAGGTTATCAAAATAAACAAAACAAGAAGTTAAAGGAGAACTCCGGGCAATTTTTAAGTTAATCTTGATCGTTATACCTTTGTGAGTACTGTCTATAGGAAAAAAAACGAGCCGGATTGGTGCTTGCAACACGGAGCTGCTACAGCTAATGCCCAGAGCCCCCACGTAGCTAAAACGGCAGTTATGGGGGCATTTACATAAAGAGTGTCTTTGTGCCTCTTAACAGACACAAAATGCAATTAAAATGTTTAATTAATTAATTAATTGTTGGGCTTCTGTAAATAACTTTAGAGTATGGTCTAGACCTGCTCTTTATGAAAAGCGCTGTGAGATAACTGTTGTTGTGATTTGGCGCTATATAAATAAAATTGAATTGAATTTAAATGTCTGTCCAACATAACCAGGGCTCTTACATGACAACAAGATGCATTTAGCAACTTGGCCATTGTTTAAATTCACCTAAGTAGTGTTTTAGACGGCGAGCTGTAGTCTCGCGCTGAAGTCCGTCATTTGTAACTTTTGTAAGAGAGCAGAAAATGAAGAAACGGGCTCAGACAAACTTTGGATGAGAACTCCGTTCATTGTTGCCGGTGGTTAGAGTACAAATTGTGGTAAGGTAGGTGACTGGTGCACATGCGTGGTCATATGACCTTGTCATGTGACCTGCAGCTAATCAGGAGGTGATAAAAGGTTTGCTCTCCACTAAGCACACCTTTCAGGATGACAGCCAGACATGAGTGTCCTGTCCTTCATGGAGGGAACTGGAGAAGATTGATGGTAATGCCTGTCAGCATTGCAAGCTGTGTGGTGTAGCATTGAATGGTTTCAGCTAATGCTAGTTTATTTTTATCCATGTGACCGTTTGTCTGTGTATTACTGGTGCTTGCTACGCTAGTAGCATTTTCTTAACCTGTGGTTTGTTCTGTTTGTAAAGATTATTTGTATGTTTCAGTCTACAGCTGACGTGGCCATAAATCAGCGGCTGTGGATGTAGGGATTCGGAGATACTGGGAAACGATATACATGTCTATCTGTGTACCTTAATGAGTTGTAGCCCTGGTATTTATAATGGGTTTTTTCCCCTTAGCACTGGAATCCCCTCCTGCTGCCTTACTGTGCTACAGGATTTTGGTAACCTTGCGAAGTAGGCTTATATTTCACTCTTCTGTTAATCATGTGCAAAGCACTGTAATTTTGGAACTCGCAACTAACGTCTTGTGTTTTGTTTGTTTAAAGGCACAGCAGGCCAGCCACTGTTTTCTATTGTTTTTATCTTTTTATTTTGTTAAATGTTTTCAAGTCAATTTTAAGAGGTCTGTTGCTCTGTCTAGTGCCCCACTGTGACTGGAATTGTTATCCTGTATTGGGTATCTACTGAGTGTCATATTTTTGGATGTTTGATTAAATACAGGTTGCTCTCCTTTCTCTGAATATCCAGTGTTTGACTTTGTACAAGGCTGGGTCCGTATCGGCACACTGCCTTCGGTTCCGTGGTGGGACTGCACTGGGTGACATTCTGTAGTGGTGTCTATACTCAACTTCAACATTGCATGGTATTTTGTAGTGAATAGTTTAGATGTTGAGTGTATAGTGCATGTGCTTTTTGGTCTACCACAGTTGCTGATCGGGGTGGTGTGTACGAGCAGACCTGACCTTCCTACCCTAGGAGAGTAACACTGTTTTTTCCAACAAATTTATTAACAGGCTAATTTTATTTATGCTGTTGGTATTTTAAGGGGGATTTTAACAATATACTTGTAATAAAATTTACTGATTTTCGTACAACACATGCCTCTTTGTAATTGTTCCTGTTCGAGGTAAGTCAGAGTTCACGACACACAACTAATTCAGGAGGTGGTGTTGTCAGGTCCAAAAAGGTATTTATTCTACTCTATTCGACACCACATTTTTGGCGTTGTCGGCAGGATTATCTTTATTTTTTTTAAAAGAGGCATGAATTTTTGTATGTATTTATTTTATTTTAAATGTTTGATGGAATAGAAAAAGTGGCTGGAGTGGGACTACAGGAAAAAAGCTGTTGGACTGCTGAGGTCAACCTGTGATTGGGACTAAAGGCCAGTGACGACAAGTTCATCTCATTGCTTGTTTTCTGTTTATTGTATTTTTCTTCCCTTTGTCTCTCATTTTAAAGTTGTTAACTAAGGTTCCAAAATGAGTGTGGATCAGGGAATGGAGGAACTCTTGGTTCTGCATGAGGAGGTTCAGAGGTTACGGGTGGCTAATGAGCAACTTATTCAAGGAAGAGGCACCAGCTCTGCATAACAATGAAAGTTTATGGATGTTTCCTGATAATATTGCCTGAAGGAAGCATATATATAAAGTGAAGAGGATTGGTCCGAGCACAGATCCTTGTGGAACTCCATGACTAACTTTGGCATGCATGGAGGACTCATTGTTAACATGTACAAACTGAAATCGATCTGATAAATAGGACTTAAACCAGCTTAGAGCGGTTCCTTTAATGCCAATGAAATGTTCCAGTCTCTGTAATAGGATCTGATGGTCAATGGTATCAAATGCAGCACTAAGATCTAATAACCAATACAGAGACAAGTCCTTTGTCTGATGCAGTTAGAATGTCATTAGTAATTTTCACCAGTGCTGTCTCTGTGCTATGATGAGCTCTAAATCCTGACTGAAAATCCTCAAATAAACTATTGCTATGTAGAAAGTCACACACCTGTTTGGCGACTGCTTTCTCCAGGACCTTAGAGAGAAATGGAAGGTTAGATATAGGTCTATAGTTGGCTAAAGCATCTGGATCCAGGTTGGGCTTTTTCAGAAGAGATTTAATTACAGCTACTCTGAAGTACTGTGGCACATAGCCTGTTGATAAAGACAGATTGATCACATCTAGTAGAGAAGTGCTAACTAAGGGTAAAACTTCTTTAAGCAGCCAAGTCGGGATGGGGTCTAAGAGACAGGTTGATGGTTTAGATGAAGAAATTATTGAAGTTAGTTGGTAAAGACTGAGGGAAGCAAAGCAGTCTAAATATATAACTGGTTTTACAGCTGTTTCAAAGGTTCCTGACTTTAGAGATAAGTCGGTGCCAGTTGAGGGCAGGTCTTGGTGGATTTTGTTTCTAATAGCTAGAATTTTATCATTAAAGAAGCTCATGAAGTCATAACTACTGAGAGCTATGGGAATACTTGGCTCAATAGAGCTGTGACTCTCTGTCAGCCTGGCTACAGTGCTGAAAAGAAACCTGGGGTCGTTCCTATTTTCCTCTATTAATGATGAGTAGTACGCTGCTTTGGCATTACGGAGGGCCTTCCTATAAGTTTTACAGTTTTTCTCAAATGCTAAAACACAAAAGCCAATCCTCTAAACCAAATGACCAGTTGTCTAAACACATTTACTAAATCTAGCCATCATTTTCCAATATCATAAACACATTTCACATGAAGATACAATTCACAAAACACAATCCTCCGTCCTCATAAATCTTAACACATTTTTCCTTGCTAAAACACAAGTTGCAAAAGAACTCTGCTCATATTCTCAAATGAAAGCTCATGTGATGCAAAATGCTTGCCACAGTCAGCAATATTTGAACACAATGAACACACCTGGCGTCATTCATTACACACAACGACTCAAAATTGAAGACACTTGTTGCTAATGCTGTGACCACATGTATAAAAGCAAGTTCAGAGTGCACAGTTTGCTGAAGATTCCAAACAAACACAATGGATGAAGGCAGAGTCAGGGGAAGAGGAATTCGAGTCAGAGGAGGGAGAAGAGCTGGCCATGGAAGAAGAGGAGCAGGCCAACGAGGAAGAGGAGGAGGCCAACAAGGGAGAGGAGGCAAAGGCAAAGAGGCCGTAACATCATTGGCCAATGAGCCATCACTGAGGTTCCTGGCCAACGGGGGGGTAATATTACTCTTTGTGGGGCCATGGGTTTGGAGGGGCTTGTCCACCGGCAAGCTGTCCTTGGGTCTTACAACACCCAACGTCTCCTCACCTTCCTAGAGGAGCTAAAAGACATCCTCCTGGACCGCCAACAACACCATCCTGGGTCCGCTCATCACATTTATGTGATCATTTGGGACAATATATGCTTCCACAGAACAAACCAAATCAGAGAGTGGTTCACCACCAACAGTAACCACTTTTTAAACGTCTGTCTGCCACCCTACTCCCCTTTCCTGAACCGTATAGAGGGGTTCTTCCCATCGTGGAGATGGTAGGTTTATGACAGACAACCATACACTAGAGAGAACCTCCTAAGGGCAATGGGGCTGGCCTGTGTTGACATCCCAGTGGAGGCCTTCCAAGGATGGATTCGCTATTCCAGGCCGTTTTTCCCACGGTGCCTGGCAAGAGACAATATAGCCTGCGATGTGGATGAGGTGATGTGACCCGATGAAGCTCAGCGACATGATGCCGCACAGTGATTGTGGTGTGAATAAAGTAAATAAAAAAACTTCACACCCTGATCATGTTTTCAAGAGTGCTGTTGTGCGTAATAGATTCTGTTTTTGCATTTGAGTTACAGTAGTGTACATGCAGAATTTACTATAGATTTATACTCTTCATATGAAACTCACAAATCTAAATGCCTAATCCTCTGCAGAGATCTAAGAAGATCCTTTACTGTAAAGTTTCTAAAAATATGCATTGGCAGTTATGAAACAAAGAACCTTCTCACAAATTGAGCATTGTGTTTTCAATTGTTTTGCTGTAGTGTGTAATGATGTGTATAGTGTTTACATTTTTGAAAGCTTCGAGCTGCTCTTTTGGTGTGAAAGTTTGAGTTTTGAAGTGAGAAGGTGTGGTTGTGTTTATGTAGCTTTAGAAAAGGCTGTTGTGTTTAGACATTGGGGAACATGGAGGAAACGTTTGTGAAATGTGTTTTAGCATTTGAGAAAAACTGTAAGACTATCTTGCCAAAGTAAACAAGAATTTTCCAGATTGGTGGAACGCCAATTCCTCTCAAGTTTCTGCGATATTTGCTTTAATTTGCGAGTTTCAGTATTATACCATGGAGCTAACCGTCTTTGTTTTAGTATTTTCTTTTGTAGAGGGGCTACAGAGTCAAGTGTTGTTCGCAGCGAGCCTGCAACACTATCTACAAGATGATCGACTTGGGAGGGGCTGAAATTCGCATAAGAGTCCTCTGTTAATTTGATACCTGATAGTGAATTTAGAGCCGATGGGATCACATCCTTAAATTTAGCTATAGCACTATCAGACAGAAGTCTTGTATAGAAATTTTTGCCCAATGGAGGATAGTTCAGCATTACAAGCTCAAAAGTTATCAAACAGTGGTCAGATAAAGAGGGATTCTGTGGGAACACTATTAAATGTTCAATTTCAATACCATATACCAGAACAAGGTCGAGGGTGTGGTTAAAACAGTGAGTCAGTTCATGAACACTCTGAGAGAAGCCAATTGAATCTAATAGAGAGATAAACGCAGTACTAAAGCTGTCATTCTCAATATCCACATGAATATTAAAATCCCCTACAATAATAACTTTGTCCGTTTTAAGGACTAAAGTTGACAAAAACTCTGCAAATTCAGATAAGAATTCAGAGTACGGACCAGGTGCTCGGTACACTACAACAAGTAGAATTGGTTGCAGTGATTTCCAGCTTGGGTGTGAAAGACTCAGAACAAGGCTTTCAAATGAGTTAAATGATTTAGTTTAGGTTTAGAGCTGATTACTAGGCTAGAGTCAAAGATAGCTGCAACTCCACCTCCTCGGCCTGTGCTTCGAGGAATGTGAGTATTAATATGACTGGGAGGGGTGGATTCATTTAGGCTTACATATTCTCCATCACCCAGCCAGGTTTCAGTAAGACAGAATAAATCAATTTCATAATCTGATATTAGTTCATTTACTAGTACACCTTTAGAAGAGAGAGATCTGGTGTTTAAGAGTCCACATTTTACTCTCCTATTCGTTTGCACTATTGCTCCTGTGGTTTTAATTTTTATGAGGTTTTTATGCACAGCTCCTCTTCTGTTTACCTTTGATTTAAATAATTTCAATGGTCGGGGGACAGACACCGTCACTATAGGGTTTTCACTAAATAACTCCTGGAACGGAGGAGCAGAGAAGTGTGTTAAACTGCGACTCTGCGTAGGGTTTTGGGTGGCTAACTGCTGAATTAGAAGGGCAGAGAAGTGTGTTAGACTGCGACTCTGCCTCCTGGTCTCAACTCTGGGTTGTCATGGATTTGGTCCGCTAATAAAGTTGGCCAGATTTCTAGAAATGAGAGCTGCTCCTTCCCAAGTGGGATGGATGCCGTCCCTCCGAATCAGACCAGGTCTTCCCCAGATATGACTTTGACATCACTGTAGAGCAGCTGTTCTGCTGTAGACGGGGTTGCAGTGAACTAAAAGCTCCACAAAAAGACTTTATCAAACATGTGGCTCTCTTCCTTCTCTACCTCACTATCATCTGCTCACAAATTCCCTTTCTTACACCTGAAATCCACCCGACCGGAGCTCTCTTTTGAGAAATGTGACCTGTGAAAGGACAATGAAAAATGGGAGTCTCCCCGAACTAACCAGAGCTATGTTGCTCCTTGTTTACTTATGTAGTCTGCAACAGCGTGCTGCATGTGACATTGTGTTATTCTTCTGTACATGGGGGTCATGGACACTTTACATTGGAGTCTGATATAGGCCACATTTAAACAATAATGTCTGTAACTGTAACTGTCAGACAAAAAAAATCGGATCTAGGGGAAAAAATTGAGCATTAAGGACTCAGCCTAGTGAGGAGATGTTGAGGGTCACTGCTGCAGCGGAGACGGCTGCCTACTCTGATAAGTCTCATTGAGCTCCAATGCAAGTGACATGAGGCAGCTGGATTTTTCAACTGGTTTACCTGCCATCAGCTGGGCAGACTCATCTGGAAAGGAGTCTTTCTGTGCTTGTCACAGGGCTTCCAGTTCAGCAGCAGCATAGTCATCAGCAAAGCTTAGAGGGGTTGGAGGGTCTGCTGGCCTGTGCAGCTGGCGGGCTATGATTTCCAAGTATTCACTCAAGGTCTGGTATTGCTGTGGATCTGGCACAGATGAAACTGAGGTTGGCAGAACAGCCACAGCAGGTTGTCTAATCTCACTTTCTGGCTCATTATGAGGTAAACACAGTGGCTTAGGCCACTGCTCTGGTCACTGCATCAAGATTGCTGGACCACGGGTCCACCTGCTACCATCACCCAGGTCTGGGACTGCGAGTCCTTGTGTGATATCATCCACTGGGTCTCCACAGTTTTGAGTGTGTTGAGCTCCAGGTTGTTCTGACCACACCAGAGAGCCAGCTGATCAACCTCCCGTTTGTAGGCCGACTCATCTCCGTCCTGGATGAGGCCGATGACCGTTGTGTCGTCAGCAAACTTCAGGAGTTTGACAGATGAGGTGCAATCGTTGGTGTAGAGGTAGAAGAGCAGTGGGGAGAGCACACACCCCTGGGGGGCGCCAGTGCTAGTAGTCCAGGTGCTGGATGTGATGTTCCCACATCGGGCGGCTGTGGCTCAGGAGGTAGAGCAGGTTGGCCGTTAATCGGAAGGTCAGCCAGGCTGCGTGTCGAAGTGTCCTTGGCCCTGGCGGCTGTTCCGCCAGTGTATGAATGCTAGTTTCCGTTTGAGCACTAGGCTCAGTGAGTGAATGGTGAATGCAGAAGTAGTGTAAAAGCGTTTTGAGTGGTCGAA
Organism: Lepomis macrochirus; assembly: GCA_024633595.2. Classification (NCBI taxonomy): domain Eukaryota; kingdom Metazoa; phylum Chordata; class Actinopteri; order Centrarchiformes; family Centrarchidae; genus Lepomis; species Lepomis macrochirus. The sequence goes on along the minus strand of JALXJV020000010.1, from coordinate 4,011,164 downwards.
AAGACTAGAAAGGTAAGGCTATACAAGTTAATAAATTACAAGTTAGTAAATTTACATTTACATTCCCGAGCCTCACCTGCTGACTCCTGTCAGTCAGGAAGATTGAGATCCACTGACAGGTGAGCTGGGTGAGTTTGGTGCTGAGGATGTCCGAGCTGAAGTCCACGAACAGGATTCTTGCATATGTCCCTGGACAGTCGAGGTGTTGCAGGATGTAATGCAGTCCTAAGTTGACTGCATCATCCACTGACCTGTTAGCCCTGTAGGCAAACCAACCTGTAATGTCCTTCAGACTTCATGACCACAGATGTCAGGGCGACAGGCCTGAAGTCATTTAGTCTAGAGATTTTGGGGACAGGGATGACTGTGAAGCGTTTGAAGTAGGAGGGAACTTCAAACAGCACCAGTGATCTGTTGAAGATCTGTGTGAAGATGAGGGCCAGCTGGTCTGCACAGATTTTCAGGCAGGATGAAGACACACCCTCTGGACCAGGAGCCTTCCTGATCTTCTACCTTTGCAAGAGGTGGTGCACATCCTCTTCACAGATCATGAGTGCTGGTGAGGGGTCAGAGAGGGGGAGTGGCAGATTGTCAGAGGGGTAACGTGACTGTTTGAAGATGGTGTTGGGAGAGGTGTGACTGAGGGCTTTTGAAATCTACAACAAAAGCCATTCAGCTCGTCTGCCAGTTGTTGAGTACCAGCAGTGTTGGGGGATGGTCTCCTCCACACTGATGAAGGGTCGTTGGCTGCAAAGCTGTTATGTAGGTTTTCAGCGTAGCATCTCTTTGTTGCTTTGACCTCCTTATTCAAGAGTGTTCCTGGCCTTGTTGTACAGGACTCTGTTCCCACTTCTGAAGGCCTCCTCTTTGGTCTGACAAAGCTGCCTGAGTTTCGCTGTGAACCAGGGTTTTTGGTTGTTGTATGTGCGGAAGGTTTTAGTCAGCACAAACATGTCCTCACATAAACTGACATAAGATGTGACAGTGTCAGTTAGTTGATACAGGTTAGTGGCTGCAGGCTCAAAAACACTCTAGTACATGCGATTAAAGCAGGCCTGTCAACAGTCCTTACAACAGGTTTAGCAGATTTCAGTTTTTGCCTGTATGTTGGGATAAGACGAAAGAGACAGTGATCAGAGAGTCCTAAGGCTGCACGGGGAACAGAGTGATAGGTCTCCTTTATTGTTGTGTTGCAGTGGACCAGTGTGTTAGTGTCCCTAGTGGGACACTTAATGTGCTGTCTGTACTTTGGGAGTTCGTGGCTGAGGTTTGCTCTGTTGAAGTCACCAAGAACAATGAGCAGGGAGTCAGGATGTTTTTTCTCCACGTTATCTGGTCGGCTAGGTGTAGTAATGGCTCACTAACACAGGCCTGAGGTGGAATGTAAACAGCGACCAGGACAAATGAGGAAAACTCCCGCGGTGAATAAAAAGATTTACAGTTTATAAATAATGTCTCTAAGTAAGGGCTGCAAGATTTGTCTAACACTGTGACATCTGTGCACCAACCGTCATTTATGTAGAAACAGAGTCTGCCTCACCTTGTTTTTCTGCACGGGTGAGATTAAATCCCAGGAGGTGAAGTGCGCTGTCCGGGATGTGCTTGGTGAGCCAGGATTCAATGAAAAAGAGGGCGGCAGATCTGCAGAAGTCCGAATTAGTACTGTTGAGGAGAAGCATTTCGTCCATCTTGTTGGCTAGAGAGCGGACATTTGCCAGGTGAATTGAAGGGAGCGCAGTAAATGGTAAATGTTACCAGAGAGGGACAGCAGAAAACAGCATTCCTACCTGAGGTAGGAAAAATCCTCTCATAGTACTTCACCAAGACCCGTAGGGTGTAAGTATGCCTCTTTTCGGGCAGCAGGATAACCCGTACCTTGCATCTGGTGGGGTGATGGGCGATATAGGTCTGGCCCATGTTTGTCTATGCTTGGTGTTATGCATGAGGGTTGAGGTGTATGCGATGTGGCAGGTTGGGGTGGATCTCTCATCTCAGTCACCAGTGTGGAACTACTGGCGAAGCTCTGCATGGGCCTGCCTCATCTCCTTTAGTGCAGCAACCAGCTGTGGTACTTGGCTCACCTGTTGCTTCAGAGCAGCATTCTCTTGGTTAATGTGTTGCCACCTGGTGGACAGATCTGGTGCCTGATGCCTTTTGTGGCCTGCTTCTTTCTGCATCTCTTGCAGCATCTGTTCCTGCTCGTCTTTTAGCACAGTCTGGTCTTGGCTAATAGGCATTGGTAGCACCAGTGGGAGCCTCTGCCCCCAATAGCTCTTGCTCTGCTTCTTGTGTGTTCTGGTGTACTTGGGTTTGGAACCACTTCTGGGACCCTGGTCCAGTTAGGTCGTAATCTCATAGGTGGCCAGAGACAGTTCCCTGTCTTCTGGGTCACTCAACCACCTCATCTAACTCAGGGTGTTGCATTTCTCACAGTAATCTGCTTATCTGGCTCAAAGGAACAATGAAAATTGGTGAATGTGTTGCGTGGTGAATAATTGAAATCACTGTGGAGCAAGAGAGAGGGTCAGGACTCTGGGTTGCCTTTACAGAGAACGGCTCCAATAATCAGGTCTTGTTGCATTCAGGCCTTGTTGAGCATTCCTTTATTCACTCCATAAGGTGCATACAATATAATCTACTGGCAATGAAGAGATTTGTGGTTTCTGAATCCCGAGCTCATCATAGCACAGAGACAGTGAAAATTACTAATGACCTCCTAACTGCATCAGACAAAGGACTTGTCTCTGTATTGGTTTTACTAGATCTTAGTGCTGCATTTGATACTATTGACCATCAGATCCTATTACAGAGAATGGAACATTTCATTGGCATTAAAGGAACCGCTCTAAGCTGGTTTAAGTCCTATTTATCAGATCGATTTCAGTTTGTACATGTTAACGATGAGTCCTCCATGCATACCAAAGTTAGTCATGGAGTTCCACAAGGATCTGTGCTCGGACCAATCCTCTTCACTTTATATATGCTTCCTTTAGGCAATATTATCAGGAAACACTCCATAAACTTTCATTGTTATGCAGATGATACTCAGTTATATCTATCGATCAAGCCAGATGAAACTCATCAGTTAGCTAAGCTTCAAATGTGTCTTCAGGATGTTAAATCCTGGATGACCTGCGATTTTCTAATGTTAAACTCAGATAAAAAGTTATTGTTCTAGGGCCTAAGCACCTCCGTGACGCATTATCTAAAGATATAGTTTCCCTGGATGGCATCGCCCTGGCCTCCAGCACCACTGTGAGAAATCTTGGAGCTATCTTTGATCAGGACATGTTGTTTAACTCTCACATTAAGCAAATTTCAAGGACCGCCTTTTTTCACCTACGTAATATTGCAAAAATCAGGAATATCCTGTCTAAAAATGATGCAGAAAAACTAGTCCATGCATTTGTTACTTCTAGACTGGATTACTGCAATTCCTTATTATCAGGCTCTTCGAAAAAGTCCATCAAGACTCTTCAGCTGATCCAGAATGCTGCAGCACGTGTTCTGACAGGAACCAGTAAAAGAGATCATATCTCTCCTGTCTTAGCTTCTCTGCATTGGCTTCCTGTAAAATCCAGAATAGATTTTAAAATCCTTCTTCTCACTTACAAATCTCTTAACGGTCAGGCACCATCTTATCTTAAAGAGCTCATAGTACTTTACTACTACACCAGAGCACTGCGCTCCCAGAATGCAGGATTTCTTGTGGTTCCTAGAGTCTCCAAAAGTAGAATGGGAGCCAGAGCGTTCAGCTATCAGGCTCCTCTCCTGTGGAACCAGGTTTCAGTTTGGGTTCGGGAGGCAGACACAGTCTCTACATTTAAGAGTAGGCTTAAGACTTTCCTTTTTGATAAAGCTTATAGTTAGGGCTGGCTCGGGTGAGTCCTGAACCATCCCTTAATTATGCTGCTATAGGCCTAGACTGCCGGGGGATTTCCCATGATGCACTGAGCTCCTCTCTCTTCTTCTCTCTCTCCTTCTGAGTGCAGCCTCATCCCATTAATGCATGTTACTAACTCGACTTCTTCCCTTTCCCCTGGTCGTGTGCTTCCTCCTCCTGTCGCTTCCTGCGGGTGTTGCTGGCTCTGGAGCTGTGGAGTCTGGATCTGTGGTTGGGAGTCTCCTGCTGCCCCCGTGTTCCTGCTCGACGCCCTCTGCTACAGTTGCAACTGCTGTTACTAGTCCTATTGCTATTATTACTGTTATTATTATCTTTAACTTTACTATAAATATCTGTACCATTTTTCATTCAGTCTATAGCAACATTACCTTTACTGTCTGTACCTCTATGTGTATACTGTGTAGGCTGCCTCTCTCTGCTCTCTCTCTCTCTCTCTTTCTCTCCCTCACCCCCAACCGGTCGAGGCAGATGGCTGCCCACCCTGAGCCATGGTTCTGCTCGAGGTTTCTGCCTCTTAAAAGGAAGTTTTTCCTTGCCTGTGTCACCTAGTGCTTGCTCTTGGTGGGAATTGTTGGGCTTCTGTAAATAACTTCAGAGTATGGTCTAGACCTGCTCTTTATGAAAAGCGCTGTGAGATAACTGTTGTTGTGATTTGGCGCTATATAAATAAAATTGAATTGAATTGAAACCATAAACAGCATAATATGTGAACAAAGGTACACAGAAAATACTTACAATACTATATGATATATGTTTTATCTATGTTATCCGTAAAGTCCTTATAAGCATAACATATACTTCTGTACCTTCCTAGAATTTCCTTTAAAGCAGTGGTTCTCAACCTTTTTTGGGCCAGCGCCCCCCTATCCATTACCCAGATCCCTTACCGCCCCCCATCAAAAAAGATATTGGCTATTTGCCCTGAATATATTTTGATTTTTTTATTGTTACTATTGTTATTAAAAACGTGAAAAGGGTAACAAAAAAGCAATGTGAAAAGTAATTATATTTAACTAATAAGTGAATGTTCCTCCCAGAAACTGTATGAAGCAAGATACTGTTTTCTTGGATGGGGCACTTAATAAGTGGAGAGTATGGGGGTCCTTCCCCAGAAGAATTTGAGCATTAAACACTTAGTTTCCTGCATTCTGGTGAAAATTTCTCCCCTAATTTCTCCCTTTTCTGCTCCAATTTAGGGTGGAAATGTCTGAAAATTCAGGTGACAATTCAAAATACATAATTATAATAGAATATAATGTAGTGAAGCTCTCAGGCATTCTTAAATATTTTTCTCCTGTGGATCAACTTATTTAATATCATCCCTGCTGAGTCAACACACATGATTAAGATTTAAATGTTTTTCGTATGCACACTCACTAGATAACCACCACAACTACTGACCCTGGGTTTGCTGAAACAATCAACAAATTGAGAGGACAACAGTTCACCTAGCTGGCTATGAACTGAACTAAAACTAAAAATTTGATTTTTTTTTTGTTCAAAATAAAATAATTTAAAATGAGAATAAAAAAGTTTTAATTCAAAGTGATCTCACATTGAGGAGTGCCATTTTAAGAGTATTTGTATTGGGTGCTGGAATTGGTGCATTTGTCTTAATCCTTATTAAATTATTAGGGTTTCTGTGTGGGATGTGTACATTTCGGATTACAGGTCCATGCATTATGATTACAGGAATATCAAAAGTCTTTGGAACAGCGCTGGGAGGAGACGGCTTTACAGGTGGACAAGGTGGAGCTAGCAAAAATTCCCATGAACACAGTACTAAGCCTTCCCAGAAGAGTTGAAGCTGTTATGGCTGCAAAGGATGGGCCAACTTCTTATTAAACCCTACGGATTAAGAATGGGATGTCAATAACCTTCATGTACATGTAAAGACAGGCACCCCAAAACTTTTGGCAATATAGTGAATCTTAAAATGGATCAATCAAAGCCCACTGGAGCACTCGTGGATGGACATTGAATAACCATTCTGTAAGGAAATTAAAATTTCGAAATGCCATTCATCAGCTCAAGTATCAAACATTATACCTACTTTAAAAACGTTAACATAAGTACTTCCCTGGCAGCCTGGTGGGAATTTTTCAAAATTTCTAGGTCTATCCCATGCATACTTACTCCAATCTCCCACTGTGTCATCCAGGGCAGTGACTTTATTCCATTTCGGGATCTCAGGATGTCAGCACAATATGGAGTTAGCAATAATACATTTCTTGAATATCAACAGTTCAAATCCATAATTTGGGTGAGATTTAAGACATTACAAAATCACCTTAGATTTACCTCCAATGGTAACAGGCTTTTCTTACTTTGGTAAGAAAAGGTTTCTTACTTTTTCTTACTTGCTTTGGTTGTATCATTGAATGACTATTAAACTTTGTCAAACTATATTACTATTTATACAACAATTGTTCACTTAGTAGTATAGTAGAATAGTATAGTGTAGTATCGTGTAGTATACTATAGTATAGTATATAGTCATTTACAATTGCTTTGGCACAAAATGAGTTGGATAATGTGACATAGTGGGTAACTATCACAATTTCAGAGTACACTGCCATTTGACAAGATGTCTTTGCATTTTGACTGTATAGGTCTAAGCAATGATAAAGGACCTTTTGTTTTGATTACAATAATTTTGATTACATTCTTTCATAAACCATTGCTACATAAACTGTACAACTGTTGATACAAAATGCTCCATCTACAATCCAACCCATTCTCACTCCCAAGTCGTCACATATGGACCAATGGTCAAGACCCCTTGTTGTCACTTTATAACATACTTGGGAGCCCCTTAGCGTCATAGTTCAACGTACAGGTGAAAGCCCTGTAGCATAGTTTTTGAATGCTTAAAGTAGGTGTAGAATATTTAAGACTTGTGTGGCACTTCTGCTAACTTGCCAACCTAGGTTCTGTGGAGTAGTGTATGGGAAAGAAATAGACTGTGTGATTAAAAAAACAGTGGGCAGGTTAACAGTGCCTTTAACACTCCCATAGCGCACCAACCATATTTGATACAATATTTTTTTTTCATCAAAATACAAAAAAAAGTTTAAAAATTTAAAATGTGTCCAGTGTCTTTCAGTTATTTGTATCTCTACCTGGGCAGGATAATGAATGTGTGGTGGATCTTTCTTATCTGCCAGTGTCCTGGAATCTGTTGTGTCAGTCCTGTTGAATGGGAACCAAAGCAGCTGGCCACACCGCGGTCCGATCTCATCATACAGGGTGCATGATATCTGGGACTGGCTCACCATCAACAGCCAGCGAAGAGTTGACCTCTAAACTGCAATCCAGGGTCTCGAAAACCAGTCTGTACAGTACAGAATAAATCAGATACATCATCACAGTCAATGTTTGTTTGTTTGCCTAATGTCAAATATTAAATTGATTTGGTTTTCATTTTTTTGTAGCTTAATTATTAAATTATTTCCTCAAATACCAATAGCGGCATCGATTGACTGATTGTTTGAGAAATCACCTGCCAAGGCAGTCCTGAGCTGAGAAGTTCACGTGAGGTGAAGGTTCACGATGGTGTTTCCGCTGCAACCAGGTGGGAAAAGACTCCAATTTAATGTGAATTAGGGCTGGCAAATGTGCTCGAGTTAGACAAAGAAGGAGAAAGACACGAAGATTGACAGTGGAGGGTGCATCAGTGTGCAGGAGATCTCAGAGACGATATTGGTATGTGAGTGATCGCTTTGTTAAAGTGTATTTTGTGTATTCCGGTATTTTTTAATGATTTGCATGCGGCAAGATATAATGGTTTGTTTAAAAATATCAGTGTGGCGCTTTTGAGATGGTGCTGTGTGCTTTTTTATTTTGTCTGCTTTGATTTAACATGGTTAACATGGTTGATTAGTTTACATGATTGTTTAATGTGCTTATTAGTCGTGAGTCATCATAGCGGATGATATTGTTTCTTTATATTATTACGTCATTCAAAGTGGAAATGTGAACATGATTCAATTAAGTCAGTAGTTGATATAATGTTATACTTGGAGACGCATGATTAACTGGTTTATTTATGAGCTGTAGAATTATTATTATTCGGATTTATCTTCATTCTTAGATTAACTGCTTTATTTATTTGGATGTGATTAATAACTTTAATTTTGATCATGTGTTTAATTAGAGTCACATATGCTGACAGTGTATAATTATTATATTATTTAAATAAGGTGCCAAAATATGGGATTAAAATCCTGCCAGGATTCAAAACTGAAAATAAAGTTCTGAAAGGTTAAACTAAGTGTTTGAAAACTCAAAATCTTACAAAAAAAAGTTTTGCAAGATCGAAAACTAAGATTTGCAAGCTTGCAAAACGTAAAAAAAGTAAAAAATCTCTGCAAACATTACTCTGTTTTTGAGTTTTCCTTCTTCAGAACTGCAACAGTTTTTTTTTACGATGTTGCGCAATGTTGCGCAAACAATTTTTCAGAGTTTCAAATTTGTCAGTGTTCTCCCAGTGTATTAGTTTGGTTTCCTGGTTTGAAACCTTGTAAATGCCGATCTGCAAACTGGTGTGTGAATGTGTGAAAAAAAGTTTTGAAACTCTGAAAATTGTGGTTCGAAAGGCCGAATCTTATGATGCATTAGTTTGTTTTCCTGGTTTGAAACCTTGTAAATGCTGATCTGAAAACTGGTGTGTGAATGTGTGAAAAAAGGATTTGAAACTCTGAAAAATGAGCTTCAAAAGGGCGAAACTGTACTACATTACATTAAATTTGCACTCCTACGGCAGACTATTTTTTCAGAGCTGAGTTTACAGCACCCACTTTGCGGAGATACGCCCACACAGTTGCGAGCTTGCGACTCACGTGATTTGTGGCAGCGTTGTCTCGCAGCTCCGCTCTGAAACTCTGAAAATCAGACTGAGCGAAAATGAAGCTTCGCAACCTCGCAACTTAAAAAAAAGGCCTGGAGGCAGGGCCTTCTGCTCTTGGCCAATGCTTGGCTGTCTGCTGAAGTACAGTCCAATCACAAGTCACATTTACTGGATAGAGGGATTGACAGACTGCTCCGCCAATGACAGACGCGGACAGGATCCGTGTTCAGGAAGCACGGCTCCCTGGACGGGCTGGCTGTCTCCGTCCAAGCGGTGCGTGGATGTGCAGAGGAAATGTGCGACGGGTGGAAGCTCAGGGCGGTTTGTTCATCAGCGCGATGTCTCCCGTGGTGTTGTGTCGGAAGATGCAGGAACTGAACCAGCGGTGAGTAAGAAATAGTAAGTAACATGTCAATTGTTAAGCTACGAGGAAAAGTCCGCTAGCCGCTAGGCTAACTTATGCTGCGTAACATGCAGGCGGTAAACAGTTTACAGGGAACTATCAGTGGAGACTATCAGCCAGACAAATCTCCACAGTTATTACGCGAAAATGTATGCCTTTGTTAAATGTGATTGTTCTATTAAGCCACGTTTTGTGTGTGGCAGTGGAGTCATTTTAAAGTTGACTTTAACCAGTAACAACTATTTGTGTTGTTTTTTCTTTTATAAAGCACTGAAGACGAGGCAGCATGCTGTGGTCATCACTCACAGGAGGACGGACAGAAAGAGGAGGAGGAGAGCAACAGAAAAAATAACTTATTCTAAATAATAGAATAAATACGGTTTAATCCACTCTACGTCTTGTTTATGTGTAAATACAGAGGAAGCTTTGGATAACTGCACATAGCTCGTTGTTACTGTGTTATTTGAGCATGGGAGAACAGTGGATACTTTTAATACAGCCCACATCTATAATATTACTGTGTAGCCACCATACAGTCTGTGGTAACTACAGAATAACGAGTGGACAACATGCAAGATTTTTTTCTTTTTACAACAGTCTGCATAGCTTCATCTATTGTGTGTTAGGAATGAAAATAAATATTAGGCTCCTCTGCACCCCGTTTACATTAAAGGTTAGTTGTGTTTGATCCACCTTCATATACAGTGTATTTCACAAGAGTACATCACTAACTTGAGAAAGGTAAGTTTGTTTTCTGCTCCAGCCTGCCTAAAGAGCTGTTGCAGTGCAGGATGAAAATAAACTTCTTTTTCAATGTATTATTTAAATCATGCGACCAAATCATTTGTTTTTTTTATTGAATTCAGTCCATTAATATATTATTTTGGTAGCACATCACAACTGAGAAAAACACCTCAATGAATTAATAGATGCTTAAGGAGGTCATTCTTTCTTGCAAAGCCTTGTTTCAGCTTTGTTTACTAGCACTGTAACTAGTAAGCAAGGGCGTCACTTTGTGTTGTAAAGTGGGGACAGAAGGTCTCAGAATAGGGGCGCCATGATAAATTTGTGTTATAAGATTAGACAATGCATGTGAATAAGACAAAAATATAGCACTAATTAGATGAAACTATGATGAAATATATGTGCTGGAGGTCTGGGTACTCCCTCAGAAGAGTTTAAGCATTGAATTTGTAATTTCCTGCATTCTGGAAACATTTTCTGCTCCAATTTACAGTGGAAATGTCTGTTTTTTATGAGGGAAAACTATATTGCTGTGCATGTTTTCTTATTTTGCAAATAAATCTTTCTCAAAGCATTTTCTTTTGTTAGTTAACATTTCTTGGTGCTACTTTTCAGAACGTTTTTAACAAATGCTTTCAAAAAGTGATGGGGACAAAATGTGGTGGGGACATGTCCCCAGTATCCCGAGTGTACAAGACACCTAGGCTTGTAGGTACCCAGCCTTTTAAGTTTAATACTTGCATATTGCAAACCATAAGAAGAGAACAGAATCAAACAGTTGTATTTGTTGAAATGTAAAAAGTTTTATTCATTGCACAGTGCCATCGTTAAAACCACCTTAAAACATTTGACAGCTGAATCAGATTATTCTGAGTCAGTTTAAGTTTAAAATATAAATGCTAAAGTAGTTGCCTTTACATCCAAAGGCCTCTTTGAGAGTGAACTGATGAATGGCAACTCATCTGTTAATAATTATTGGTCATTCATTGTAGACAATAACAATAAACTCCAGGATGAAGCTGTATGTCTCCTTCTGTCCGTCCTCCTGTGAGTGATGACCACAGCATGCTGCCTCGTCTTCAGTGCTTTATAAAAGAAAAAACAACACAAATAGTTGTTACTGGTTAAAGTCAACTTTAAAATGACTCCACTGCCACACACAAAACGTGGCTTAATAGAACAATCCCATTTAACAAAGGCATACATTTTGGCGTAATAACTGTGGAGATTTGTCTGGCTGATAGTCTCCACTGATAGTTCCCTGTAAACTGTTTACCGCCTGCATGTTACGCAGCATAAGTTAGCCTAGCGGCTAGCGGACTTTTCCTCGTAGCTTAACAATTGACATGTTACTTACTATTTCTTACTCACCGCTGGTTCAGTTCCTGCATCTTCCGACACAACACCACAGGAGACATCGCGCTGATGAACAAACCGCCCTGAGCTTCCACCCGTCGCACATTTCCTCTGCACATCCACGCACCGCTTGGACGGAGACAGCCAGCCCGTCCAGGGAGCCGTGCTTCCTGAACACGGATCCTGTCCGCGTCTGTCATTGGCGGAGCAGTCTGTCAATCCCTCTATCCAGTAAATGTGACTTGTGATTGGACTGTACTTCAGCAGACAGCCAAGCATTGGCCAAGAGCAGAAGGCCCTGCCTCCAGGCCTTTTTTTTAAGTTGCGAGGTTGCGAAGCTTCATTTTCGCTCAGTCTGATTTTCAGAGTTTCAGAGCGGAGCTGCGAGACAACGCTGCCACAAATCACGTGAGTCGCAAGCTCGCAACTGTGTGGGCGTATCTCCGCAAAGTGGGTGCTGTAAACTCAGCTCTGAAAAAATAGTCTGCCGTAGGAGTGCAAATTTAATGTAATGTAGTACAGTTTCGCCCTTTTGAAGCTCATTTTTCAGAGTTTCAAATCTTTTTTTCACACATTCACACACCAGTTTTCAGATCAGCATTTACAAGGTTTCAAACCAGGAAAACAAACTAATGCATCATAAGATTCGGCCTTTCGAACCACAATTTTCAGAGTTTCAAAACTTTTTTTCACACATTCACACACCAGTTTGCAGATCGGCATTTACAAGGTTTCAAACCAGGAAACCAAACTAATACACTGGGAGAACACTGACAAATTTGAAACTCTGAAAAATTGTTTGCGCAACATTGCGCAACATCGTAAAAAAAAACTGTTGCAGTTCTGAAGAAGGAAAACTCAAAAACAGAGTAATGTTTGCAGAGATTTTTTACTTTTTTTACGTTTTGCAAGCTTGCAAATCTTAGTTTTCGATCTTGCAAAACTTTTTTTTGTAAGATTTTGAGTTTTCAAACACTTAGTTTCAACCTTTCAGAACTTTATTTTCAGTTTTGAATCCTGGCAGGATTTTAATCCCATACCAAAAAGGTAAAGAAAAGTGGACATAATAATAATGTTTTTCTGTTAGCATTTAAAGGTTATCAACCTATTAAACTCCAATGATATATGAATTACAACTGTTTGATGTGGAAAATTAAATAAAAGAAAAGAAAAAAGATTTTAAGGAGCTGAGTTGTCCAGGAGTCCTCTGTCATCTCCTCCTTTGAAGTTCTCACAGCTTGGTGGCTTAAAACCTAACCAAATTTGCTATAATTTATCGCCCCACAAAACCATCTAGAGCACTTTTATCAGAATTTCCTGAACTTTTATCTACTCTTGTTTTAAATGATGAAAGAGTCATTGTTTGTGGTGATTTTAACATTCATGTTGATGATCCTACCAATGTTCATGCAACTGGCTTTTTAAATATAACCAATTCTTTCAACAACATGTCCATGGGCAAACACATAACCGTAGTCATACACTGGACATGGTTTTTACCCTGTGTGTTAGCATTTCATCTGTGGAATTACTGGATATGACCATATGTGATCACAAATGTATAGTTTTTAACTGTGAATCACCTGTTACTTTTACTGCCTCACCAACCTCTTCTTCTAATCACATCTGTTGGAATCTTTATGTATATAAGTTATCTCATATTTACTCAGTACATTGAAATACATTTATGAAATATAAAGCATTTACTAATATGAGTTTTTGAGTTTGTTACACAGGAAACCTGCAGTGGATGGGTGTCAGACAGGAGTCACAGAGCAGACATCCGAAGAAGCAGGAACCAAAACAGCTACTGATATGTGGCTGTGATAGCATACATAGTTCCTGGAAAAGTCTGACATCAACATATGTTAAACTAACAATGTCACAAGTTCATGTTGCTGCTTATCCCCTTTCCCCCATATAGCAGCAATGTGTATGTAACTAGGGACCTCCCTGAACATAATAAAAAGAGAGGAAGCGGCAGAGATGCTCAGAGCGGTTGGAGTTTGTAACTGAGTACATCTCTGTCCGTTCTCCTCGCGAGTGAAAAGCTATTAACTCTCTTGTCTTTCTTCCTTGTTTGATATTTTAGGTGTCTTAACCTGACATTTATTTGGTCCTTCGAGCCGGATACAAAGACACCTGAGGTTTCCAGTGGGCGAGGTGGAAACCGGGTAAGACTGTGCACAGCATCAATTCCTTTTCCAGGACCGAGTTTCAACTCGCCGACTGGGAACTGACGGTTGAAGGTATTCCAAGAAGAGAGACAATAGTGGTGAGTAGGCTTTTGAATTAAAAATGCAAGTGTGACTGAGGGTCAAAGCGCGTAGTGAAAACCCTATGAATCCTAGGCACTGACAGGTGAAGTAGGACAGTGGAGTCCTGAAAGGCACTGGGGAAGTGGCCTATAAATTTTGTGGACGACGGAGTCCAGCACAATAGGATCCCGAAAAATTCCGTGCAAAAGAGTGAATGTGTGAGTGAATGGGAAAGAAGTTCCACTAGGAGCCTCTTTCCATATAAAAGCAGTGGGGTTGTAAACAGTAAAACTGACGTGGATGCAGAGGCAAGAATTCTCCACTCGTGAGAGTTGAAGTGAGAATTACCACGACAGGTGTTTTTATTACTGTCCCACTGGGTGCGAAAACCAACGGTAGAACACCCTAGGTGTTGAAACATTGGACTAAATTTTGCAAAATGGGGAAAGGAGCAAGTAAACCTTTAACTAAGGAAGATTTAACGTTCAAAGACTGGAAGTATGTTGAAAAACTAGATCCAAAGCATGTAGAGCATCTTGACAAATGGATAAATGAATATGGGTTTGAGGGACGCCTCAACACCCAAAAATTAGCTGAATTACAAGATGCCATAATAAAAGACACACAGAATGACTCAAAGAAAAAAATAAAAGCTGGTTGGGACAGCATTGATTTTTGGAAACAAATAGCAAATAAACGAGAAGAGGGAAGCAGACAAGCTAAAGAAAGAGATGATTAATGAATAAAGAGTTTCAGAATTTTGCACATTGTTTCAGAGCCAAAGCAAACCTATTTCTTATTCCCACACCAACAATCTGGTTTACCATTTCTATCACATAAGCCTACAGCTAGTAAGCAGCCCTGGATAAATGACAGCATTCACAGCTTTAAAAGCGAATGAAGGAAAGCAGAGAGCAGATGAAAAAAAAGAACCAGTCTCCAAGTCCATTACCTCAGTATAAAGGATTTATTATCAAACTACAATAACATGGTTAAGAATGTTTTTCTGATCTCATTTTTACACAACATAATCCTAGATTTTTTTTAAGACAGTGGATCAACTGGTAAACTCAGCCCCTCCTTGTGCCTCAGCTGAAAGAAATGCTGAATGTCAATTGTTTTCATCTTATTTTACTGATAAGGTGGTGTCAATTAAAGCTCTCTCCCCCTCTGCCTCTTGCTCAGAGGTCCCTCACCAGCAACAAGATAAATTTTACCAGTTTTATCCCATTGACTTGTCTGACCTTTTAAGAACAGAATTACAAATGTGTCAAGTGTCCTCCAGCCCACTTGATGTAGCACCAACAAAGTTTTGACTGAAAGTAAACTCTGAAGAGGCACACCCAAAACCCTGACTACAAAGAGCCTTAAGAAAAAACAACCCGCAGGCCCTCCGAGAGGCAGGATGAAAGATGGGCCTAACAGGACGCGGACCACATGGTAACGACAGCAATATTAACAGACAACGAGATGAGTTGTAGAACTTCAGAAAAAGAAAAGGTCCTCCGGTATTGTGGGTGCGGATGGGAAAAGATTACCACATTCCCGTGGGCTGCGAATCCACCAGGGGAAGCGAAAGTGTGGGCAGAAGGGCAAACAGCAACCTTGCACTGCCTCAGCAGCTGAGACAAGACCAAGACGAAAAGCCAGGTCGAAAACCACAGAGCCGATGGACCCAATGTTGAAAAAGGCAAAGTTGTCACAGAGGAAGAAGGCCCACTGGCGGACGGAGAGCCCCCATGTGAGTACCAAGACCTCCGACCAGAGGACTGTCCAAAGAAAGAAGGGAAGGAGGGAAAAGGAGATTGACCTTCTAGTGCGAAGGTGCCGACAACTTTGGAAGAACTGGAGGAAGGGAACGCTGGCAGAAAAAGAGGGACTGAAAGCCTTGTGGGAGGAGGTGAGACAAAGCCTGACCAGGCTTCGCAGGGCTGAACGTATCCACAAGCGCGGAACGGAAACAGAAAGAACAAGCCAGCTTCTTTGAAGACCCCTTTATGCATGCCAGACAGCCACTGGAGGAGAAGAAGAGTGGAAACCTCGAAACCACCAGGGAGAAACTGGAACAGCACGTCAGAGAACGGTAGAGTGATCCAGTAAGGAACGTCCCATTAGGAACACCCAGGGGCCGTATTACAGAAAGTTTCCTATCTAATCTTTCCTATCTTCCTAAGATAGGAAGAGTCTAGATAGGATTTTTCTCAGTTTGTTATTACAGAAGCAAATCCTAACGAACTTTAGGAATCCTATCTTATCTTATTTCATCCGTCTTATCTCAAGGTTAGGAAATTCTAAATACGCAATCCAACATCGGTTATCAACTTTTATGTCTGTTACCTAGCAACCGATGACGCTTTTCTCTCGTCGCCAAGCTAAACTGATTTTAATCGCTGTATTTTGTAGTTTTTTTAATGAAACATACACTGAAAATGGAGCAAAAACAACAACTATCGTTGAACTTCAATTAAGATGACTTTGTTGGTAACCACCGTCGAGAAATCCAAATACACATAACGCTTAACTTGGGCAGAGTCAGAGAGAGAGTGGGCTAAAATAGTGGACAGTCACCTCCGCATATCCGGCATCCAACAGAGCGTTAATGCTGCCAAAAAGAAAACAAGTCCACTTACAAGTGATATGAAGAGAAAGGCAACTTTTGTGTCCACTGAGCAGAGGGAAGCTGCTGGTCGCCCCTCCTGTGCTCCCTCACTGACGCCGGCAGAAACCCATAGTTCTTCTCGTGAAAGGCTAATAAAGGCTGCGGGCTAATGTCATCATGTTTTTCATGTAGGCTATTTCTTGTCTCTAACAATCTCCTTCTATCAAAGACTTGCCTTAGGATCATTTTGTTACATCAAGACTTTACGTTATGGGCCTTTCTACTAACGAGGGTTTTGTCATCAAACACATCAGTAGAATCAATTAAGTTCCGCCCGTTGACATTTTGTTGATTTTGTAAAAGCAATTAAACAGCGACAATGTGGATTAAACGAGTTAGCAAACACTACCTGGTGGAAAAGTAAAAGTTAGGAGTGTTCTTAACAGCTATCCTAAAGTTTATTTAAGATTTTAGAATAGAGTAGAATAGAATAGAATTCAATTTATTGTCATTGCATGTCACAAGTACAAGCAACGAAATGCAATTGCATCCATCCAGAAGTGCTTTAGCAAGAATATATTACGAGCTATGTACATGCTATGAACAGTTTATACGTAAAGGTTTATAAATATGAATATAAAGGCTATGACAAACTATAAATATACAATATGCAAGTATTAATATTAATAAACAGCTGTAGAACTATAATTATTGTATTGTACAGCGTGATGTCTATACAGTATTTACAGTAGTGCAGTTAAAAAAGTCGGTGAAATATATGGATACAGTAGTGATATATGTTCAATCCATAAGTTTTAATGGGAGTGAGATGTCAGGAGGCAGAATTCAGGAGTCTGACAGCTTTAGGAAAGAAGCTGTTCCGGTACCTGGTGGCCTTAGTCCGGAGGCTCCGGTAGCGCCTCCCAGAGGGCAGGAGGGTGAAGAATCTGTGTGCTGGGTGACTGGGGTCAGAAGGAAGTGGTGCTCCGGCAATCCGCTGAGCGGCTTTCACCACCCTCTGCAACGCCTTCCGGTCCGAAGCAGAGCAACTCCCATACCAAACTGTTATACAGTTGGTCAGGATGCTCTCGATGGTACAACGGTGGAAGTTCACGAGGATGTCTGAGGACAGGTGGTTCTTTCTCAGAGTCCTCAAAAAAAAGAGGCGCTGGTGAGCCTTCTTGACCAGGTTGGAACAGCTAGTCGTCCAAGTGAGATCCTCGGAGATGTGGACTCCCAGGAACTTAAAGCTGTTCACACGCTCCACGGCCGTCCCCTTGATGTAGATGGGTAGGTGTGGGCTAGCATTCCTCCTGAAGTCCACAATGAGCTCCTTGGTCTTCTGAGTATTGAGCAGCAGGTTGTTGGTGTCGCACCACTCAGCCAGACGAACCACTTCCTCCCTATAGGCAGCCTCGTTGCTGTCTTTGATGAGGCCGATCACCGTGGTGTCATCTGCAAACTTAATGATGTTATTAGAACAGTTGACAGGTCTGCAGTCATAGGTGAGGAGGGAGTAGAGGAAGGGACTCATCACACAGCCTTGTGGTACTCCGGTGTTCATTGTGATGATGGATGAGCGGTGGTTATCCAGCCGGACATGTTGAGACCGGCTGGTCAGGAAGTCCAGTAACCAGTTACACATGAGAGAACTGATGCCTAGGTCTGTGAGTTTCCTGATGAGTTGTGAGGGGATGATTGTATTAAATGCTGAACTGAAGTCTATAAACAGCATTCTGGCATAGGTGTTTTTATTGTCCACGTGTGAGAGGACAGAGTGCAGCGCTATGGAGACTGCATCCTCTGTGCTCCTGTTCTGACGGTATGCAAATTGATGGGGGTCCAGGGTGGGGGACAGGATTTGAGGTGTGCTAGGACCAGCTGCTCTAAGCACTTAGTGATGATTGGGGTGAGGGCTACCGGGCGGTAGTCGTTAAGGCTTGATGGGTTGGAGTTTTTGGGTATCGGAACGATGGAGGTGGATTTGAAGCAGGCTGGTACCACAGCATGGGCCAAGGATAGATTAAATATGTCCGTCAGCACCCCTGCCAACTCCCCAGAACACACTCTGAGAACACGCCCAGGGATGCCGTCAGGACCTGCAGCCTTGTGGACATTAATCCTGCTCAGCACCGCTCCTACATCAGTGGGGGAGAGAGTCAGAGGTTGGTGTTCTGAAGTCACCACTGCCTTAGTCACAGTTGTTGAGTTCTCCCGCTCAAAACGAGCATAAAAGTTGTTGAGCTCGTTGAGGAAGGAGATATCAGAGGATGCGGGGGAGGGTTTGATGGTCCGGTAGTCTGTGATTATCTGGAGTCCTTGCCACATACGTCGGGGGTTGGAGTTGGAGAAGTGTTCTTCTACCTTCCCTTTGTAGTGGTGTTTGGCATTTTTGATGCCCCTCTTCTTAGCCCTGGCTGTACTGTAGGCCTGTGCATCCCCTGACCTGAAGGCGGTATTATGGGCCTTCACCCAGAAACAGATTATTATGTACCCCAACCAGAAGCCTTGGATGAACCGGGATGTCCGTCTCCTCTTGGTGACACTGTGTAGTCGTGGAGATGTGGTCCAGTACATATGTGGCGTACTGGTTCAAGTCTGTATGGGTGAACATATTCCAGTCTGTGTTTTTGAACCAATCCTGGAGCACAGCGTCTGTCCCCTCTGGCCACACTTTTATCGTCCTCACGGTGGGTTTCACGCGTTGGATGAGGGGTGAGTACCGTGGTGTGAGGAACAGGGAGAGATGGTCCGATTGTCCAATGTGGGGGAGTGGTATTGCTTTGTAGGCTCCAGAAATGTTAGAATAAACATGGTCCAAAATCTTGTCCCCTCTGGTGTGACAGGAGACATGTTGGTGGAATCTGAGGAGGACTGTCTTTAGGTTGGAGTGGTTCAAGTCACCAGCAACAATAAAGGCAGCCTCAGGATGTTTAGTCTGATGTTTGATAATGGCTGCATAAAGATCTTTCATTGCCAGCTTAGCATTTGCATCCGGGGGGATATACACTGCAGTGAGTATTATGGAAGTAAATTCTCTGGGGAGATAATAAGGTCTGCATTTGACCGTTATAAACTCCACATTAGGTGAGCAGTGACTCTCGGTTGTAGCAGAGTTCATGCACCAAGCATTGTTAATATAAATGCACAAACCTCCACCTCTGGTCTTGCCGGAGTCATCTGCTATCCTGTCGGCTCGATGTATGTGGTGTCCTGCTAACTCAATAGCATTTCCCGGGCAGCTGTTGTTTAGCCATGTTACGAAGTTAGGATGCTTCTGAATATTGACTTAGGAACTGTTAATCTGTAATGACCTTTTTCCTAAATCAGTTCCTAACCCTTATAACCATGGTTACCGAGCAGTTAGGAGAGGATCTGCCGGTTAGGAAGTTTCTGTAATACGGCCCCAGGTGACTAAGCCTGCACCCCCGACTGTTGCGTTCAACAATCATGTCCCCCCAAGGTCAGTGAAGTCAGGCAAGTCGTGAAGAAGGCAAGGTCCTCATCAGCGCCACGCCCCAATAGAATCCCCAACAAGCTCTATAAGACCTGCCCCAAGGTACTAGAGCTGCTATGGTACCTCATGAGAACTGCCTGGAAAAAGCAACTCATTTCATCCGAGTGGCAAAGAGCTGTAGCGGTCTTCATCCCCAAGGAACTGAACTCCAAAGACATTAGCCATTTCAGAAACATCGCTCTGTTGAACATAGAAGGAAAAATCTTCTTCTCAGGGTTGGCTAGAAGGATGACCACCTACCTGCTTGAGAATGGCTACAGTGACACCAACTGCCAGAAGGTGGCACCCAGGCTTCCCAGGGTGTCTAGAGCACTCTACAATGATCTGGGACCAGATCCAAAAGGCCAAACGGGAGAAGACAGAACTGCACGTCGTCTGGCTCGATCTTGCTAACGTGTATGGATCAGTCTCACACCAGCTGATAACCTACGCCATGGAGTTCTTCCATATGCCCTCCCGCATAAAGAACATGGATGCATCCTACTTCAATAATGTGCTTTGCCCTCCAAGATTTTACCACCAGGTTGCAAAAGTTAGAAGTAGGAATCACCATGGATTGTGCCATCTTCCCCATCTTGTTCGTGTCAGTTTTTGAGGTAATCCTCGTCGGAGCAAGACAAATGGTTGGGGACATCAAGCTACCATCTGGGCAGAGACTACCCCCACTGAGGACGTACAGAGCCTTTCTCTCAGAAAAGGAGTAAGAAACGACAGCACCATTTTCGTCGTAGGGGGAGAGAAAATCCCACTCCTCTCTGAGCAACCCATTTAAAGCCTGGGGAGGCAGTACACTGCAGAGCTTATGGATAAACAGATGGGGAGAATTGTGATGAAACAGTTCTCAGAAGGTCTGGCAAAGATCGATCAAAGCCAGCTCCCAAGAAAGTACAAGGTCTGGTGCTACCAGTTTACACTCTACAGAGGGTGATTAAGGCCACTTAAAATGAGTGAGATCCCCTCATCCACTGCAAGCAGGATGGAAAAGCCAATGCATTCATCCAAAAGTAGTTGGGGCTGCCACAGCGCCTTTCAGAAACAGGCCTCTTTGGAAGGAACACCCTGCAACTGCCATTTCAATCAATCAGTCTGGGCTACAAGCAGGAAAAGACCAGGCTGGTTCTTGAGTTAAAGGAACACTCCGACTTTTTGGGACTTTAGCCTATTCACCTTATCCCCCAGAGTTAGATAAGTCCATACATACCTTTTTCATCTCCGTGCGTGCTATAAGTCTGTTTGACGCACCCACCGCGAGCCTAGCTTAGCACAAAGACTGGATGTACATGGTTGCAGTTAGCCTACTAATCCAAATAAGTGAAAAAATAACGCAAACATTTTCCTATTTCCAGGTTGTGATTTGTATAGTCATAGAGTGTACAAAAACAAAGTCATATGAGATACAGACATATTTTAATCATGATAAATACTGGGAACTATATTCTCTGAAGGCGAAGCACTGCTACTTGAGCGGAGTGATACCGCAGCACCTGAGACGTGCCGTTGTTTCTTCTGTCAACAAAACAAACGTGACTAACTAGCTAGTAGCGGACGTGAATGGCGATCATGGCTGATTTTGAGGAAATGTCAGATGATTTTTACTTTGTATCAAACCAAGATCCTGAACCATATCGGTTTGAGCCAGAATACACAGACGAGGAGTTACAAAGTTTTGAGGCTGATAGACAAGATGCCGAACAGACTGAGGAGGTCGAGGGGAGAATCCGAACGAACACGGACTGGTGGTGTAAATGTGGAACATGCCAACCTATGCCCACAGAAAGCGAGTGCATTTGTTGTAGTGAATGGGACCGGGTATTGCCATCAATGGCAAGTCGTGATGACAATGAAGATCTTTGCGTCACTATCACGGAGGTATTCTCTGCCCTGATACACCCGGCGGTTGTCGATTTTTTTTTCCTGTTGTGACAAGATCAACTGGAAGAAACGCCCCCATGCCGAGTGAACCGAATGGACAGCTGTCCTCCAAGTAAGTGCATTTTGAATGATCATAATGCATACAGGTAGTATAATGCAATTGTAGTATATACACGCAAAAACAAAATATACACACATGCCAACTGACTGTTGCCACCCTTGAAATAGTCTGTCATGATAACCCGTACACTTGATTGTCTAATTATTCATACAAATTTTTCTGTGCTCTAAGTCAATACAGGTTGGTGTCCTACCACATAGTGTTGGAGTGGGCCCTGAAGGGAGAAACTTTGGGTAGAAGCAGTCGTAAACCATTGCCATCATGTGTGGTTGGTGCCATTCGAAGAAAATATCCTTCAGAGACTGGTGTCTATGTGGGATTTCAAGAGGCTGAGGATGCAATTGAAATGTTCTAAGTATGCATGTGTCAACACCAATCATATATAAAGTAATTAGCCTATACTACATGTCTTTATCATACACAAACCATAAACTTGTGATATTCATAAGTATTACAGGAATAAAAGTTGCATATTTATTTGTGTTGGCATTACTGTATATGTTGTATAAAATATTACTGTGAATAAAGATATGTGACAACATAAAATATAAAAGAGCAACCTACAAATGTCAGTGTAGTTGTAGTCAAGGAAATAAATTATTGTTTTGTCCCTGACTACATTAGTCTGTAATACACTTTGCATATTCTAGTCATCTTGTCTGATACTTTGGCACTGGTCTATGAACTACACCTCCTTAGTTTTTGTTCTCTGTCCACATAGGTTCCATCCTTTGACCTCCTACAAGACAGCAGAGCTTTATTTCATTTTGAAAATATGTGAAACCATTGTTTTCTTTTTATTTATAGTTATATATTTTATACTTCAAATAAATTTTTCTAACTTCTACATTTGTCTTTTCATTTTTATTGACATGTGTGTAGTCAGTATGAGATTGTACACCTTTTACTGTACAACTAGTTGGCCTACACAAGGCAGATAAGAGAACGAGAAATAATGAGAAATATTATTTATTTTACAATTGCTGTACCACAATAACCAAAAACAATATACAACAATAACAAAAAAGGCACTTTGGGTGGCAGTGGTGACATATTGAAAAGTAGGACTAAAGAATGATAGGTGGGTGGGGTGGGTGTCCTTTTATTTATTTATAACCATCTCATACCATTATGAGTCTGGACCTGTGAACCTTGATGTGTGTCCGGCAATGACATCCTCCTTCCTGGGTTTTGAAACTGTGGCGATGTTAGCAGCCAAACGTGGAACTTTGACATGCGATAAGGGGTCTTGGTATTTCACCAATGGATCCAGCCTTCTCTGAATGACTGTGTCCATCAATTCGTTCCTGAAAGTCTGTGTTGTTTCCTCGTAGACTGGTCGGGCAATCCATTGTTTGGATTGTTTTTGGAATATCACATTGTGTCTTTGGAGGCCTGAAATGAAAATCAACATGATTGAGGAGTTTGGTCTGTTATGATTCTGTTCTGAAGGTTAATAAATAAATAAATAAAAAATGTAATATTATTTGCCAGTTATACCAGCAAAAGTGTTGGTTTGTAAATGATAAATATGTTCTATTATAATTTTAGGCGAAACATTACATACAAATCAATACTGACGTGTATGGCTGCAAAATTTGAAATATCCGGAGGATATATTGTTTTCTGATATGATATATGTTTAGAACTAACCAGACACTGTTTTTGCTTGTTCACGTTGTGTTTCGTGGTTCTCATTATGGTCCATGACTGCCAACATTGTTCGTGCTTGCATTGATGCATATTCAAAGTGCAATCTTTTGGGACAGTATTTTAGAAGAACATTATGGTATACCTCAAGTTGTCCTGTTGAAACAGAAATAAAGACAGTGCAAAATAGAAAATACTTTATAAACAGTACATGGAACAATGCTTACAAGTAGTATGAATGATCTGTTGAATATTGGAGTTATTTTATTTTCATTATCGTCTGTGGTGCAATATTACCTTCGAAAACATTGTAAAACAGTTTCACATAAATGGTTCCCACAGAAACTAAAATCTATGGAGGCAATTCAATAGCTGGGAAATCTTTGACAAACATACCTGTGTGTTTGAACAGTGCCATTTGTTCCAGGTCTTTCAGGAGGCGTGCATTCATCACCACTTCATAAAGGGCCTTGTAGGCAGGGGAGTCTTCGGCCAACCATTTCTTCCTCCATTGCTCGTTCGCTGGCAGTTCAGTGTGGTAGCATTTATGTTCCTTGCCATCTTCTTCCCAGCGATGGACCCTGCAGATATGATGGAGAATTGACTTCCATCGTCTCAACAATTCCTGTAACAATACAGCACAAGCAGAAATCTATTCAGCATTGTCATAACAGACAGTACGAATAAAATAATTTGAACCAAAATAGAACCTAATTAATAAATTAGATGTCCAAAGGTGATGTATGCACGCCAGTAGTCAAATTACACTGTGCACTATAACCGGTATAAATATGCACATGAGAAATAAATTAAGACTTTGCCTTTGCAATATGTCTGTGTGTATATAATGTATGATTGTGCACCTTTGGATCTCCTTTAGATGAGCTACAGCTCCACCACATGTGATTGATCACACTCTTTATCCAAGGAGCAAGGGCCATGCAGTTCTTGCGATTGGATGCCAAAATCAATTTTCTTTTAATTCCTGAATTAAAATAAGGAAAAGCATTATAATAATAGTACACTTCAGAAAACACAAAGATACACAGAGAGTAACCCAGACAGCACAGCCGAAGTATCAGGCGTTGTGAACAAGTTTACATTTACAACAATAGACTAACCTTTTCCAGTATGCCATGGATCAAATTGGTGTTCTATATTTGGAAAATCCTCCCTCATTATTTTCCTGATAGAGGGATGTGGGTCAGTTGTGACAACCTTTACATTGATGCCTTCATCTAGGAGCTTTTCCAATCCTTTCTTGAAACCGATTGGCTCCATGGCAACAGAACTTTTGGCCTGGGTCACCTAGAGGGAAAAAGTATAAGACGTTTGAGAACAGTGACTGAGTTTTTGGATTTATTATTATATTTATCATTAAAAATTTTTACCTGAATCAACTCAAAAGTTACAATTTGATTGGTGGAGTCATCCATGAAGGAATACGTAGTGTATTTGCAGGAATGGACTGGGCTATCACTTCTCCCATCTCCGCAGATCTGTACTCCCTCACCATCCAGAGTCTGGCAGATGAGTCTTGCTCTTATAGTGTCCTCCTGCTTCTTGTATTTTTCAGCAATAACTGGAATCAGGTAGCTGGACTGTATACTGTAGTAGGTGGTTTAATGTGGCAGCTGAATGTTCAAAAGCTCTGCCCACTCAGCAATATCTGTGTAGGTAGCACCGGTGAAGAGAGTTGCTGCTGCTGATAGCAGGTTGTTCTCCGCCATTCCACGGACACTCGGGCATGATTCCCAATCTCCGGTGTGTCCACTGTTACATTTCCATATTACTCTGATCCTGGTGCCAGATGTTTTCACAATTTGGTTCAAATCACACATTTCAGATCCACAAACAGTGCATATTTTAAAGAGTTCCATGAGTTTGGACTCATTTACCAGCCACTTTCTCTCTTTCCATCCTCTATGTTGTCCAGGAATGCTTGCCATGCTTCCTGTGGTAGAGGTGGAGGGGCTTGTGTCAGGGACAAAACTGGAATCAGCAGGATCAGCGGCTGGTTCAGAGGCAGGTTCTGAGGCCATGCTGATATCCAAGGCTGATGTTGCTGAACTGATATCCATTTCAGAATAATCAATTTGTTGTGTTTCCTGTTGACGACAAAACAACATGTAAAAGTTTAGTTTCTCATGGCACCTTTAGAAGCATACATCTGGGTGTGGAACGTGTTGGTTTTCATTTTACAGTTTTTCTCAAATGCTAAAACACAAAAGCCAATCCTCTAAACCAAATGACCAGTTGTCTAAACACATTTACTAAATCTAGCCATCATTTTCCAATATCATAAACACATTTCACATGAAGACACAATTCACAAAACACAATCCTCCGTTCTCATAAATCTTAACACATTTTTCCTTGCTAAAACACAAGTTGCAAAAGAACTCTGCTCATATTCTCAAATGAAAGCTCATGTGATGCAAAATGCTTGCCACAGTCAGCAATATTTGAACACAATGAACACACCTGGCGTCATTCATTACACACAACGACTCAAAATTGAAGACACTTGTTGCTAATGCTGTGACCACATGTATAAAAGCAAGTTCAGAGTGCACAGTTTGCTGAAGATTCCAAACAAACACAATGGATGAAGGCAGAGTCAGGGGAAGAGGAATTCGAGTCAGAGGAGGGAGAAGAGCTGGCCATGGAAGAAGAGGAGCAGGCCAACGAGGAAGAGGAGGAGGCCAACAAGGGAGAGGAGGCAAAGGCAAAGAGGCCGTAACATCATTGGCCAATGAGCCATCACTGAGGTTCCTGGCCAGCGGGGGTAATATTACTCTTTGTGGGGCCATGGGTTTGGAGGGGCTTGTCCACCGGCAAGCTGTCCTTGGGTCTTACAACACCCAACGTCTCCTCACCTTCCTAGAGGAGCTAAAAGACATCCTCCTGGACCGCCAACAACACCATCCTGGGTCCGCTCATCACATTTATGTGATCATTTGGGACAATATATGCTTCCACAGAACAAACCAAATCAGAGAGTGGTTCACCACCAACAGTAACCACTTTTTAAACGTCTGTCTGCCACCCTACTCCCCTTTCCTGAACCAGTATAGAGGGGTTCTTCCCATCGTGGAGATGGTAGGTTTATGACAGACAACCATACACTAGAGAGAACCTCCTAAGGGCAATGGGGCTGGCCTGTGTTGACATCCCAGTGGAGGCCTTCCAAGGATGGATTCGCTATTCCAGGCCGTTTTTCCCACGGTGCCTGGCAAGAGACAATATAGCCTGCGATGTGGATGAGGTGATGTGACCCGATGAAGCTCAGCGACATGATGCCGCACAGTGATTGTGGTGTGAATAAAGTAAATAAAAAAACTTCACACCCTGATCATGTTTTCAAGAGTGCTGTTGTGCGCAATAGATTCTGTTTTTGCATTTGAGTTACAGTAGTGTACATGCAGAATTTACTATAGATTTATACTCTTCATATGAAACTCACAAATCTAAATGCCTAATCCTCTGCAGAGATCTAAGAAGATCCTTTACTGTAAAGTTTCTAAAAATATGCATTGGCAGTTATGAAACAAAGAACCTTCTCACAAATTGAGCATTGTGTTTTCAATTGTTTTGCTGTAGTGTGTAATGATGTGTATAGTGTTTACATTTTTGAAAGCTTCGAGCTGCTCTTTTGGTGTGAAAGTTTGAGTTTTGAAGTGAGAAGGTGTGGTTGTGTTTATGTAGCTTTAGAAAAGGCTGTTGTGTTTAGACATTGGGGAACATGGAGGAAACGTTTGTGAAATGTGTTTTAGCATTTGAGAAAAACTGTAAAATAGATTTTCAATATTCAATTAATTGACTGTTATATTTGGCATTTCATGGTGATCTAGATAAGTGTCAGCTGAATTATCAAAATGCATGTAAATTGACTTTTTTTGATAATATTTTTTACCTATCATGAATAGAGAACCTGGCTTGCTACTTACATCAAAGATAAGACTTTTTTTTGAGCTGCAGGTAGCCATCATTATGGACGATGAAGCTGTGTCCTATAAAGTAAATATAGAATTTGTTACATTTATCACACAGAACGTATAACACCATTGAATGATAAATTATTAATTATCCTACAAATTGGCGTGTCCAGCTGGGTGCCAAGGCAATCAATGCCTTTGTCCCTGTAGCTGTCTGAGCAGGACTTTTGAGCTGCAAAGGTAGTGGGGCTTTGAACTCTGCAGTAGGTACAGTACAGGTTTTTCGGGGGGTGGAGTGTGGTACACCTGCAAACAGGCTGGAAACATCCTCAACTTCCAGTTGATCCAGCTGCAGGTTACTCAGCTCATCCTAATTAATAAATATCACAGAACACAAAATAATAAATCATTATTACAGGAATCAATATACATCTAAAATGCAATTTATTACAGTGGAACCAAATGTATTCAACAGCATATAATACAGTAATGGCAGATAATTGTATTACAATAGGCTAGAATAAGGAAAAAGTAATAGCACAAGGCAAATTGTTTTTGCACAATGAACCCACAGACAGTAGCCTACCCGTGCTGGACAATATCACTTTTTCTAAAAGAAAAAAAAGAAAATAAAAATGACCCTCCCCGATAAGATTCATTAGCAAGGTGAAGGCTACTACAGTTATGAGTTTACCTCTAGCTCCGTTCTAGTTTTACCTGGGCGACAGAGCGCGTTCTAGGCAACAATTCAAACATTACAGGGGATATACATGGAGCGCGTAAACAACTGCAATATAGTAGTTTCCACCCTAATCATATAGTAGTGTGACGAGCATTACATTAGATCTAAGTTAGCTAATGGCACTGTTACAGTAACGTTAGGCTAAACATCTAAAAGATAACGGAACACTTACCGCAGCCGCAGCACTTTGTCCTGTAAGTGATTTGGATGGGATGGCCGTGTCCTTCAGCACACGTTTCATGGTTCTTGTGGCAAATTCCATTTTTTCAATATAGTCGTCGTCATTGAAATGTACAGAGCAAACATAATGTCCCTTGATACTCTCCTTAGGTGTGTTTGGATCAATATTCAGAGCAATTAGCCATTTCTTCATCCGGTCAGCGTTTCTAGTTGGGATTCTGTGAAACATCATGGTATTACCTGGTCTCCCTGTTTATTGTCGCAGCTCTTTACACTGCAGCGAAAACCCATGATTGTAAAACACGCTTTTACTATTTATAATTTGCTGACTCTGTAGCTAACCCAAACTCTGAACGAACTTTCCGCTCCTCCTCACCACGGCGCGTCTCAGGTGCTGCGGTATCACTCCACTAAGTAGCAGTGCTTAGCCTTCAGAGAATATAGTTCCCAGTATTTATACTGATTAAAATATGTCTGTATCTCATATGACTTTGTTTTTTGTACACTCTATGACTATACAAATCACAACCTGGAAATAGGAAAATGTTTGCGTTATTTTTTCACTTATTTGGATTAGTAGGCTAACTGCAACCATGTACATCCAGTCTTTGTGCTAAGCTAGGCTCGCGGTGGGTGCGTCAAACAGACTTATAGCACGCACGGAGATGAAAAAGGTATGTATGGACTTATCTAACTCTGGGGGATAAGGTGAATAGGCTAAAGTCCCAAAAAGTCGGAGTGTTCCTTTAAGAGAGTCCGCTGACCAAGCTGTAAGGAACTTAAACCCTAAGGTTCGGACAGGCCGAAAGTGGAACACCCAAACTGAGGTCGACCAAGCCATCAGTCATCTGCAACATCAAGAGATTGTCGTCAGAGTCCAGGCGGGAAGAGCAGGGCTAGGGTGAGGAGAAGTGCCACGGTTCTGGTTCAAGGCCAGCTACAAAGAGAGGAAGGAGATGGTGGTGGCGGAGGTGACAAGAATGGAGAAAGAGCACTACAAGATCAAGGCCGTGTCGCAGGGCAGACAGGGAAGGTGGACAACCTAGGAGGGAATTGTCAACCGAAACATCACCTGGGCAGACCTGTGGAAAATTCCGCAGGCAAGGCTCAGCTTCCTCATTCGTGCAACCTACGGCAGGCTTCCATGTCCTTGGAACCTTCACCAGTGGTTTGGGAGTGAGGAAGGCTGCACACTCTGCAATACCCCTAACGCAAGCCTCCAGCACATCTTGTCAGGCTTTAAGATTGCGCTTTAGGGACGCTATAGATGGCATCACAACCAGGTCCTGAGAAAACTAGCCGAGTTGATAGAGGAGCGTCAACAGGGCAGCAAAGGGGTACCACCAGCAGAGAACCACAACCACATCACCTTTGTCTCGGAAAATGGGGGAAGAAGAAACCTCAGGCAAAGAGAAACAGCTAGACCATTTTCCCTTGACCAGGAGAGGAATATGAGAGTTGATCTCGACAGGCAGCTCCGTTTCCCGGTCGAGATTACTGCTAAATCTCTTTACCCCGACATAGTGGTGTGGTCTACCAAGGTAGAATCCGTGATCCTCATTGAGGTCACAATACCAGCGGAGGAGGGGATGGAGGCCGCCTATGAACGTAAGAAGGCTACTCAGAGCTGACTTCTGAGTGCTGGGAGGCCGGCTGGAAGACCTCCGTCTACCCAGTGGAGATTGGATGCTGAGGCTACGTGGGACTGGGAGACGGGTGACAGGGAGACGTCCCTGTCACTGCTCCACCACCAGGAGACGTCCCAGGATGAAAGGAATGAAACAATGGTGAACATTGGTTCCTGGCTGATGACCCTGCAGCTGACCTGTGGTCACCGGAGGAGGTGTGACCGGCAGCAATGCCTAGCAGGTGTTCCATCTACCTGTACTTTTCACAATGGATTCTATAGTGCCCTGTTGTCTTTAACAGCTCCCTATCTACCGGTTATGTCCCTGATTATTTTAAAACTGCTTGTCTGAACCCACTTTAAAAAAGCCTGATCTGGATCCCTCCCTCCCTCAAAGACCAATTTCCAAATTACTTTATATATCAGAGATTGTTAAAATGGACTCTCATTTGACCTTTGAGGCTCACATCAAACATCTCTGCAAGACCTCCTTCTTCCACCTCAGGAACATCGCCAACGTCCCACACTCGCTCCTGCAGATGCGGAAAAGCTTGTCCACGCTTTTGTCTCCTCCAGGCTGGACTACTGCAATGCGCTCCTCACCGGGATCCCTGAGAAAAGCCTTTAGAAGTTGCAGTACATTCAGAACAGCGCTGCTAGGATCCTGTTGAGAGTACGCAAACATGACCACATCACCCCCATCCTCAAATCACTCCACTGGCATCCTGTCTCACTCAGGAATGAGTACAAGGTCTCCTTCCTTACCCACCAGTGCATCTATGGTGAAGCCCCCCCCTACCTCAAGGAACTCCTCTCCCCACAGACCTCAACCCTCCGATCTGCCTCAGCATATCTCCTGAAACCTCCCAGAACCAAGCTCTGTACTATGGGAGATCGGGCTTTCTGCTCAGCTGCTCCCAGACTGTGGAATGCTCTCCCTGACCACCTGAGGACACCACAGACTGTGGATGCTGTTAAATGTGGCCTTAAAACCCACCTTTTTAAGAGAGCTTTTGATTGAACTCTTGAACTTTTTTATAGAACTTACCTGTTTTATCATGTAGCACTTTGAGATTTGCACAAATATAAAGTGCAATATAAATTAAATGTATTATTATTATTATTATTATTATTATTATTATTATTATTATTATTATTTTACAAAGAATTGTGTCCAAAACAAAAACCAATGACTTTTTAATATCTGCTGATGAAGGCATGTACTCAGTCCTAGTACTCCTGGACCTGCGTTCGGCATTATTGATCACAACTAGGGACGGGGATTGTTCACTTTTATTGATATTGATAACATTACTGAGACTGCTTAACGATCCAAGTCTTTATTGATACCACTATCGACACTATCCAATTATTTGGTGATGATTATCTGGTAAGACCAGATCCAAGGGGCATAAGGGAGGCCGGTAATGTATGAGGAAAATATTCCATGTGTGATAACATTGTTATATACTGAGATGACATATCACATTGAGATAAATAACTGTGTATATTAGCTCCCTGGTTGTTTTTCAATTAAATACAGGATTACCAAGATAAATACCTCTAAATGTTGCTTCTAGAGCAGCAACATTAATGTTTACAACACAACGTCACAAACTCAATATGTGACATCACAATACTAAGTAACACATCTTCTCACTGCCTGCAGGTAACATTACCTGGTTGAAGGAGAAGCGGCTGGTTTGGCTCAGCCAGCAGTTGAGTTTACAACATTGTGCCAAATTTTAGGACTACAGACCAGTCTATGCTACAGTTTGAAACACTTCATATCCTGCATTCAGATTTTTTCTGTACCAATTTATTGAGGAAATGTATTTAAAAGCAAACACAAAATTCAGATGACAGGTGACAATTCAAAATATATAAAAATATAGTGTAATATAAGGCAGTAAGGCTCTCAGACATTCCGATATGTTTCTCATGTATAGTAACACTTCTCATTTAATTTCA
Organism: Lepomis macrochirus; assembly: GCA_024633595.2. Lineage (NCBI taxonomy): Eukaryota > Metazoa > Chordata > Actinopteri > Centrarchiformes > Centrarchidae > Lepomis > Lepomis macrochirus. Next base: position 3,979,433 of record JALXJV020000010.1, on the reverse strand, counting down.
TCCTTGCAGAGTCAACACACATGCAGGCATTACTTAAATGTGCATGTGGCACCTCAATAAGAAATTAATTAATTTTAATTCAGTTATAAACTCCTGGACCAATTGCTCCTGTGTTTCAGCAGCTTTTCTGCTCATGTTCGAACATTTCTGTACATTCAGAATCTCTCCCACATACATTTGCAGAATTCTATTTTGAGACAAAAGTCGTAGTATTACGACAATAAAATTGCAATCTCATGAGATTTAAGTCATAATATTGTCCCTCTGATGTACATTACCGTGTGTTATTGTTCTGCTGATATGATAGTAGGCTACCCCCTTTAGACCGTCTGTCAGACACAGAACCCGTCTTGGACTGTACTTGATGAGATGAGCGCACTGCTCTTCATCAGAAAAAGGAAAATTAACACTTGTGATCACATAAAACTCAACACAAATCCACAAAAATGTAAGCTTAAGCTCCTCTGATAAAGTTCAGTTAACTACCACTTAAGAGGGAATTAAGCATCCTGGAGCAGAGACAGTCAGAGCAAAGTGCCTCTGAGCAGGGCGGACAAAGACAGCAGGACACAGAGCTACTGGTGTACTGGTGGTGTGTTGTGTTATTCTCTCGCTACTTTGCCATGGACTGATAGCTGTTTGTGTAGCAAATACATTGACAATATTTATATCTAAATGTTTTTATTACAATTTTGCTAGAGACAAATCAGTAGTCACGGACAAGCCCTGAAGCTGTGAGCAATGCTCTTCCTCTCTCTCTCTAAATGCAGGCACGCTGAGTAATGGTGGTGGGGTTCTTCAAACAAAATGTAGCAATATTATTGCAATTAGCCTCTGTTCTTTCAAGATCTCTGAGACAGGCTGCGTCATAATGATTATTGCATATTAATATGCAAACTATTTTTGAAGTTGTTTTTGAGTAAAAATCGGGGCTACAGTCAAAACATTCAGGGCTAAAGCCCCGGAAAAATTACCCAGTGACACCGATGGACAGACCAAGGCACTGGGTGGGGATATCTGGAACAGCTTTAGAATGGTTTAGAATCATTCTACCTGTCCAATAGGAGGTTCTGTGTGTCTGTGAATAAGTATGTCTTTTCATTCTGTTCGGTTAAATATAGTGTGCCTTAGGGGTCATCTTAGGACACCTTTGATTTTCCTTGTATTTGCTTACCCCTTGGACACAATATCCAGAAACATAGTATCTCTTTTCATGTTTATGCTGATGACACAAAGATGTACCTGCCCATGTTCACTTACTGACTGCCTCTGTGATGTCAAAAATTGGATGTCAAATGATTCCCTACAATACTTAACAAGTAGTACGCAACGAGAAACCAAACAGAATGAAGAGAATAGATGAAAAAAAAATAATGGAAAAAAATGAATTAATAAAATGGAATACTGCTTTCTACCACCATCACCGCCCCCACTACCACTAGTAAGAATATTGAATTAAGCAGTGTTGGATAGGCCCTCGTGTTGTGATACACGTTGGGGCTTGTTGTGGCCATGGTGCAGTGGCCCAAGGTTGGGAGACGGCATATTTTCAGGGCAAGACTGAGCATATACACTGAAGTAATAACTTCAGTTTCATGGTGAAGTATTGAACTTTGAACCCATGCCACAGACACGACCATTGACGAAAACTCACAGAGAACATACATTTTCATCTTCAATGCCTTAACATTCCACAGAAAAAAATGAAGTTGATCTGATTACTTCTGCTGGAGGAGTTCATTAAAGTATTGGACCTGTAAATCAAAATGATCATTATATCCAAAATGGCCGACTTTCTGGTGGCTTTAGGATATTGCTTCAAGGGTTCTTTTTTATTTGAAATGTGTGCCACAGAATTGTGTTGAAGAGTCATTTCCTGCTGCCAGTTGGTGGCGCTATGACTATGAATGAATATTGGATGTGTTAAGGGCATGACCATTATCAAATGTATGAAATTTGGTACAGATATGAACATAAACATGATTATGAGGAAAGAACTGAAGTTATAAAAAGTGCTGTTGTATGATGACAGAACAGAAGTGTGGACATTTATCTTCACTGAGTCCAAGAAAATACTGGAAGAAACAGCAGCTTAAGTACAACACAGACAACACTGTCAGTATGCTAACTACTCTGCTGGAGACTTCAGTGAATAAACAACACATTTTGGTTATCCTTGGTCCCTCGCAAAACATGTTAATCAGCAGCAATTATTTAACAGCAGCACTTAGCGAATACAGCCCATCCACAATGGTATGGTGTGCCTCCACCTTCCTCCAGACCCCAGACCCATAACACTTGAACCTGACTCTAGTTTCCATATGTGACAGAGGGTGATCACCTGTTTCCTGCATAGTCAGAAGGACAGTAGTCCCCCATCCTGTGGTCTTGACAAAGGCTGGATAGATACACACACAGAGACACTGTCACACATGTCCACACAGACACACATGCAGACATTTATTCCTTCACCCTAAACTTTATAAACATCAACTGCCAAGGAAAGATAACACAGGGCATGTGTGATTAGAGTGTGAGGATTTAGCACATTCAGAGGAGGACGTTGCTGTTGGTGGAGACAAGGGTGAATGAAGAAACTATGTGAATGTATTTTATTTGGTTTATTATCATCTTAATTCCACATCTCATGGACATTTTACATGTGACTTTAGTATTCATGGTTAGAACTTCTAGGCCTGTATATAAATGTCTTCTGTTGCTCTTTTTCAATGAGTAAACAATCCTGATGTGTAGAAAATTTGATGTCGTAGTGATGTTACTGAGGTTATTTATATAGCTTAGTTTTGAGAATTTAAATTGATAAGAGAAATCCAGCATTACATTCTAGAGCTGTAGAGTCACAAAGTTGTAAGTATTTACTATTTGAACAGGTCACATCGGCCATCATTGAAACAATTGTCTCCTGAGAGATTTGGCAGGAGTTGCCACTGCTTTACATTTATCACTGTTTGCTGCCACAGCCTCCTCCTTATGTGGTGCTTGGTATCGTTGATTTACCGAAGATTTTATGTTTTTGTTTGTATTTATTTTGGGGGATTAGCTCTCCCAGCAGAATCCTTGGGCTGCTTGGATTTGTTGAGCACACCCTCAAACCCCAGAGCCATCTCCACCAAATGCTGATCTAAATGGTGAATTATGGACAAAACTACTAAATAAGACCCTAATGCAATGCACAGGAACCACTTTTAAAAATACCCTTTTTCTTACAGACCTTCAAGGAATTGCCTTTGACATACACGCTTAATGTTTGCATGTGTCAGTGTTTCCCCTGCCACTGCCCTTGTAACTTGAGAAGCTGCTGGCCCAAATCAGTAATTTTGTTAGCTTTAAATGAGAGATGATTTTATTAGGGTTAGTAATTGGTTAAAATGCTGTTCATAAATCCCTTTTTATCCATTTAAAAAATAATTTGTGAAGGGAATTCTGTTGTGTGGGCAGCAATATGAGAGTCTCTTTGGATAATGGCAGACCTGTAAGGGCACAGACAGGACGTCCTGTGGACACTGAGCCAGGAAGACAGCGTCACGCCTGAAGGGTGTTAACCACTGCTGCTCATCACTTCAGCCGAGCCACTAAGTGATTTCACTGACCATTCCCTGTTAAGCCATCATCATTTCATCATCTTCATTGCCATCATTCCTGTCATCATTCTTGAGAGAGAACCACCAAATCATCTCCACATGAGCTCACTGCTGCACCTGCATGTGACATACAGGACAGGCCACCACACTGTAAACTGATTTCACATAACCACTCCACACTCCTGCCCAGAGTGTGTTCTTGAAGACATATTGAAAGAACTTAAGTTTAAAAAAGTGTGCATGTTTTCACTGTTGCCAGGGGGAGCGAGGCTCAAACACTGGGAGAGGAGTTTGACATGCAGTTAATTTCCCTCCCAAGCTCACGTCCCCTCTCAGTAACATTCATAAAGTGCATAAACTCAGCCGTACATTCTACACATACACCATGAGCCAGGCCGGGCGCCCTCTCGGCTTCTACAATCCCAGGAGAGTCGCAGGCGTGTCTAAGAAGGCTTTTCCAGCAGAACTCTGGGTATTTTCCAGTGCTGGCCCCCTCTCCATTATTCTGGCTGGCCTACAAAGAGGCTCTGGCAGTAAATCTATTGCTCAGCTTGTTATGGTGCAACAGCTCTGACAAGGAAGAAATGTCACAGGGCCTTGCTGCCAAACCACAGCTAACGGCTGGCTAAAAACGTGAACAAGAGCCAAGAGGGGATTCCTGCAACACACACGTCACCAGGGGAGAGGAGGGGTGCTAAGGTTTGAATATGCCACTGTAGGCCACTATGGATCCAAGCCAGGGCAGAGCATTTTCCTATGTGGATACTTTAGTGTGTGTGTGCGTGTGTGTGTGTGTGTGTGTGTGTGTGTGTGTGTGTGTGTGTGTGTGTGCGTGTGTTTTTTATATCTTTGAATGTGTTATGTTCCTGTGTGTGTCCAGATGTGGGCATGCATGTAATCTTGTTGGTGAATGCAGCGATTCCATCCAGATTTACAATATCATCTGGGATCATCTCCAGACCCTCATGACCCATTACATTTACATTACATTTACTCATTTGGTAAAATGTAATGTAAATGTAATGGCCCTCCAACTAATGGATGGTTGATGTAAAAGATGATCAGTTTGATGCATTGTTATGAATCAAACTACCCAGCGATATAAAAAGTAACACTGATATCATTAAAATTATGAGTAATGAGTAATAATATTTTGACATATGATAAATGTAACTCTCTCTGGTATCATTTTGCATGAAGAATACTTTTACTCCTAATACGATACATACTAGTATATTTTCCTACTAAAACATAAGTATTAATCTTTTTTGTTGGGTCAATCTCAAGAGGGCATAATACAAACTTACGTAACATGAACCAGCATGCAGTCAGAAGTTGGGAGTACAGTTACTGCACAGTAAGTGTTTTGTTGTCTATTAACAACCAAGAGTTTCTATGTAAGTATGTAAGTAGCTAGTAGCATTAGGAATGCCCATGCCTATACCATCAAATAATAATAATAATAATAATAATAATAATAATAATAATAATAATAATACATTTTATTTGTAATGCACTTTACATTTAAGAAAAACCTCAAAGTGCTACAGTTAAGATCATAAAAGCAAGGTAAAAACATCAGTGTAAAATATAGATAAAAAGTGCACTGACATTATTGTGCAAGGTTAAAACTCATAAGTTCTGCTAAAAAGAAATGTTTTTAGTCCTTTTTTAAAAGTCTCAATTGTCTGTGGTGCCCTCAGGGAGGGCGTTCCACGTCTGGGGAGTGGCAGAGCAGAAGGCACGGTCACCCATGGTGCTGAGTTTAGCTCTGGGGACTAGGAGGCAGTTTGAGTTTTTTGAGCGGAGGGATCGTGTTGTAGTGAGAGGGATGAGTAGTTCTTTGAGGTAAGGGGGGGCATTTCCATAGATGCACTGGTGGGTGAGAAGTGAGACCTTGTAATCAATCCTTGCAGAAACAGGAAGCCAGTGAAGTGAGCGGAGAATGGGTGTGATGTGGTCATACTTTCGCACTCTCATCAGGATCCTTGCAGCACTGTTCTGAACATACTGCAGTTTCTGCAGACTCTTGTTAGGGATCCCGATGAGAAGTGCATTACAGTAATCCAGTCTGGAGGAGACAAAGGCGTGGACCAGTTTTTCAGCATCAGCTAAGGTGAGTGTGGAACAGAGTTTTGCAATATTTCTGAGATGATAGAAAGAGATCTTGCACAGATTTTTGATGTGAGCTTCAAAGGTGAGTTGTGGATCAAATTTTACACCAAGATTGGTGACTGTTGTGGAGAGAGGAATGTCTTGACCAGAGATAGTTATACCGGTTATGGAGGATGACTGAACTTGATGTGAGGTGCCAACAAGAACTGCCTCGGTTTTGGAATTGTTCAACTGGAGGAAGTTGTGTTTCATCCAAACCTTTATCTCCTCCAGACAGGCGGTGAGTGTTGAAGACGATGATGATGTTGGTGAAGCTGCAGTGGGGTGTGGGTCAGATTTCATGTACAGTTGTGTGTCATCAGCATAACAGTGAAATGAGACTCCATGGTGACTGATGATGTGGCCGAGGGGAAGGATGTAAATGATGAAGAGGATGGGTCCAAGAACTGACCCCTGGGGGACTCCGCAGATGACTGTGTGTTGCCGGGACCTTGCGCTACCAAGTGAAATGTACTCTGTTCTGTAAGCGAGGTACGATGTAAACCAGTTAAGAGCAGTGTCAGTGAGTCCAATGGTTTGGTGTAGCCGGTTTAGAAGAATGCCATGATCCACAGTGTCGAAAGCAGCAGATAGATCGAGGAGTATGAGGAGGGAAGGTGAGCCAGCATCAGCTGCCATTCATAGGTCATTTGTGACTCTAACCAAGGCTGTTTCTGTGCTGTGAGCAGAGCGGAAACCAGACTAGAATTTTTCAAAAAGGTTATGTTTGAGATGGTCCTGGAGATGGGCGACAACAACTTTTTCGAGTACTTTGGAGAGGAATGGGAGATTGGAAATGGGCCTGTAGTTTGTAAGTGCATCTGGATCAAGGGTGGGTTTTTTCAGAAGTGGTCTGATTATGGCAGTTTTAAGGGCAGATGGAACTTTACCAGACTGGAGGGAGTGGTTTATTACAGTGGTAATCAGAGGGCTTAGGGAACGGGTGTTTGCTTTGACCAGAGCTGTAGGAAAGGGGTCAAGGGCACAGGTGGTTGGTTTCATCCTTTTGATTATCTTCTCGACCTCTTGCTGGGAGATTTCTGGAAAGCAGCGTAGGGGCTGGGAGACTACACGCTGTGAGTGGAAAGCTGGGGCGGGTGATGTTGAGCATCCAGTAAAGGAGGAGTGGACTGAGTCTATTTTTGTTTTGAAAAAGGCCAGGAAATTATTACAGTGTTCTTCTGTAGTTTCTGTGAGTGGGAGGGTTTGTGGTTTGAGAAGATGATTTATGGTGGAGAACAGCTGCTTGGAGTTTCCGGGACTGTTTCTGATGATGTTTGAGAAGAACTGTGACCGTGCCTCTGTAAGTGACTTTGAGTAGTTCTTTTGGTGTTCCCGAAAAGCTTGTTTGTGCACAGTGAGACCTGTTGCTTTGTATCTCCGCTCGATGGCACGCCCAGATGCCTTCATTTTCCGTAGGTCACTGGTGTACCAGGGGGCTGATTGAGAGAAAGTGACTGTTCTGGTTTTGACTGGGGCATGGAGATCCAGGATACTCCTGAGGGTGTTGTTATAATAAGCCACTGGGTCCATGGCTGGTACAGTTACAGAAAGGAGATGCTGGAGGTCGGATGCCATACTCTGTGGGTTGATGTTTTTTAGATTTCTGAAGCAGATTTGGCGTTTGGGCTTGATGGGGGTAGGTGAAGACATCTTCATGGAAATTACCTTGTGGTCGGAGACACCCAGATCATAAACCAGAAGATTGCTGAGATGAGCAGAGTTTGTAATGACCAGGTCGAGTGTGTGCCCCCTGGTGTGAGTGGGGACATCGACAAGTTGTACCAGATTAAAACAGTCGAGTAATTGGAGGAATTCTGCTGCAAAACGGCAGGAGGAGGAGTTGAAATGGATATTTATATCTCCAAGGACTATGATATTGGCAGACATTGTACAGAATGTTGAAAGAAGGTTGGACATCTCAGGGATGAAAGATGAGTTTGGTTTGGGTGGCTGGTAGATAAGAAGTATCGTTGTAGAGAGAGGAGGCTTACATTTAAATGCAAGGCATTCAAAAGAAGACAGCTCAGGGAGGGTTATAGGGAACAAGCCCAGATCACTTCGGTGGATGACAGCCAGACCACCACCACGACCTGAGCTGCGGGCTTTCTGTAGGTAGCAGTAGCCAGGAGGACAGGACTCATTTAATACAGAAAAAACATCTGGTTGGTGCCAGGTTTCTGTAAGGCACATCAAATTCAAACACTTATCCAGAATGTGATCATGTATGAGGCAAGATTTGTTTGTGATGGATTGTGCATTAAACAGTTCAATCTTGATGGTAGATGGAGCAATGTGTCTCTGTATTGGCCGGAGTAGACTGAAATCCACTCCACGTTTTCCATTCCGGTCAGTGCGTGGTGTTGCCGTGGAAACTCCAGCGTTATTAGTCCTAGGAGTGGCTGCGCCCTGATGACGTATTGGAGATGCGACGGGGCGTGCGCCAGACCAGAGGGATGGGATGTTGTTACCGGACCGGGAGAAAACAAACTTTCGGCCGCAACTTCTGTGAATGTAACAGGGCCAGCGAAGGAGTCCAAGTTGTTTAATGACCGATATGCACGATGGAGTGGTGTAGTTGTTGAATTTCTTCAGTTGGGTTACGGAATACTTCAACATCATGCCAGTCGTGGAGAGTGGTCTGTTAGCCGTTAGCAATGCCCGTGATGTGCAGAAGAGAGCCATCAGACACAGTAAGCGAACAGCAGTGACTTTGAGTGGAGACCTCACCAACATCAGCAATGACTTTGGGTGAAAGTCTCTCGATGGCAGGCAGTGATGAATAGATACGGGAAACTCCAAGCAATGGTAAACTTGTAAGTAGACATCCGCTGGAGTCGGCAGAATCCGTACAAAACACATACAATCCACAATGTTTACAAGGGAGCAAGGACCCTAGTATAACTTCCTGGATGAAATACTGGTCGATAAACGTACTTTATAGCCTAGTTGCATAGCAGCAACTCTTACACAAAGGATTTCGGTCAGAGAAGCGGCGAACAAACAACGCCAGCGTCCTTTCCCACCGCCCGCCAGTCGGACAATGAAGAAGATCCAAATATTAGCAGAACTACTTGTGCAGATGGATTAAGTGAAAGATCTCTATACTTGTTACACCACTGATCTGAAGGACAGCAATAAAATCCCAGATGCACACACCTACACATGCACACACACAAGAGTGCGACAAAAGGGAAAGAGTAAAAATAAAGTACTTCCATACCTCACAACACTAGGTCTGCGTCCATTTTTTATGCTTCTCTTCATCCTCCAATTATTCTGGTTACAGTTACACTCCTCAGTGTCTCTCTGTTTTCTTTAACTCTTATCTTTTCACAACCACAGATTTCCAACCGGTTCTTCTCTGCATCAAATACAGAGCTATGAGACAGTGTGACAAAGCGTTATTTGACACAAAAGGTGACCTTAACTAGCAAACTTCAACACTGCATTTTGCTAGTGCGTTGCAACACAGAAGAGGTTAACCCTAGGGTTACCGACATGCATTTGCTGACTTAGGTTTAAGCACAAACATATGTGATGGTTTAGGTTGGGGTAAGTTGCTTCGGAGGGCTACTAGCAGTTCCGGTCACCCCGGGGCATCATGTGTGTGTGTGTGTGTGTGGTGGTGGTGGTGGGGGGGGTATTATTGCACTCTATTATTGCATGAGTGAACACATTTACCAACACACACTACTATACTGTACACACACACACACACACACACACACACACACACACACACACAGTGTCATTGGTCCACTGGCCAGGTTGTGTGGATATAATATTTGTATGGCCGCTACGACGTTTACTCACGATTAACTTCAATTTATTCAGCATTGGTATTGTAAATCTAAACTGGTCTTGGCTGCCTGTTCACTTTTCCATTCATCTACTAGTCTGTTTCATTCGCTCATCAGGCCACAGCCACTAGGAAATGACAGCATGTCTGAATGATTCTGATGTTTTTGTTTTTTTAAAAAAAAAGAGATAATCACGATTAAATTTTTGTGAAAATTTTAGTCTTTCACCGGGGGTTTTACATACCAACAGCAATCAAATCAAATTGTCTGGAAAAATCCTGCCGTCTAGGCCTACAGCAGCATAACTAAGGGATGGTTCAGGACTCACCTGAGCCAGCCCTAATTATAAGCTTTATCAAAGAGGAAAGGAGGTCTTAACCCTACTCTGTATGTGGAGACGGTGTTTGCCTCCTGATCCCAAACAGGAACCTGATTTCACAGGAAGGGAGCTTGATATCTGAACACTCTGGCTCCAATTCTACTTACGTATGAGCTAAGCTATAGTAATTTATTTATATGTTAACAGTAATTAACAATAATTAACAAGCTATATGCCGTAAATCTGTTAACATATAGCTTCTTAATTATTGTTAATTACTGTTAACATATAAATAAATTACTATAATTTCCCTCACCAACTGAGGCACAGGTGTCCTGGATGGTCCCTCTCTACAATAAACCATGCAGTCTGCCATTATTTGTCCAGTTTCTGTATAAAGAAATGTCCAAAGGGCTCACAGGCAGAGCTGCAGAGCTCTATGATTGTATTAGGCTAACAGACAGCAGGAAGATGGCTAGCAGTGACAGTGGCAGCAGCCACCTGTCAATCAAAGCTGCCAACACCCTTAATAATGTACAACAAGAAAGACTTAAAATAATTTAAACAGGAGAGTTATTAAAATTTTCACCCCCTCACGGTAGTCATGAAGGAAATTGGAAAATTGGCTATATACACTAAAACCATTTTTTGTACCAGGCTGTAAACATGTTTTATTCTGCTGTAAAGTTGGGCATTTTAACATGGGGGTCAGTGGAGAGTGACTCCCTTCTGCAGCCAGCCAGTGGCCACTGGATGAATTGCAGTTTTAATTACTTCCTGTATGGGCTCGGTCTTATCCTCCTACAGCAGCAACAGTGGCTAAGCTCAAAACAAACTCAACACAGTGAAACCCAGAGTTTTGTATTGTACTTATAGTATAACTGTGTCTGTATTGTTTTTTGCTGGGTAAGTAGTGTGCAGTGGGTTAATCAGAGCTTTTTCACTGAAAACCTGCAGCTGCTGGGAGCCAGGATGTCCAATCTGTACCAACATGCAGAGAATAGAATAGAATAGAATTTATTGTCATTGCATGTCACAAGTACAAGCAACGAAATGCAATTGCATCCATCCAGAAGTGCTTTAGCAAGAATATATTACAAGCTATGTACCTGCTATGAACAGTTTATACGTAAAGGTTTATAAATATAAAGGCTATGACAAACTATAAATATACAATATGCAAGTATTAATATTAATAAACAGCTGTAGAACTATAATTATTGTATTGTACAGCGTGATGTCTATACAGTATTTACAGTAGTGCAGTTAACTGTATGGATACAGTAGTGATATATGTTCAATCCATAAGTTTTAATGGGGGTGAGATGTCAGGAGGCAGAATTCAGGAGTCTGACAGCTTTAGGAAAGAAGCTGTTCCGGTACCTGGTGGTCTTAGTCCGGAGGCTCCGGTAGCGCTCCGGCAATCCGCTGAGCGGCTTTCACCACCCTCTGCAACGCCTTCCGGTCCAAAGCAGAGCAACTCCCATACCAAACTGTTATACAGTTGGTCAGGATGCTCTCGATGGTACAACGGTGGAAGTTCACGAGGATGTCTGAGGACAGGTGGTTCTTTCTCAGAGTCCTCAAAAAGAAGAGGCGCTGGTGAGCCTTCTTGACCAGGTTGGAACAGCTAGTCGTCCAGGTGAGATCCTCGGAGATGTGGACTCCCAGGAACTTAAAGCTGTTCACACGCTCCACGGCCGTCCCCTTGATGTAGATGGGTAGGTGTGGGCTAGCATTCCTCCTGAAGTCCACAATGAGCTCCTTGGTCTTCTGAGTATTGAGCAGCAGGTTGTTGGTGTCGCACCACTCAGCCAGACGAACCACTTCCTCCCTATAGGCGGCCTCGTTGCTGTCTTTGCTGAGGCCGATCACCGTGGTGTCATCTGCAAACTTAATGATGTTATTAGAACAGTTGACAGGTCTGCAGTCATAGGTGAGGAGGGAGTAGAGGAAGGGACTCATCACACAGCCTTGTGGTACTCCGGTGTTCATTGTGATGATAGATGAGCGGTGGTTATCCAGCCGGACATGTTGAGGCCGGCTGGTCAGGAAGTCCAGTAACCAGTTACACATGAGGGAACTGATGCCCAGGTCTGTGAGTTTCCTGATGAGTTGTGAGGGGATGATTGTATTAAATGCTGAACTGAAGTCTATAAACAGCATTCTGGCATAGGTGTTTTTATTGTCCAGGTGTGAGAGGACAGAGTGCAGCGCTATGGAGACTGCATCCTCTGTGCTCCTGTTCTGTTCTGACGGTATGCAAATTGGTGGGGGTCCAGGGTGGGGGGGAGACAGGATTTGAGGTGTGCTAGGACCAGCTGCTCTAAGCACTTAGTGATGATTGGGGTGAGGGCTACCGGGCGGTAGGCGTTAAGGCTTGATGGGTTGGAGTTTTTGGGTATCGGAACGATGGAGGTGGATTTGAAGCAGGCTGGTACCACAGCATGGGCCAAGGATAGATTAAATATATCCGTCAGCACCCCTCCCAACTCCCCATAACACACTCTGAGAACACGCCCAGGGATGCCGTCAGGACCTGCAGCCTTGTGGACATTAATCCTGCTCAGCACCGCTCCTACATCAGTGGGGGAGAGAGTCAGAGGTTGGTGTTCTGAAGTCACCACTGCCTTAGTCACAGTTGTTGAGTTCCCCCGCTCAAAACGAGCATAAAAGTTGTTGAGCTCGTTGAGGAAGGAGATATCAGAAGATGTGGGGGAGGGTTTGATGGTCCGGTAGTCTGTGATTATCTGGAGTCCTTGCCACATACGTCGGGGGTTGGAGTTGGAGAAGTGTTCTTCTACCTTCCCTTTGTAGTGGTGTTTGGCATTTTTGATGCCCCTCTTCAGCTTTTCAGAGGACTACCTATCTACATACGGCTGAGGTTTTCATGTTTTAAAAACCCTTCTCAGACCATCGGTTTTATTGCATCACTTCACCTTAAGCTGAGGTGATCACATTTAGGAGGCAAAGGGAAACAAAAAGAATGCATCGAAGGGAGAAACTGCACAACACAGAGCTTAGTTAGTCATGTTTTGGAACTGGACCATGATGACTGTTTTAGCAATCTCTGCACTCATGCACTACATCCTTTCACTCTCTCTCTCTCTTGCTCTCTCGCATGGTGAAAGTGTGGGTGCTCAGTTGATTTCACCATACTTTCAGTGTTTAGCTGGGTGTTCTGCAGAGATTCAACAACCACGATATTTATTATTTTTCTGTGTGTCTGTAACACACATACATGTCTGCGGCATCTTCTGAACAAAACAAGGAAGTGAGTTTGCTGACGTATGACAACACCCTTTGAGACCGCAATGATTGGTCAAAGTTGCAGAAACGTTGCGGTGATTGGTCCAAATTGCAAATCGCACTGAATTCACAGGGATTTTTTGAATTTGCGTTAATAGTTGCGATCGCGACATCGCGAAATCCTGGAGGGACTGATTAGGTTTTGCAAACCCACCTCCTCCCCAGCATCCACCTTTGAGCTCTGTCTTCATGATCCCCTGCAGGGGGTCTGCTTCATTCCCTGTAATGTCTTGCAAAGCAGATCATTCAGGGAACAAATTACTGAGTCAGAGCCTGATGCCAAACCTGCTGCATCCATGCTCAAGGATGCTATGCTTCAGCTTGCAATGCTTATAAATTATTTGTTCTTATTTCAGAGTTGTCTGACTAAACTGTCAGAATAGAAGTTTAAAACCAGAAATAAAGTTTTATCCAGTATCACTTTATAGCAGCTTTAAGGATAACATAGTTGTCATAATCTTTCTTGCTGATTTGCAATTCTCTGAACTGAAATGGACGTCTCACGGTGTTATTCCCTTATAACCTGAAGTGCAGTTGTATATGGTCTATGTGGTAATTTTTTTTTTGTCAAATTACTCATGACAGATTTTAATGCTCTTGTCTTACAGCTTATGTCCTGAGATGTGCAACTCTACCGGACTGGGAACCAATTGAGGAGGCCAAGCTCAAGAAAGTCTTTGTTAACAAATGTAGGGCTAGAGCAGTCTCCAAGGAGTAGGCCACTGTTATAACCTGTCCTATGTGGACCTGTAAAAGCTCTGTAAAAGTGTTTTTGAATTTCTAATGTTAGTTTGCACCTCCAGGCCACCGTACTTTTAATGTGTGAGCCTAACATTGTTCCATGTATCCCACGTTCCACTTGCTGCAGTGTTAATAAAGATAATTCATCTTTAAATTGCATTCTCAATTTGTTCTTGTATTTCTCAAATATACCTCAGATATCATTCTCATATATAGCTTCAGTAAGACATTAAAGAGAAATAATCAAGAGATGGAAGAGATGTTGGACACACAATAATAAGATCTCTTTTAAGGCTCATAATTCTCAGATTTGTCTCATAAAAGTCTCAGATTCATCTCATGTTATTCTCTTTAATTCTCCTTCAAATAACCAAGACATAATTGAGATCAGGGGTATACAATTATGAGATCTCCGCTGTTTATCCCACTTCTCAAGTATTGCTCAATTGGTTTTCTCAATTTAACCTCCTTTGTCTTACTGGTGTCTTGTCTCTTTTTAGCTTATTTCTTGCTCCTAAGGGACCCTTAGGAGCAGTAACTCAGAAACAAATGATCACAGAATGATATGAATATGAGAAGCTCAAATTGATCTCAAGAGATGAGATTGAACAACAGATGAGCAACACATTTTTCCTATGGAGCTCCCAGGACTTTCCTCCAGCTCTGTTCTGTTAAAGAATCTCATTTGTCTCTGGCAGGGATGGATCATTCCCAGAGCCCCCGGGAACCACTGTTAGAAAGGTATTTCTATCATTAGCAGTGACTCCAGATGCTGAGGAGCATTTCTCAGATCCACTGTAGTCACTGGGTGGTGGTTATTAGAGTGAGTGAGACCTCTTTGGCTTGGACAAGGTTTTCCAGGCTTTAGACATTCACATATGTTTTCTTTATTTTTTCACTACATTGTCTGAACTTGAATTTTGTTTATCACATTCCTTCCAAGTGGAGTTGAGTAATGTTTAGATTTTACTGGTTTCACTTCGACTGGCTTCTATTATTTGAAAAGGCAAAGAAAAGTAAAATCCACCCTCAGTTTAGCAGTAAATCGAAAATACACCACCAAAAATTTGTTTTCAACATACATGCTTAGATTCTGAAAGCATGTTTGTTTTTTTTAAACAAATTCTCAGTCTGTCAGTATTTGGAACAGGTTCCAATTCAAAACTCAGTTTCTTCCTACCAAACTTTACTGCTAAGTGTTATTTTTTTTGCAGTTGACGGGATTGATGGCTCTGGCTGAAGCGCAGGCTGAATCCATGATGTTCGGATTGTACAGTTACATTTGGCCAAGCCTAGACACCTAGGGATTTCGGCCAAAACACAGGACACTAAGGCAGAGCAGGTACTGTTTATGGTGTGTACCTGCAATTTGTGAATAACTTAAAAACAGTGAGCCAGGCAGTCCAAAAGGTAAATTAAATCAACAACCAGAAAGGGAGACTGACAAAATCCAAAATATCACACTCCATCACAAGCACAGGATACAGAACATACACTAGAATAGGACTGAAGGCGATCTGACAACAGACAGTGATGCTTTGGTGGCTCAGTCACACAATCCGTATTGAAAAACATTCCAAATGGTTTCGATATACCGTTTTTGCTGTGTTTTCGGTACTGTAGTATTGACTTATTACAACTGAGCTTAGCAAGTTGTAATGTAATAAATATGTAATAAAGGACAGGCCGATGCCACATGTCTGGATTATAAAATAACATGTGGCCAGGAATAACACATTGTACCTACAATCCTGGTATCACACAGGAATTTTGTACATAATAACATCTCTTGGTAACACCTCTCTGACAGCAGAAGCTATTAAATCCAAAATAGCATCATATTGTGCAAATGCAAATAATAAAAATAATAATACATTCTATTTTTATAGAATAGAATGTTTATAGTGCTTTTCAGGACGTTCAAATATACTTTACAATGAAACTAGTTTATTAGGTACATTAAAAATAGATAAAAATAATAATGGGAAACCATAAGACTAGCATATAGGAGCTAGTGGAATGTTGTAATTGTGTATTATTATTTGAGTTTGAAGGCTAATTTAAAGAAGTGGGTTTCGATAAGTGATTTGAAAGGTCCAGGTCGTTACATTCACAGATGTGTATGTAGGGATGGGGATCGTAAATTTTTATTGATATTGATACCAATATAGAGACTGCTTAATGATTCTTTATCTACCACTATCAATACTTTACTATTATTTAGTGATTGTTATTTGGTAAGACCAGACCCAACGGGCATGAGGTAGGCCTGCACTGTATGAGGGGGCGGGCGGCTGTATGAGGGGGCGGCTGTGGCTCAGGAGGTAGAGCGGGTTGGCCGTTAATCGGTAGGTCGGCGGTTCAATCCCCGGCTCCCCCAGGCTGCGTGTCGAAGTGTCCTTGGGCAAGACACTGAACCCCGAATTGCCCCTGGCGGCTGTTCCGCCAGTGTATGAATGTGTGTGAATGTTAGTTCCGTTCGAGCGCTTAGGCTCAATGAGTGAATGTGTGTGTGAATGGTGAATGCAGATGTAGTGTGTAAAAGCGCTTTGAGTAGTCGAAAAGACTAGAAAGGCGCTATACAAGTACGGAGCATTTACATTTACATTTATGAGGAAAATACTCAATGTGCGATAACGTTATACATTGAGATGACATATCACATATATTGAAGTGTACATATTAACTGTCTGGTTGTTTTTTAATTTAATATTTTAATTACAGCTATATGTTGTTTCTAGAGCAGCCAGCAATATTAATGTTTACAACAGCAAAGTAACTTTATCTGACATCACAAGCAGTGTGTGACGTTTACAAAGAATAACATCAGTCTTTATCAGTCCCTCCTCCTCTCTCGCTGGCTGCAGGTAACGTTGCCAGTTAGAAGGAGGAGCGGCTGGTTTGTCTGAGCCAGCAGCTGAATTTTTAAGACTACAGACCAGTCTGTGCTCCAGACAGACAGCTTTCTATTTAGCTTGTTCTTAACATTTGTCTAATGCTGAGCTAGTGTTAGCGGTGGTTGTATAAAACATACAGGATGAGATGGTGAGGACACAGATGATTAAATTAACCATTTCTACATGTTTAACGGGTGACCTGTCCAGGGTGTACCCCGCCTTTCGCCCAATGTCAGCTGGGATAGGCTCCAGCCCCCCTGCGACCCTGTATGCAGGATAAGCGGTTTACACTGGATGGATGGATACATGTTTAATGTTACCTTACAGACAGGTGTATTGTTAAGATATTGTCTTTTTACTCGCGAAGTTTTATTGCACGTACTTACAGTAATGAGCGTAGCTGTCATCAACTAATGTTACAGTAGTTTGGAGCTAACTTAACCCTCACCATATTCCACTGGATTCCAGGGCTTTGGGGTGAGGAGGATTTGTGCTGAATGCTGGAACAGGAGCCAGTGATGTGGTAATGGGTGTTGGTGTGGGTGAGGAGGTAGAGAGTAGAGTTTGGATGCTGAATGCGTTATGTGGCTTTGGTGATGAACCACGAGGATGATATGCAGTAGTGATCCTGATGTAGAGGCGGATCAGGTTTGGCAGGTGAAAGTGATGATGAGCGGCGATGTTTTGAGGTGAAAGAAGGCAATTTGGTTGATGTGATATTCAAAAGTGAAGTTGCTGTCAAAGATGACTCTGAGGATGCGGATATGTGGTGATGGAGACAGAGTGGAGTTGTTGTTGGAGAGACTGAGAGTTGAGAGGAAGGTGGTTTGCATCTAGGTTTGAATATCGGCATCGGCAAATGTAGATTTGGACGTAATCGGAGTAGCAGTAGGAGCGAAGACCGTGTCTTTGTATGATGTTTCCAAGTGACCAAGCACTAAACCTTGGGGGCAGAGGTGGACTTACCATTAGGCAAAGGTCGGCAATTGCCTTAGGCCCCATGCTACCAAGGCCCCGTAAAACGCCTCATAAACTTATGATTACGATTTGTTGTCTTACTTTTCACCAATTAATTATATCTCTAGACATCGATGCGCTAAAGTGCTATCCGATTGTTTAATTCATGATGAGAAACTCCCCCCCACTCCCCACTACAAAGTTGTGCAGTGAGTAAACCTCACTCCCTGACACATTAAGGGACGCACTGGCGACTGACGCTCGCACCCATAAGTTTTAGCCTCCTTGACAGTGTGTCCGCCTCCCGTACCCGAGGTCACCGGTTCGAGTCAGGACCGTGCAGTGACCTACGTACTCGGGGTCAGCCAGTTACACTGGTTAGATAGACTGTATATAAAAAGGTTAGAAATCGTGTCGCGCTGCAAAACGTCACCAGGACACATGACATTAAAAACTCGCGGGAGCAAGGCCACTGCAGGCGCCAAGTCCGGTGGAAGTTGGAACCACACTTTTGCCTGGTCTTGCGGCATTTTTCTTTGCAATGGCAGCGAGATCAGTCATTGATCTCAGCTCACAGTGAGCTCACCAGGTAGAATGTGTCCAACTTTACGGCGCCGTTTTTATACCCCGCCCCTGCAGTCACCAGCAGCTCACTTTAGACTATCAAGTCGGCGAAAGTCAGCCGCCGTCATCTCGAACGCACCTATACCCAGTCTGAGCTGTGTAACTAGCCTCGCGATAACTGCCACCTGCAGGTAGACGTTGGACAACAGAACTGTTGGCGCTCTACTCTCATGTAAAATTAACCACTCTGGCCCAGCCCACAAATACACTCCTTCCAGAACAGTCTTAAAGAAGCAAAGTCTGCAACAAATTTACAATAAAGAACAGTACAATAGTAAAAAAGTACAATAACTCACTAAAAGAGTAATGTGAGTTAATGTAATGTAAGTTATGTGAAATTAAAAGAAAAACTTTTAAAGAAAAGCAATATGAAATGAAAATAAAATGTATGCTCTTCATATATACCCTTTTGTGTTTTCTTTTAGGCTATAACACCTGTCTTAAAATGTAAGGGATACTGGAACTTGGTTGGGGTGGTGGAACTGCTCGCAGTGGGCGCCGGAAAATTTCCCTTATCTTCAAATCCAAAACATGACAGGTGTGAAGTACGTCTTTCTCAGATAAATAAGGACTGAAAAGGGGAGAACAAGGGTTGTGGAGGGCCCCATGCCTGTGTTTGCCTTAGGCCTCAAAATGACTAAATCCGCCCCTGCTTGGGGGATGCCTTGTGGCGAAGAAGCAGTGGAGGAGGTGCAGTTGTTGATGTTGATAAGCTGTTTTCTCTTGGTGAGATAAGATCGAAGCTAGTAGAGTGAGGTGCCAGTGATGTTAGAGTAGGTTTCCAGTCGGGAGAGGAGAATGGAGTGGCCAATGATGTCGAAAGCTGCAGTGATGTCGAGCATGATGAGGAAAGTAAGGTGGCTAGAGTCAGAGGAGAAGAGATGGTCATTGGTGACTTTGAAGAGTTCTGTTTCAGTGCGGTGGGCTGTGACAGTCGTTACAGTTGTTAGGACCACGAGGCCAAGACTGAACGACCACCACCAGTCTTGGCCTCGTAGTCCTAACGACTGTAACTGTTACAGCAACCAGGAACACTAATGAACCAGCAGTATTGACAATCCTGGCAAACGACCCCACTGAGGTTAAATAGCTGAGTTTCCCTACCAGTCAGTCAGAACTGAAGAAGTCCCTTAGATGAGGAATGAAACATCTTCCATCGTCAACCAAGTCCAGTTGCCCTTGACTTTAACCTTCAGTGGATAACTATGACCTGGATGACTGAGAATATTCATAGACATCAACAAATACAAATCAGGCAAGCCCCCACTGGTCAGAGGTAACACCGTTTTCAATCTTTTAGAGACGGTTTCCCAGACAGAGATTAAGGCTAGTCCTAGACAGAAAAGGCCTTTTCATGCAGACTAACAGAAATCTGCTTTCTTGGTCATGTGGTAAAATAGTCCTAGACGTCCCAAATAAATCAAGCTGATTTCCTGAAGGAAGATTAGAGATACTTCAGGACGAAATTGAGGCTTAAATTAAACCACCCAGGAGGCAAGCTTAACTTCAGATTAATGTTGTTTGTTAAAAAAGACATGGATTACTTGGAGTATGTCAAGAAAAACAAATACCACAAGCAAGGTAAGTTCTTGTTGACAGAAGTTATATCAAAATGTTTTGATGAAATTAGTTTTCGAGATTGTTTTCGAATTCATAAAATACAGCTTGTGGAGCTTATTTCTAGTGATGGGAAAAGTCCCTCCGCCGCAGCCCTCTAGTGGGCGAATTTTTTAAAAACAGCGCAGTTCTCAAACACAGAAGGCTGTATAATGCACAAATTCACCTCTTGATCTTTCTCTGTCATGGTTGTATAAAGCCACATGGAGCCACAAGCCAATTCAAACCATCGAAAAACCACAGAAATATGTTGTCAATATTGAAGTAAGCCACTACTCCAGCTAAATCCGTCCATTTCCACACTCTTTCCTGAGTATACAACCAGACCAGCCATATAGATGTATACAATTATAATTACTGTCTTTATATCTCTAAAGTGCTCATTTATACAGCAGCCTAACACCCCTGTCTATGGTTAAAATCTATATATTAACAAGCTTGACACACTAGATGAATAAACACACTCTTGTTAAAATTTAACAAATTTAATAATAATCTCAAACACTGCAGGTTGTTCAGCAGCTGTGAAACAACAGCACAGCTCTGTTCTTAAATAAAAAGTAAAAGTTATGTTGCGTTCTCTAGCGGACTGGATCAGCTGTTAGCTGTAAACACATCACAGGGCTAACGCAAATGTTGCTATATGGCTGTGTTTGAATGTTTTAATGACCGGGTCCATTTGTTTTGGAGAGAAGACGGCTCCCAGTAGATCCCTGTCAGGGCTCTGAAGAGGAGTGGAGCCAGAATAACTCTCCTTAGCTGTTGGCTGTAAACAGCTGACAGGTGATGATGTTCTGGAGCAGGCTAAAGTTACAGTTTTTAAACATTGTTGCACTTTGAAAAAGTATTCTGTATTCTCAGTTTGAAAAAAGAGATCACAAGGGAATATTCCTTGGTGACAGTGGGTATGCTCAGAAGAATTTTTTGTTTACACCATACTTGCACCCAACAACAACTGAGCAAAGGTGCTACAACCAGGCTCATTTGCGCACTAGGGGACTAGTAGAGCACATGTTTGGGATTCTGAAGAGTCATTTGTCACTTTAAGCAGTCATTTTTTACATTACCCTTTTCATACTTCTGCTGGGATCTGATACATATTCACATTTAATGAGAAAATTACTGTACTTTCAAAGTAAAAATGTTGTCTGGTATAAATGGAAACCCAAAACTTCCAACATGATTGAATAAAACATTTTTTTATTTCAGATTCATGTCACGATCCTTTCCTGTGTGCTGGGTTTTTGGGTTTTTGTTCTGAGGGTTTTGCTTTTGTATTTGCATGTTAGTTATGTCACCTGTTCTGAGTTTATTCTTTTATCAGCTTTTATGAAAAGCTCTCTGAGATCAATGTTGTTGTGATTTGGCACTATATAAATAAAATTGAATTGAATTGAATTAAATTGAAATCCACAGCAGGGAAACAACCCTCGGAATCATCCGCCCATTTCTAATACCAAACTAATTTCTCCTAATAACATCTAAATAGCCAGCCAGCAACACTGTCATTTAACTCAAGTGTTACAACAGACTCACAAACCTGAAACAAAAGTTCACTGTCTGATGCTGCTTCTCTCTGTGAATGGCCGATGAGGTTTACGTTAGCCACAACTAGCATTAGCTTTGTATTAGAGTCCCACTAAAGCAACTTACCACTCCTAATACTGTGTTTATTTAATGTTCTTCATACAAGGCTTAACATTCACATAATTTCTCTTGACTGTCTCTCAGTTTGAAATGACGTTACACCAACACTGCTCAGTGTGTGGAACAGATGCTAGCTACATTAGCCACGGAGCATGCTAGTGCCAAGTTCACCTGGCTAACGTATTATATAACAGTAAAACCATGCTTCGAATTACGGTGGGGATTGGGTGGGGTATGATCTCCCTAGTTAAGGCTTGGACCCCCCAAAAGAGGCAAAACCAACAGTTCAGGGGATTCTTTCTAATGTGTACTTGTAAATATTACAATATATTTTCCATACTTATGCCTTATATTCAAGAATCTTGAAATATGATTTCAGACACCCGTAATTCGTAAGGTCGGTGGTTCAATCCCCAGCTCCCCCAGGCTGCATGTTGAAGTGTCTTTGGGCAATAAACTGAACAATTAATTGCCCCTGGCAGCTGTTCCGCCAGTGTATGAATGTGTGAATGTTAGTTTCTAACATTCGCTTTTCATAAAAGCGCAAAGAGTAGTCAAAAAGACGAGAAAGGCGCTATACAAATAGAACATTTATATTTAATTTGGACCATACCATTTCCTAACAATGGCGTTAATTGAATGTCTTGTCCGTCTGCATCAGTCGCAGCGCAGCTGTTCCAATCTGGTACATCACACGCAAATGGAGACACAGCAGGTTAATGTTCATATATTATCTAGCTGCTTTAATACACTTAATTCTCCTACCTTCAGAGATTCGTAATTAGCATTTCTTTTACTTAAAATGAGCTATCTGATGTTAGCTAGCTAAGAGCCAACCCTGTCATTTCATTATAGGCTAATTATGTAATTTCATATTTTATGTAATTGTCAGCTAACATTGGTGATGGGGTGAGCAGTGAAATTGGGGATTATTGTAGATTGTAGAGATACATTTTTACATCATTAGAGTTTATTATTTTATTTTGAAGTCTTTTGTGAGTTCTTTCACAATAAACATGGCATTTGTTTTAACTCTGCAATTCCAAAAAAATTCCCATTTATTCCCATTTGGAGTATAATATAACTAGAACAAAACCGACTACATACCATAAAAACCATGGAACAGCTACTAGTTAATGTAGCTGCCACAGTACAAATGTATTTAGTTATCCTAATGTTATACCTGAAAGCTGTCTGTGTCTCATTTGGCCCTGACTCTCCCTGCAACAATTGTTTGTGAACACAGAATTGTCTTAAATGAAAACTCTGATGACATGCTATTGATCTGACAAAGTATTTTCCTACGTGAGTTTTAGAATAAACAGTATGTCTAGTAGCTATCCATACAACTTACAAGCTCATCCTCCTCAGTTTGTTCTAAACCTGCTCCTGTGACCACTTCCTCTTAAAATCCTGCAGGATGCTCGTCTCTGTGTGACAATTGACTACTTTTCAATTGTTTATGGACACGTAACAGAGACACATACACACCTCAGGACACAAGTTTTCAAAAAGTGGCCCAGGAGTTTGTCCCTGTTCAGCTCTCCAGACAAAGCACAGGCCCTCTGGGTCTTTAGAGACCTTTATTCCTGCATTCTTGAGAATTTTGCAAGTATAGTACATCACTAAATGAGCCTTTTAAGTGACACTAATTAGCAGAGTTTCAGGAGTGGACCACACATCAAGCACGTCATCGCCTGCATTTCCATAAATACCCACACGTCCTGACTCCTCCCCTTCGCTCTCTTATCCTGCATCCCTCACCCCCACCCCTTTCTCTGTCCTGCTTCCTAATCTTCTTCCTCTCCATAGGGTTATCAGGGGGTCCGTCGTGCCCGGGTGCTACGGCGGATTTCCCTATCGTAGCTTCCCCACAACGCTTCGAACGTCTCTTCGACAACCGCAAGTCTCGTACATCATCTGTTTCGATCGTCAATAAATCATTTAATCATACCTGTTGATTGTGTGGTCCTTGCTAGTGAAAATACACTAGACACATCTCTCTAACTCTCCTAAAGTAATCACTTCAGTTGAGCTCTTGAGTAGATTACTAAATACGCCATATCATCATCAATCTAACCATAGACTGCTGCTTTGGACTGTGCTGGCTTTAACTCTGTTCTGCTCTTGCCCCCATCTCTGCTGTCTGTCTCATGTCCATCATGTCAGTACTAATACTGGTGCCGCTGGCCAGTGGCAGGTAGAGTACTCAAAATCTTTACTCAAGAAAAGTACAATTACTCCCATAAAAAGTTAGAGAAAAAATGACAAACCTACTCAAGTAAAAGTAGAATATTATTTCATCTGCTGTTCATCAGATTAGAAACAGCTGCCACATGGTTATTTCTAGGGAATGCAATTTGCTTTGCTGGTTGATTATCTTTAGCTATTTTACAATTATTTTCCTTTTTAAATCTCTATGAAGGTGTTGATAAGATCACTTTAAAATATCAGCTTGCTGCCCAGCCACTTTTATTATGGACATGCAGGAAAGCAAACCTCTTGCTTGTTTGTGTTTGCAAGATTGCGCTCCTGAGAGGGCGACGTCGCGGAGTACTCAGAGTCAAATTATTGTTTGTCTATTTCTTGTTATTTTTCTCTACACTACGATAACAGAAGGGTCAGTAAATGGTATTTACGACCGGCGGCTCTATTAAGCCTAAGAGAGTGCAGTCTTTTCAGACTCCTAGACACCGGCATGCTTAGCCTCTATCCTGAGCTAGCGAGAGATGGGGATAAGACGCCAGGCCGAGACAACAATAGGCCCAAGTGGAGATGCGGCAGACGGGGAGGAGCCGATCGACGACTCCGGCGCTTGGTTAGCAGTGGAAAACTAGCCCTCCCGGTCATATTGTTTGCTAACGTCTAGTCTCTGCTAAACAAGATGGATGAGCTCCGGGCTTGGATCTCCATGCAAAGGGACTTACAGGATTGCTCCATGCTGTGCTTCTGTGAAACATGGGTGGGGGAAAGGACACCTGACGAGGCGATAACACCAGACGGCTACACAGCCTTTAGGGAGGACCGAAGTGCAGTGGATAGCGGCAAGACTCGCGGCGGAGGAACGGCCGTCCTTGTCAAACAGACATGGTGTACCGACTGTAAGCTTATTTCTAAATCTTGCTCTGAGAATGTGGAGTTTTTAACTTTGAAGCTACGGCCGTTTTATTTATCCAGAGAACTGCAATGCATTATTGTGAGTGTTGTGTACATTCCCCCCTCCGCCAAAGAAGAGGTTGCTATTACATGACATGATCAATGAGCATGAAAACGATTATCCTGATGCTGCTTTCATTATTCTGGGAGATTTTAATCACTGCAACCTCAAGAAAAACTTACCAAAACTGTATCAGTTTGTGACCTTTCCAACGAGAGAAAATAAGATACTGGATCACTGCTACAGCCACATCAGAAATGCCTTTATAGCTGAACCAAGACCCCATTTTGGCAAGTCTGACCATCTGGCAATTCGGCTTAAGCCCATATACATTAAGAGGTTTAAGGCAGAGCCAATCACAATAAAAAACTGTTAACACCTGGACTGACAGCGCACAGGCTAGCCTGCAGGGCTGCTTAGAGGCCACAGACTGGAATATCTTTAAGGAGGCAACAGATGATATCCAGTGATTACATCGGTTGGTGCACATCTACGTGCGCACCTTCTAGAACTGTGCGTGTGTTTCCAAACCAGAAACCTTGGTTTAATGGAAATAAAAGGCAGGAAGCATTTAAGTCAGAAGATCAAGGGGAGTACAAGAAAGCCCGGTATGAGCTACAGAAATACATCAGAGCTCCAAAGAGGGCGTATTCGAAAAAAATTGAAGGTTTTTTATTTTGGTAACAATACGCGCAGTATGTGGCAAGGAATCCAAGCTGTCACAAACTATAAGAAAACAGTACTAGCCACAGAGCCCCTGGATGTCACCCTCCCAGACAGCCTTAACTTTTTCTACACCAGGTTTGACAGAATGAACACAGACACCCCTTCAAAAGTCCAATGTAAACCCACGGACACTGTCTTTCAGGTGACACCCACACAGGTCCGGAAAGCTCTGAGGCAGGTAAACACCCACAAGGCCACTGGACCAGATGGCGTCTCTCCCAGAGTCTTGAAGGCCTGTGTAGAACAACTCACTGGCGTGTACGTAGACATTTTCAACCTGTCTCTAAATCAAGCAGTAGTCCCCCGTATTTTTAAATCCTCCATTATCGTACCAGTTGCAAAAATATCAAATCCATCTATCATGAATGACTTTAGGCCAGTAGCACTCACGTCAGTAGCCATGAAGTCATACGCGTAGGAGCCATTATACGTGGGGACATGTCCCCCCCACATTTCAAAATCAAAGTTTTGTCCCCCCCACTATTTCCCAATGTAAGATTTTATTTTGCATTGCCTGCCTATCTCTGCCAATTTCGGAGTCTCCAAATGAATCCATTCTGCAACTTTTAAATACATAATTAAATTTTTAAAAACAAAATTATAGGTTTAAGTGCAGGGTCCGACTGGAGCAGACATGGCAGCCTAGCAGGATTTTTCCCGGTGGGCTGCTGGACAATTTAAAATTTAACAGACATAAAAACTGCAGTTGAAAATCTACTGGTACGTGCCTTGTGCCTTGATCAACTAATGTGTGGTTAGTAATCCAGACCGGGGTGGCGAAATGGGCTGTCACCCAAGCTCTGTGCGCAATTACGCAGGAGATTACAACGTTGATTTATCTAAACTCGCGCTTCTCGGCAGGCAGTTTCCGTGCACATCCGGTGCCAATGTTGTTAGCATCGGTTGGCACCCAGAGTTCTGCTGGACCACTTCTTCATATTTGTATAAAAACCGGACAAAACTGGACATTGCTTGGAGAAAAAGAACAGGAAGTTGACCTACCTGGTGAGTTCAGAAAATATGTACGTTTATTCCAGCTATCGACATACTTTCTGTGAACAGGTTAGCATAGCCCGAGCATCGATCCGAACTCCATTCGGAAAACAAAAATTTTAAAAGTTGTTGTCCTGCTGTCTTGTTGACATTCGTGACAAAGCATGAATTCATATGTCTAACAGATTGCCACCATATTGTAGTTATTTCGGCATCGGTTTGATCCGTTTATAGCAATTAAATCACAACAAAAGTTTACTTTGGGTTCATACAGCTGTAGTATTGCAGCGGTCAAACTCGCGGGAGTAACGTTAAAGCAGGGGCGAACATTAACTTCCCTTTCATTGTGAACACAGGATTAATCAGATTGTTTGGGTGCCTGTGCTCATCGATACCTTCATGTAGATTTTCAAAAAGGAATATAATTGTAGGCAGTAACAACAGAATAGATTCATTTTAAGTGATAACTTGAATTTTCTGTGACCATCCTTGACCTTGTAAAAAAAACAAAAAACTCTGGTCTGAGGATTGAGTGGACGGTTGACGTTACAATAGAACAACGACAGCATTCAGAGACTCACTTTGTATTTGAGGTAGGAGTATACTAATTCAGCCGATGAAATGGCAGATTGCCGGTTTTCAGTTTGATCAGTTTTGTTGTATTTTGAAACTGTCAAATATAGCCTACTTAGAAGAAAACAAACTATCTAATTTTACGCTGTGTAAAACAGGCAAATGTTAGCTAGCTAACTAGCTATATGCTATCAAAGCTGATGAACAGCCAAGGAGGTGTGAATGTGCCATTGATACATGTCCATAAACTATGTAGAAGTAATATTTGTCAAAATGTTCACACAGAGATGAGCATCCTACAGTACTTTAAGAGGAAAAGGACAGAGGAGGACGAGATTGTAAGTTGTATGGATAGCTACATACATAGTAAATCATCACATAGTAAAAGCACTTTAGATCAGTAAATTTAGACATGCCATCAGAGTTTGCATTGAAGCCAGTTCTGTGTCCTCAAACATTTGTTACTTTCCTAGACAGGAGATGAAGAGACCACAGAACAGGGAGAGTTAGGGCCAAGTGAGACACAGGTAATGGGAATATGAAAGAATGCTCATTTGTGTAGGATAACAGAATACATTGGTACTGTGTCCAGCTAATTTAAATAGAAGTTGTTCTATTTCAGTTCAGTTTATGTATATTTGAATGTAAATGAGTTCATCGCTGAAGCTTTATAATGATAAGCTACAGAGGGCCCTTTGAAATCCATTTTATTTTTTCTCCAAAGTCCAATTTTTGCAGATTCTGCGTCTGCGATATTCCACATTTAACAGCTGATTCCATTTTTATTATTTCTGCCTTACCGCATTTGAGTTTACTGCATCGCAGAAATCAAAGGGCCCTACATGCAAAGATTACCTTTCTAAGTAAAGTGGCTTTTTGTGATAACAATTTGTAGAGTTTGATTTGTGTTATTTTGTGTACATTCTATAGAGCAGCCAGAATTGGAGAGAGGCCAGGGTTTCAGAGAAAGTCAGCCAGACAGAGCATCAAAGGCCATATCAACCTGAGGCAGGATGTATCATTCAGCAGCAGCTTGCAAACAAGACACTTAGTTTTCAGGATAGATGGTACAAGAACCACACATGGCTACACTACTGTCCTGATGTGAGAGGTATACTCTGTTTCTATTGCATGAAAGCATTTAAGCACAAGTCCCCTTGCTAAAAGTGTAGATCAGTCATTTGTATCTACAGGATTCCAAAACTGGAAAAAAGCAATAGAAAAATTTAAATCACATGAAATGTCTCAAGCACACAAAGTGGCCATAACAACACACACACATCAGGCAAAATCAATAGACACACAATTATCATCCGCAAAGGCTCTTCAGCAACAGCAGGCAAGGTCTCATCTGCTAAAAATCGTTGGCTCATTGCAATTTCTTGCTAGGCAAGGTACTGCTATTCGTGGTCATGAAAACAGCGAGGGAAATTTCAGGCAGCTCCTTTGTCTCAGGTCAGAGGATGTTGAGGGACTCGAAAGTTGGATAGAGAGGAGGTCGAATTTTCTCAGCCCTCAAATTCAAAATGAGATTTTGCAGATCCTGTCTTTAAACATTGTGCGGGAGATAGCATCTGCTGTGTGGAACTTGCCGACACTCCAATACTCCATCATCATGGATGGCACCCAAGATGTTGCAGGGGTAGAGCAGGAGTCAATCTGCATCCGGTATGTGGATCACGATCTAATACCTCATGAAGAGTTTGTCGGTCTTTATGAAGTGTCTTCAACCACAGGGGAAAATCTGGCTAAGGTTGCCATTGATGTCCTCCAGAGAATGAATTTGCCGTTATCTGGTCTCCGTGGGCAAACATATGATGGAGCTGCAAACATGTCTGGCAAGACTGGTGGAGTGCAGGCCAAAATCAAGGAGATTCAGCCTCTTGCCCTCTATGTCCATTGTGGCCCACATTGCGTCAATCTTGTAACACAGGCTGCCTGCAGTTCATCCTGTGTGGTTATGGATGCATTGTCATTGGTCCACAAACTTGGAACCCTCTTCAACCAGTCAGGCAAGTTTAAAACGGTCTTAAAGAGATTGCCAAATCAGAACATGGGAACATCAAAACACTGAAGCCCTTATGCCCTACCAGATGGGTTGTCAGGATGACGGCTATTTGAGCTGTTCTTGGGCAGTATGAGGCAGTGCTGCTCAGTCTGGAGGAGATGGCTTCATCTGGTTACTCTGAAACAACAATCACAGCTAGGGGGCTTTTGGAGCAATTCCAGAAGGGGACCACGGTGCTTGGGCTTCTTCTTGCTTGTGAAGTGATTGGAGAACTAGAGTGTCTGAATTACTCCCTACAGACGTCAACAGGAACTGTCATGGGCATGACGGCAGCTGTGGACTGCGTGAAGTCAACTCTGAAGGCAAAGAGGTCAGATGAAATGTTTCACCGCATACACACAAGGGCCACTGAGCTAGTCACCAGCACAGGTATTGAACCTATCCAGATGCCGCATGTCAGAAAGCCACCTAAGAGCTTCACAGGAAATGCCACAGCATTTGTCCCAGCAACCACTGAAGAGCGTTACCGCATTGACTTCTTCAAAATGCTGGATACTGTGGACATGCAACTAACCAAGCGCTTTGAACAGAGTAGCCTGCAAGTCCTGGATGAATTAGAGAGAGTGCTCCTGACTGGAAAGATGAAAGATGTTGTCAGCCAATATCCAGAGATAGATCGGCATTCACTGGAGGTACAGCTGCCAATGTTCAAGCTTCAGTTCGACTATAGTACCACTCTTGAGGCTACAAACATACTAAAAAATCTGCTGCCAGAGGTCCGCAGTCTCTTCAGCCAGGTAGAGACATTGGTGAGGCTGCTTTTGGTTGTTCCTTCTTCCTCTGCAGAAGAAGAAAGAAGTTTCAGTTCCCTAAGAAGACTGAAGACCTGGCTAAGGAGCACAATGTCGCAAATCCGTCTAAACAGCACTGCAATCTGTCACATCCATCAGAACAAGTTGGATCGTCTAGATAGAGCAAGAATTTGCGAGCAGTTCATCTCTGCAAACGATCAACGAAGGCATGTTTTTGGGACCTTCAATTAAGTCAACATGCTCTTTCTCTCCCTCACCAGGCTCTGCCTCAGCCTCTCTCCCTCACCAGGCTCTGCCTCAGCCTCTCCTTGTTCTTTATTAAATAAAGTACGTTTTTCGACAGTTCATGGTATGTAGTCATTTGGTTGTAACAACGTATAAGACATAAGAGAAAAATAGCACTAGTATAAGTACTTGGATTATAAGTGTAAGAAGAAAACAATTTTACTATATATATATATATATATATATATATATATATATATATAAAAAATTTAATTGGGGCGAACCCCACTAACATTTAATGTCCCCCCCAGTTTCAAAATTGCTCCTACGCCCCTGCATGAAGTGCTTAGAAAAACTGGTTCATGCGCACATCAATCACATGGTCCCGGGTACGATTGACCCCCTCCAGTTCGCCTACCGTCCAAATCGTTCAGTAGATGACGCAGTGGCCACTGCTTTACACCACATCCTGCAACACTTGGACAGCAGAGGAATACATGTCAGAACGCTGTTTCTAGATTACAGTTTGGCTTTTAATACCATCCGCCCGGGTAGGCTGATTGAGAAGCTGACAGACCTCGGCGTCCCGACTCCCACCTGTAACTGGATCCTGGATTTCCTGACTGAAAGACCACAGGTGGTGAGGATGGGAAAGAGGGTGTCCGCGGAGCTCATCACCAGCACAGGGTCACCACAAGGCTGTTGCCTTAGTCCTAAACTATTCACCCTGTACACATACGACTGTGTCCCCACCCAGGCTAATACCCTCATTATTAAGTATGCAGACGATACCACCATCCTGGGTCTCATTAAGGGGGGGGCGAGTCGGGTTACAGGAGTGTGGTAAATGACATTTGTGTCTATGGTGAGTTGAACAACATTTACATTTACTCATTTGGCAGACGCTTTTATCCAAAGCGACTTACATTTGAGGAACAACTTACAAGTATCAACAGAGCATCAAATATAGATCTACAACTGACAATACATACTGGTAAGAGCAGCAATAAATCCTAGTAAGAGCTCATAGTACATATCACATCAATGGGTAAATACCTAGGAAAGGAAGTAAGAGTTAACAGAAAGTGCAATCAGAACAAAAAGTGCAGTCAATACAAGATAATTGTAGGGATAGAAGAAGAAGAGCACAGGAAGTGCATGTTAGAGGTTAGTTAGTTAGAGGTGTTATAAGAGGAAGTGTTCTCAGAAGAGATGAGTTTTCAAGAGCTTCTTGAAGTTAGAGAGGGACGCCCCTGCTCTGAACAACCTATGCCTTAACGCAGACAAGACAAGAGAAGTAATTATGGACTTCAGGAAAAACCCACCTCCCTTGCAGCCCCTTATCATCAAGGGGACTGAGGTGGAGAGGGCTGACAGTTACAAATTCCTGGGACTACAAGTAACATCGGATCTGAACTGGACTGTGAACACTGTTGCCACAATGAAGAAAGCCCAGCAGAAATTGTATTTCATCAGGCTGCTTAGAAAAGCTGGTCTGCACTTTCGCCCTCTCACCCAGGTCTACAAGGGACTGATAGAGAGCATCCTCACCACAGGCATCACTGTATGGTATGGAAACACCACACAGACAGAGAGGAAGGCACTGCAAAGAGTCGTAAAGACTGCAGAGAGGATTATCAGAACAGAACTCCCCTCCATGGACAATCTACACACAGCTAGCCAGAAAAGAGCAGAGAATTATTAGGGACACATCATATCCAGCTCACCCCCTGCTCATACACAAAAATTGTACATATAATCTCAGGCACAAGCGAGCGGACAGCATTATCACAAAGAGAACACGGTTTTATAAGAGTTTCTTTCCAGCTGCAGTGAGACTCTTGGCCAAAACAAAATGAACTATTGTGCCCAGGGCTTGTGTAACATAACATATCTCTGTGCAATACACCTGTGCATCTTATTTAATATAACTGTGCACTTCAATATCTTTTAAGGGGCTGTCTTTAGGGGCCATGGGCAATATGCAATTATACTTTTGCAATTTAGAAATGTAAATTTATTTATTTTTATTTGTACTTTTTAATGGTTTGTGTAATTTTATTTATTTATAATGTAAATGTGTCTTTTTAAACTTGACTTGACTCTGAGTAACAACCGCACAAGAGTTCATGTGTGAAAACACAAATGGCAAATAAAGTTCTTGAATCTTGAATCTTTGCAGCAGCACAGGCAGCCAAAACAATCTGATTATTCCTAAAGCATCTAAATAATCTTTACAACACAGATAATTATTGTGGCAGAAACACGGAGCAGCTCGTTGTTGAAGCAGATAAACCTGCATATAGTTGAAGCTGTGCGTCATGCGTAAAGCCCAACAGGACTGTTTTATCCACCCATTCTCTCTCTCTCTCTCTCTCTCTCTCTCTCTCCAAAAATGATCGTTTCCTGAATAAATAACAGCTGGTAGCTGATGAGTGAAAGCCAAGATTAGTTTCACCGGCGACATTCTGTTTATGGACTCACCGTCGGACATCGCTTTAAAACACATAGTAACTGATGTGAAAAACAACAGGGTCATATCCATCAAAAGAAAGCGATGCTCTTTACTGGATACTGTTATACTGTATGTAGCAAGACGAGGGTGTGATTCTATTTAAACTAGTGATAAGTTAGATAAGTTGCCAACAACGCCACCTGGGGAGTTTCACCCCAGGAAATAATAAGAGATAGGTCACACGTTGAAATAAGGCCAGGGCAGAGAGTGTTTCACAATTAGAAAAATATAATTTTATTAACAAAAATACTAAACACAACGGAAAAAAAAAAAAATCAAAACGTGCAAATCAATTAATTCAAACCAACCAAAACGGAAAAAATAATTAGAAAACACAAACCAAAAACAAAATGCCAACTGTATAAACCAAATATACAGTAATTAGGCCCAACTAACAAAAGATACTAAAACCAGTAAGCCCGCTTAGAGCCAAGACACCGCCGAAACTGGGCCAACCAGGCAGAGGGCAATCCCACAAGGGGAGAGAGAGAGCGATACCCAAAGCCGAATACAGGAAGGACAGACCAAGCCGCCGTTTAAATCCCCGCCGAGGCAGCAGTGCAGCAGATCACCAAAGGGAAAATTTAGCACCATTATATTAAAATATTTTACCTGGTATATACAGTATATATATATATATATTCAATCAAATGAATACAACACAAGACATGCGTACATACCCCCACGGTTCCACAGCACACACACATAACTGGCCGCAGGCCAAAGCGAAACAGCCTGCACAGCAAACAATCGCTTTAAAACAATCAAGGGAGCGTTGTGTTTAAACGCGATGCACTAAACGCACACTGCAGACAGTTTCATCGGTACACAAGCAGACAACACTTACCACGCGGACCGGGAGCAAAGTCGCGTGCATACAGGACGCGGCCCAAGCGACTCCACAGGTTTAGGGCTTTTAACGCTGGCTAAACTGTTGCGCTACGGGCCCTGACAGCCGTGGCAGCACTCGCGTCAGTACACCAGCACGCTGGATACCTGTTTCCAACTGTCGAGACGCCCAACCCAGGTAAGAAAGAGGCCGACACACATGCATCCTCACCTGTACTTATAGGCCACGGCAGCAGCATCCGGTTGCCAGGGCACTGGTACAGTGCCATATAGTGGCGGGAGGGAGAAAACCCTCAACCTGCCACATCTAACCCCCCCTAT
Organism: Lepomis macrochirus; assembly: GCA_024633595.2. Lineage (NCBI taxonomy): Eukaryota > Metazoa > Chordata > Actinopteri > Centrarchiformes > Centrarchidae > Lepomis > Lepomis macrochirus. The sequence continues at coordinate 3,945,584 of JALXJV020000010.1, read as the reverse complement.
TTTCATCACCGCCCCAGCGATGGACCATGAAACCATGACTACCACCAAGGCCTGAAAACAACTGCCTGGGCATTAGACACAGAATAAGACTGACCATCACTACCCTGACCCTGGAGACCAACAGACTGGGGTAGATTATGAACGTTTGGATGACGGCCAGCTGTTGCACGAGTCGTGCGATGCAGAACCTGCTGACCCGGCTGGTCCATAAGGGACCCTGGAGGGGGCGGAGGTAGAGAATCCTCAAGCCCCACAGAAGTGGATGGAAACCCAACTTGGGATTGTCCTGTGGCACTAGGACTTGTGGAAGGGGATGCCCTCTGTACAGGGGCTGGACACTGAACGGGGGTTTCTGGGACCAGCAACCATAAGTCACCGTTACCAGACTCATCACCTGGCATCTGCTCAAAGGGTCGAGCCAAGGTAGAGACCACGCCAGGCCGGACCACAGCTTTCATCATGTCCCGGTGCACGTTTCTGGTTCTATTCTGGTCAGCCACAGGAGCAACAGTGTAAACTGTGCCTTTACCAAGGGGAGCCTTCATGACCTGGTAGATCTCTGAACCCCAAAGGTCATGGATTTTATGACGGCCCCTGATCCCATGGTCTCGCAGGTACACCAACTGGCCTAAAGGAAAAGACATGTTTTTAACCTGCTGGTCATGCCTCTTTCCTTCTCCCAGCTGCAGCTGCCAACCGTTCACGCGCACCCTCAAAAGCAACCTTAAGTCTAGCCTGGTGTTCAACCACCCAATCCTGTACTACACCGGGCACAGGATCCTGGACTATGCCCAAAATGAAATCCACGGGAAGCCGTGGTTCCTGCCCAAACATCAGGTAAAATGGTGACTCTCCAGTACCCTGATGAGGTGTGGTGTTAAAGCAGAAAAGGACCTGCGGAAGTCAAGAATCCCAGTCTCGCTTCTGGGACAGTGGAAGAGTCCGCAGAAGATTATGAAGCGTTCTGTTAAAACGCTCGCATTGCCCATTACCCGCAGGGTGGTAAGGGGTGGTACAGGACTTTTCCACACCGTACAAAAGACAGAGCTGGCGAATTAATGAGCTTTCAAAACTTCTCCCCTGGTCCGAGTGAAGGCGGCTGGGAACCCGAATTTATAAAACCACTCTACCACTAGGGCCTGGGCCACAGTAGCGGCACATTGGTCCCGTGTGGGGACTGCCACCGTAAACTTACTGAAAATGTCAGTCACTAAGACGTTCTCACACCCGTTACGGGAAGGCTCCAACAACGTGAAGTCTATCGCCACAATCTCGTTTGGTCGGGGAAGCAAGCAAATGCCCCATATAGCTATGAGGTCCCTGGCCAGAGTCTTTAGCGACTTGACAACGCTCGCACCCCAAAACCCACTGCTTAATGTCCATGGACATTCCAGGCCAATAACAGCGCTGTCTTACCAGCTCTGTGGTGCGTTCAATGCCCTGGTGTCCATGCTCCTGATGGAGCTGGTATAAAACCTCTTGTTGGAGAGCTGCAGGTAACATGAGCTGAAAAGATTCCTCCCCCCCATCGGAGCAAAACACCAGGCGGAAAAGGACTCCATCTAGCTCCACCAACCGGTCCCACCGGCGCAAGATTGCCATAACAGGTCTGGACAGTTGACGTTTTTCTGCCAGAGTAGGCAAGGGCTTCCTTCGCCAAAAGGACAACACGTCCTGCAGGAGGGGAACAACCCCCCGGCAGGGAGCGAAGGTCGGCCGCAGAGCGGGCAGGAAATGCTGAGATCACTGACTGGGTAGCCAGCAGCCCCGACTCTGTGCCTGGGTTCTGCTGAAGCTGAGCTGGCACCGGTGTGCCAGGCAGTACTGGTGCTAACGCTTCAGAGCCAGCTATGTACTGTCATGACAGCGCGTCAGCATTTCTGTTACTCCGACCTGATCGATACTTCAGGTCGAAGTCAAAAAACAGCCAGCTGAGCCGCCCACCGGTGCTCAGTGGTCCCCAATTTAGCAGACTGAAGGTAACTCAATGGGTTGTTGTCAGTGTAGACTACACACTTGTGACCCAACAAGTACTCTCTAAATTTTTCAGTCATGGCCCACTTCAGCGCAAGGAATTCTAGCTTCATAGAGCTGTAGTTTGACATATTGCGCTCAGGTGGGCGAAGACCTCTACTAGCGTAGGCCACCGGCCTCACAGTGAGGCCGATTGGACGTGCTGACGTACTGCGGTAAGCGTGTTGACTCATTTCCGTTTCCGGTGCTTGTGTGTTGGTAGCCTGTTTGCTGCTCTCGCTAAATACCAGATAAAATTGTTAGATTATCATTACAGCGGCCAATTGTCCGCTAAACACTTATTCTTACAGTAAGTTTACCTAAGCACTCACAGTTCTTTCCATCTTTAGTGACTGCTGTTCGATCTCATAGTTGTTTTCAAAAGTTTTGGTAGCCAACGCTACCGTACTTTAGCTTAGCCGTTAGCGACTTTAGCATAGCAGCTAACGATGGCTTCTCCTTCTCCATCTCTCTCTCCTGCTTTCTCCTGCTCGGTGTGTCAGATGTTCAGTTACTCCTCTGCCTCCTTTAGCGGTAATGGTGCGTGTAACAAGTGTAGTTTATTTTTTAGACATGGAGGCGAGGCTCAGTGAGTTAGAAGTCCGGCTCCGCACCTTGGTAGCTCAGCCTACTGTAGCTAGTCAGTCCCGGTAGTCGGTGCGGACCGACCTGAGTTAGCCTCTGGTAGCCGTTCCCGGCATTTCCTGAGCAGCCAGGAAAGGGTGGCTGGGTGACTGTCCGAGGAAGAAATAGTCGTAAGCATTCAAAGCCCTCAGGACATCACCATTACGCTTCCCGTTTCTAATAGATTTTCCCCACTCAGCGACACACCAGCTGAGAAACCAACTCTGATAATTGGCAGCTCCATTTTGCGAAGCGTGAAGTTAAGCGAAACCAGCGACCATAGTCAAATGCATCCCAGGGGCCAGAGCGGGCGACATCGAGTCCTATTTGAAACTGCTGGCTAAGGATAAGCGTAAATACAGTAAGATTGTTATTCACGTCGTGGTAATGACTCCGGTTACGCAATCGGAGGTCACTAAGATTAATGTTGAGTCGGTGTGTTCATACGCCAAAAACAATGTCGGACACCGTAGTTTTCTCTGGACCCCTGCCCAATCTGACCAGTGATGACATGTATAGCCGCATGTCGTCATTCCGCCGCTGGTTATCGAGGTGGTGTCCAGCCAACGATGTGGGCTTTGTAGATCATTGGCAGACTTTCTGGGGAAGACCTGGTCTGATTCGGAGAGACGGCATCCATCCCTCTTGGGAAGGAGCAGCTCTCATTTCTAGAAATCTGGCCAACTTTATTAGCGGACCAAATCCATGACAACCCAGAGTTGAGACCAGGAGGCAGAGTCGCAGTCTAACACACTTCTCTGCCTTTCTAATTCAGCAGTTACCCACCCAAAACCCTACGCAGAGTCGCAGTTTAACACACTTCTCTGCTCCTCCGTTCCAGGAGTTACTTAGTGAAAACCCTATAGTGACGGTGTCTGTCCCCCGACCATTGAAATTATTTAAATCAAAGGTAAACAGAAGAGGAGCTGTGCATAAAAACCTCATAAAAATTAAAACCACAAGAGCAATAGTGCAAACGAATAGGAGAGTAAAATGTGGACTCTTAAACATCAGATCTCTCTCTTCTAAAGGTGTACTAGTAAATGAATTAATATCAGATTATGAAATTGATTTATTCTGTCTTACTGAAACCTGGCTGGGTGATGGAGAATATGTAAGCCTAAATGAATCCACCCCTCCCAGTCATATGAATACTCACATTCCTCGAAGCACAGGCCGAGGAGGTGGAGTTGCTGACTATCTTTGACTCTAGCCTAGTAATCAGCTCTAAACCTAAACTAAATTATAACTCATTTGAAAGCCTTGTCCTGAGTCTTTCACACCCAAGCTGGAAATCACTGCAACCAATTCTATTTGTTGTAGTGTACCGAAGCACCTGGGCCGTACTCTGAATTCTTATCTGAATTTGCAGAGTTTTTGTCAACTTTAGTCCTTAAAACGGACAAAGTTATTATTGTAGGGGATTTTAATATTCATGTGGACGTTGAGAATGACAGCTTTAGTACTGCATTTATCTCTGTATTAGATTCAATTGGCTTCTCTCAGAGTGTTCATGAACCGACTCACTGTTTTGATCACACCCTCGACCTTGTTCTGGTATATGGTATCGAAATTGAACAATTAATAGTGTTCCCACAGAATCCCTCTTTATCTGACCACTGTTTGATAACTTTTGAGCTTGTACTGCTGAACTACCCTCCATTGGGCAAAAATTTCTATACAAGACGTCTGTCTGATAGTGCTATAGCTAAATTTAAGGATCGCGATCCCATCGGCTCTAAGTTCACTATCAGGTATCAAATTAACAGAGGACTCTTACGTGAATTTCAGTCCCTCCCAAGTTCGATCATCTTGTTGATAGTGCTGCAGGCTCGCTGCGAACAACACTTCGACTCTGTAGCCCCTCTACAAAAGAAAATACTAAAACAAAGGCGGTTAGCTCCATGGTATAATACTGAAACTTCGCAAATTAAAGAAAATATCACAGAAACTTCGAGAGGAATTGGCGTTCCACCAAACTGGAAAATTCTCGTTTAATTTGGCAAGATAGTCTTAAAACTTATAGGAAGGCCCTCCGTAATGCCAAAGCAGCGTACTACTCGTCATTAATAGAGGAAAATAGGAACAACCCCAGGTTTCTTTTCAGCACTGTAGCCAGGCTGACAGAAAGTCACAGCTCTATTGAGCAAAGTATTCCCATAGCTCTCAGTAGTTATGACTTCATGAGCTTCTTTAATGATAAAATCCTAGCTATTAGAAACAAAATCCACCAAGACCTGCCCTCAACTGGCACCGACTTAAGTCTATACTCAGGAACTTTGGGAACAGCTGTAGAACCAGTTATATGTTTGGACTGCTTTGCTTCCCTCAATCTTTATCAACTAACTTCAATAATTTCTTCATCTAAACCATCTACCTGCCTCTTAGACCCCATCCCGACTAGGCTGCTAAAAGAAGTTTTGCCCTTGGTTGGCACTTCTCTGCTGGATGTGATCAATTTGTCTTTATCAACAGGCTACGTGCCACAGTACTTTAAAGTAGCTGTAATTAAACCTCTTCTGAAAAAGCCCAACCTGGATCCAGATGTTTTAGCCAACTATAGACCTATATCTAACCTTCCATTTATCTCTAAGGTCCTGGAGAAAGCAGTCGCCAAACAGCTGTGTGACTTTCTACATAGCAATAGTTTATTTGAGGATTTTCAGTCAGGATTTCGAGCTCATCATAGCACAGAGACAGCACTGGTGAAAATTACTAGTGATCTCCTGACTGCATCAGACAAAGGACTTGTCTCTGTATTGGTTTTATTAGATCTTAGTGCTGCATTTGATACCATTGACCATCAGATCCTATTACAGAGACTGGAACATTTCATTGGCATCAAAGGAACCGCTCTAAGCTGGTTTAAGTCCTATTTATCAGATCGATTTCAGTTTGTACATGTTAACGATGAGTCCTCCATGCATACCAAAGTTAGTCATGGAGTTCCACAAGGATCTGTGCTCGGACCAATCCTCTTCACTTTATATATGCTTCCCTTAGGCAATATTATCAGGAAACACTCCATAAACTTTCATTGTTATGCAGATGATACTCAGTTATATCTATCGATCAAGCCAGATGAAACCCATCAGTTAGCTAAGCTTCAAATGTGTCTTCAGGATGTTAAAACCTGGATGACCTGCAATTTTCTAATGTTAAACTCAGATAAAACGGAAGTTGTTGTTCTAGGCCCTAGGCACCTTCGTGACGCATTATCTAAAGATATAGTTTCCCTGGATGGCATCGCCCTGGCCTCCAGCACCACTGTGAGAAATCTTGGAGTTATCTTTGATCAGGACATGTCGTTTAATTCTCACATTAAGCAAATTTCAAGGACCGCTTTTTTTCACCTACGTAATATTGCAAAAATCAGGAACATCCTGTCTAAAAATGATGCAGAAAAACTAGTCCATGCATTTGTTACTTCTAGACTGGATTACTGCAATTCCCTGTTATCAGGCTCTTCGAAAAAGTCCATTAAGACTCTTCAGCTGATCCAGAATGCTGCAGCACGTGTTCTGACAGGAACCAGTAAAGAGATCATATCTCTCCTGTCTTAGCTTCTCTGCATTGGCTTCCTGTAAAATCCAGAATAGATTTTAAAATCCTTCTTCTCACATACAAAGCACTTAATGGTCAGGCACCATCTTATCTTAAAGAGCTCATAGTACCAAACTACCCCAACCGAGCACTGCGCTCCCAGAATGCAGGATTACTTGTGGTTCCTAGAGTCTCCAAAAGTAGAATGGGAGCCAGAGCGTTCAGTTATCAGGCTCCTCTCCTGTGGAACCAGGTTCCAGTTTGGGTTCGGGAGGCAGACACCGTCTCTACATTTAAGAGTAGGCTTAAGACTTTCCTTTTGATAAAGCTTATAGTTAGGGCTGGCTCGGGTGAGTCCTGAACCATCCCTTAGTTATGCTGCTATAGGCTAGACTGCCGGGGATTTCCCATGATGCACTGAGCTCCTCTCTCCTCTTCTCTCTTTCTCTCTGAGTGCAACCTCATCCCATTAATGCATGTTACTAACTCGATTTTTTCTCCCTCTCCCGTGGTGCGTGTGCTTCCCCTCCTGTCCTCCCCCTCCCCTCACTTCCCTGCGGGTGTTGCTGGCTCTGGAGCTGTGGAGTCTGGACCTGTTGTTGGGAGTCTCCTGCTGCCCCGTGTTCCTGCTTCGACGCCCTCTGCTGCAGTTGCAACTGCTATTACTAGTCCTATTGCTATTATTACTGTTATAATTAATATCACTAAACATTACTACAAATATCTGTACCATTTTTCATTCAGTCTATAGCACCATTACCTTTATTGTCTGTACCTCTATGTGTATACTGTGTAGGTTGCCTCCCTCTGCTCTCTCTCTCCTGCTCTCTCTCTCTCTTGCTCTCTCCTCTCTCTCTCCCCTCACCCCAACCCGGTCGAGGCAGATGGCCGCCCACCCTGAGCCATGGTTCTGCTCGAGGTTTCTGCCTCTTAAAGGAAGTTTTCCTTGCCTCTGTCGCCTAGTGCTTGCTCTTGGTGGGAATTGTTGGGCTTCTGTAAATAACTTCAGAGTACGGTCTAGACCTGCTCTTTATGAAAAGCGCTGTGAGATAACTGTTGTTGTGATTTGGCGCTATATAAATAAAATTGAATTGAATTGAATTGAACAGTCTCAGTTTCCTGACAGAGCACAGCACCCAACCCCTGATAGCTGGCATCAATCTCCAAGATGAAAGGACGTGAAAAGTCTGCATAGGTCAGCACCAGGGCTGAAACCAGCTTTGCCTTCAGTGCCTCAAACCCTTCCTCACACTGAGGTGTCCAAGAGGTTTCCAAAGCCTGGTTCAACCCCCGCTTCGACCTTGTACCGGACAATGTGGCCACCAAGCGGTGTAGGTGCTGCCAGCTGGGCAAAGCCTTCTACAAACCGCCGGTAATAACTAGCGTAGCCCAAAAAGGAGCGCAACTCTGAGACGTGCTTAGGCTGCTGCCAACTGGCCACTGCCTCAATCTTCTTGGGGTCTGTGGAGACTCCTTCACTAGAAATGAAATGGCCCAGATAGCTAACCTCCTGTTTGAAAAACGCACATTTCTCCAGTTTGGCTTTTAAGCCCTCCCCCCTGGAGACGACCAAGCACAGTTTCCAGCCTTTGCAGATGTTGTTCTACAGAGGAGGAGAACACAATGATGTTATCCAGGTAAAGCAACAATGACTGACCCTGATGTTCACCAAACATGCGCTGCATCAGCTGCTGAAATGTACTGGGAGCATTACATAGCCCAAAAGGCATGCGGTTGAACTCAAAGAGTCCAAACGGCATGCAAAAAGCAGTCTTTGGCCAATCTTGCTCTGACACAGCAACCTGATGGTAACCGCTGGCCAGATCAATGGTGGAAAACCAGCGTGCTCCGGAAAGTGCGTCCAGACTTTCCTCAATGCGTGGGAGAGGGAAAGCATCCTTTCTAGTCTTGCTGTTTAGCAGGCGGTAGTACACGCACAAGCGCAGACTACCATCCTTCTTACGCACCAAAACAATTGGTGATGCATAAGGACTACTACTCTCCTGGATGATCTGCGGCTCTAAAAGCTGGTTAATGTGGGTCCTCACAGCCTCATACTCTGAGGGGGGGATCCGCCGATATCTCTGTCGGATAGGAACATCATCCAGAAGAGGAATCTCATGAGAGATGAGATTTGTGCATCACAGATCATTGTCATGGGCTGAGAAGACTGACTGATACTTATGGAGTAGAGACCTTACGCTACTCTGCTCCTGCTCAGTTAAGGCAGAGACGTCCACTGCGTCTAGTTGGTCAGGCACAGAGGGAGAAACAGTGTGAGACGAAACCGCTGCTACAGCGGGACTAACCTCAGTCACACCCGCCGGCAAGCTGATAACTTGGACATCTCCCACGGTACCCAGGCATGTCCGAGCAACCTCTGTAGTCCCCACATTCACCACAGGAACGTACACAGTACCCCGAACAACGCGCACCAGGCAAGGAGAAGCCAGAAGCCCGGCGGGTAACCCGGACTCGGGAGGTTCAAACAGTGCACTCTGACCAGACAACTGTTCGCAACAAGTGCTGGCAACAAATGTCAAGGTGCCCCCAGCAATTCGCACCACCCTCCTACCCCGGACCCTCACCGCCCCAGTAGGACTCTTTGGGTCGGGTGTAGCAGACTGATGACATTTCTGTAAGGCTACCAGAACTGGGCCTGGTGCCTGGGAAACAGAAGGAGAGTCAAAAAGAGAAGAACCAAACGTTCCAAATAACTCACGGTAGCATTTGCGAATCACATTCATTCCCAAGATGCCTGGGACAGACGACACAGCTCCAGGAGGGTCCTTAACGACCAGGACTCCGCAGCGGGGCAGCACCTTATCACAAAGCTCCACGTCTAGCTCCAAGCAGCCGACATAGGGGATGGCTAAGCCATTAGCTGCTCGTAGCTGTAACCAATGGCAAGAATGAAGGCGTTCATGACCCCAGGGTGCAAAGTGTGCTAAAAATAAGCTCTCAGTTATGGTCGACACCATAGAATGAGTGTCCACCAAACAGGAAACGTCAACACCTCCGATTAAAACAGTGAGGTTTGGACACGGAGCAACTAAACCAAGAGGGACACCATCCCGTGAGCCTGTGGTCTCCCCAACTGAGCAGTGGCTCATCAACTCAGTGGGCTTCAGTTTTCCGACGGCTGAGGAGGATGTGAAAACCCAGCCGCATTGGCGCTCATATCAGCCGCCGAGTTGGCGCGTCTGCGGGAGAAAGGAACCCTCTCGCCATCACACTCTCGAGCAAAATGGCCAGGCTGATGGCACCTTCTGCAAAGGAGTGGAAGGTTGCGAGGAGTTGGGCCGTGGGGCCGAGATGTCTGTAATGAGGCCACTGTCTGGGTCAGCTGATCCAGCTGTTGTTGCTGCCGCTTCAAAAGGTCCCTCAACTCCCCAAGGTCCGGACCTGATGAACTTACACTAGGTGGGGGTTGGGTATGACCGTGTACCCCGAACTGGAACCCATGAGCAGATGGCAACGAAAAACTACGTCCCCTAACACCCCCTGGAAGGCCCTCTCTTTCTCACCTCATAGCCTCACTGCGCAACTCCAAAAGGGTGGCAGTGGGTCGACCACGCACCAGCTGTTTAAGCTCTCGACGAAGGGAACTATCCAAGACATGCTCCACAAATTGATCTCTAAGAAGAACCTCTGAACTGGGCATCCCGTCAGGGGCACGCTGTTTAACTTGAGCCATTAAGGCCAGTAGGGCTAGGGAAAATTCCTGCAATGTTTCCCCTTCAAGCTGACGACGGGAGAAAAAGGCCTGCTGTAAAGTAACATACGACTGATTACAGCCATAAAGCTCCTTTAAAATGGCACAAATCCTGCCTGGATCTTTCCGTTCAGTGCTGGAGCGAAACTTAATCTCCTCCCTTGCTTTTCCCCCCAAATGGTCAAACATGAACAGGGCCTGATCTGGGGCAGAAAGATAACGAGGACGTGCACACATCTGCACCTCCTCTAGCCACTCAACAATACCTACCCCCTGTTCTGCCAGTAAATATAGGGCACTTACGATCTCGAGGAAGGACAACCAACCGCTCTGGGGCAACAGCTGCCAAGCCTGCTGACGGGGCACCACCAGCCGCAGCCGAAGGAATGGGGGAGGCCCCGCCGGAGCTCCCCGGTGAACCCGCCTGCTCCTGAAGAAGTCGTGCATTGTCTGCCTTTAGCTCCCTTAACTGCTGGACCTCTTCCTCCATACCAACCGTGGGGGACGTAATGCACCTCAACCGTTTTCACCGCCAATTGATCCCTTAATTCCAACACTGCTGCCTCGGCTCCACCCCGGGTAAACCAATACCTGCAAGGAAATAAATCAAATACAAAGCACAAAATCTAAAATGAAACCTAACCAAAAACACAGTTGAATGAAACAAAACAAAATTAATCAAATAGTCAATGGAAACAATTCTCTGCCCTGAATCCAATTACTTCATCCTGCCGACAACGCCAGTATGTAGCAAGACGAGGGTGTGATTCTATTTAAACTAGTGATAAGTTAGATAAGTTGCCAACAACGCCACCTGGGGAGTTTCACCCCAGGAAATAATAAGAGATAGGTCACACAGGTTCGTTGAAATAAGGCCAGGGCAGAGAGTGTTTCACAATTAGAAAAATATAATTTTATTAACAAAAATACTAAACACAACGGAAACAAAAATATAACAAAAAAAAAACAATTCCACCGAATAAACCGATTAAAAACGGCATGCCATTTCTACATAAAATAAGTGTGTGAGTCCAATAATTTAAAATATTATACTATTTAAAATACACAGTGACAAAACAAATAAGGCAAAGCACACCAGAAATTTAAACAAAACGTGCAAATCAATTAATTCAAACCAACCAAAACAGAAAAAATAATTATAAAACACAAACCAAAAACAAAATGCCAACTGTATAAACCAAATATACAGTAATTAGACCCAACTAACAAAAGATACTAAAACCAGTAAGCCCGCTTAGAGCCAAGACACCGCCGAAACTGGGCCGACCAGGCAGAGGGCAATCCCACAAGGGGAGAGAGAGAGCGATACCCAAAGCCGAATACGAGAAGGACAGACCAAGCCGCCGTTTAAATCCCCGCCGAGGCAGCAGTGCAGCAGATCACTAAAGGGAAACTTTAGCACCATTATATTAAAATATTTTACCTGGTATATACAGTATGTATATATATATATATTCAATCAAATGAATACAACACAAGACATGCATACATACCCCCACGGTTCCACAGCACACACACATAACTGGCCGCAGGCCAAAGCGAAACAGCCCGCACAGCAAACAATCACTCTAAAACAATCAAGGGAGCGTTGTGTTTAAACGCGATGCACTAAACGCACACTGCAGACAGTTCCATCGGCACACAAGCAGACAACACTTACCACGCGGACCGGGAGCAAAGTCGCGTGCATACAGGACGCGGCCCAAGCGACTCCACAGGTTTAGGGCTTTTAACGCTGGCTAAACTGTTGCGCTACAGGCCCTGACAGCCGTGGCAGCACTCTCGTCAGTACACCAGCACGCTGGATACCTGTCGCCAACTGTCGAGACGCCCAACCCAGGTAAGAAAGAGGCCGACACACATGCATCCTCACCTGTACTTATAGGCCACGGCAGCAGCATCCGGTTGCCAGGGCACCGGTACAGTGCCATATAGTGGCGGGAGGGAGAAAACCCTCAACCTGCCACATGTATATCAGAATCAATCCAGTGATCATCCAGTGTTTCCCACAGAATGACAGTGTAACTGTGGGGGCGTGTGTGCGTACATCGATATTGACTGCCAGCTGCCAGCTATATACAGCGTGCAAGTGTGGAAAGTGAAAGTTTTTATTTGCCGGCTTGTTAAAGAGCGACGCAGGCAGCTTTCCAACATAGAGTGCCATGTGTGTGCTCACTGATTTTCAGTTATATTATTAGAACAATAAAACCTTAAACTGAAAAAGCATTTGCCTGATTTTCTAAATGTTTGCATCTGTCCAGCTCTGACGAGCGCCGACACCACGCGCTCTTCTGCGTAACTGAGCACACAGACTGGATCATTTTGGTTAATGAAGCAAAATGCAGATTACAGACTGGTTAAGTTATAAAAGGTATGAATGGAAAATGTAGCAAAATTAAAAGCAGATTACTCGCTTAAAGAAAACTGGAGTAAAGAGTATAAAAGGTACAGTTTTTAAAAGGTGTGAAGTGAAAAGGTTCCAATTAGCTACTTTTTAAATTTTATTTATTTATTTTGCAACATTGCTTAGGTTATTTTCTAACAAGTTACTACCCACCCTGCAGCAGGAGTCCTCACTACACTACTACTACACAAGTATAGCAGCGCAAAATAAACGTAATATTGAGGCACTTTGCTGCACCCGCCTTGAGCGAACTCTTGTTTCTCCCTTTTCAGCACCACCTTTGCCTTCTGTCGCATGTTTTCTATCAGCCTACACGATTTCTGTCGCGTTTCAACCGTTTATTTAGTCTATTTCTGATGCGGAGTGTGTGATTGATTGACTTGAGCCAACTCCGAAATCGCTGGGAAAAAAAGTGAGGGGGACAAAACATAGATTTTGAAATGTATAATGGCTCCTACGCGTATGTACAACTGCATCCCCTCACATGAAGAGAACTCTGTTGTGAAGTTTGTGACGACACCACCATCGGCCGGATTTCAAACAACGAGACTTCATGTCGGGAGGAAATTCATAATCTTGTAGGATGGTGTACAGAGAACAATCTACTGCTCTACATCAGAAAAACCAACGAGCTGATCATTGATTTCAGGAAGGGCTGAAAGATACACACTACACACTCCTGTCTACATCAGTGGTGCTGATGCTGCTGAACCAGACATGGTCATCTCACATCCCCACGCTGATGAAGAAAGGTCAGAAACGACTGGATTTCATGAGGAAGCTTAAGAAGGCCAAATTCCCACACCAAGTTCTGGTAAGCTTTTACAGGGGAGCAATAGAAAACATCTTGACTAGAAACATCACTAACATGGGACCGGAGGGTTCTGCAGCGAGTGATTAAAACTGCTCAGAAGATCACTGGTACCAATCTCCTGAGCATCAGTGATATCTGTGAGGTGAGGTGCCTCCACAGAGCCCAAAGGATACTAAAGGACAGTACCCATCCTGCCACAGCCTGTACGAACAGTGCAGCTTCTAAATTTTTAATTATCATTTCATTCTTCCTACTTAGTGTAGACTGCAGAGTTAGCATGGTTCCAAGGATCACTAAACACATTAAAGTGCTAGCATAGAGATAGTTATCATTCAAGGTAGCATGTTTCCAGTTACTTCTTGACATAGTGTAGGCCCATA
>JALXJV020000010.1:3892146-3931570 GCA_024633595.2 Lepomis macrochirus | reverse complement strand
TTTCCTGACAGAGCACAGCACCCAACCCCTGATAGCTGGCATCAATCTCCAAGATGAAAGGACGTGAAAAGTCTGCATAGGTCAGCACCAGGGCTGAAACCAGCTTTGCCTTCAGTGCCTCAAACCCTTCCTCACACTGAGGTGTCCAAGAGGTTTCCAAAGCCTGGTTCAACCCCCGCTTCGACCTTGTACCGGACAATGTGGCCACCAAGCGGTGTAGGTGCTGCCAGCTGGGCAAAGCCTTCTACAAACCGCCGGTAATAACTAGCGTAGCCCAAAAAGGAGCGCAACTCTGAGACGTGCTTAGGCTGCTGCCAACTGGCCACTGCCTCAATCTTCTTGGGGTCTGTGGAGACTCCTTCACTAGAAATGAAATGGCCCAGATAGCTAACCTCCTGTTTGAAAAACGCACATTTCTCCAGTTTGGCTTTTAAGCCCTCCCCCCTGGAGACGACCAAGCACAGTTTCCAGCCTTTGCAGATGTTGTTCTACAGAGGAGGAGAACACAATGATGTTATCCAGGTAAAGCAACAATGACTGACCCTGATGTTCACTCAAACATGCGCTGCATCAGCTGCTGAAATGTACTGGGAGCATTACATAGCCTAAAAGGCATGCGGTTGAACTCAAAGAGTCCAAACGGCATGCAAAAGCAGTCTTTGGCCAATCTTGCTCTGACACAGCAACCTGATGGTAACCGCTGGCCAGATCAATGGTGGAAAACCAGCGTGCTCGAAAAGCGCCCAGACTTTCCTCAATGCGCGGAGAGGGAAAGCATCCTTTCTAGTCTTGCTGTTTAGCAGCCGGTAGTACACGCACAAGCGCAGACTACCATCCTTCTTACGCACCAAAACAATTGGTGATGCATAAGGACTACTACTCTCCTGGATGATCTGCGACTCTAAAAGCTGGTTAATGTGGGTCCTCACAGCCTCATACTCTGAGGGGGGGATCCGCCGATATCTCTGTCGGATAGGAACATCATCCAGAAGAGGAATCTCATGAGAGATGAGATTTGTGCATCACAGATCATTGTCATGGGCTGAGAAGACTGACTGATACTTATGGAGTAGAGACCTTCACGCTACTCTGCTCCTGCTCAGTTAAGGCAGAGACGCCCACTGCGCCTAGTTGGTCAGGCACAGAGGGAGAAACAGTGTGAGATCGAAACCGCTGCTACAGCGGGACTAACCTCAGTCACACCCGCCGGCCAGCTGATAACTTGGACATCTCCCACGGTACCCAGGCATGTCCGAGCAACCTCTGTAGTCCCCACATTCACCACAGGAACGTACACAGTACCTCGAACAACGCGCACTCAGGCAAGGAGAAGCCAGAAGCCCGGCGGGTAACCCGGACTCGGGAGGTTCAAACAGTGCACTCTGACCAGACAACTGTTCGCAACAAGTGCTGGCAACAAATGTCAAGGTGCCCCCAGCAATTCGCACCACCCTCCTACCCCGGACCCTCACCGCCCCAGTAGGACTCTTTGGGTCGGGTGTAGCAGACTGATGACATTTCTGTAAGGCTACCAGAACTGGGCCTGGTGCCTGGGAAACAGAAGGAGAGTCAAAAAGAGAAGAACCAAACGTTCCAAATAACTCACGATAGCATTTGCGAATCACATTCATTCCCAAGATGCCTGGGACAGACGACACAGCTCCAGGAGGGTCCTTAACGACCAGGACTCCGCAGCGGGGCAGCACCTTATCACAAAGCTCCACGTCTAGCTCCAAGTAGCCGACATAGGGGATGGCTAAGCCATTAGCTGCTCGTAGCTGTAACCAATGGCAAGAATGAAGGCGTTCATGACCCCAGGGTGCAAAGTGTGCTAAAAATAAGCTCTCAGTTATGGTCGACACCATAGAATGAGTGTCCACCAAACAGGAAACGTCAACACCTCCGATTAAAACAGTGAGGTTTGGACACGGAGCAACTAAACCAAGAGGGACACCATCCCGTGAGCCTGTGGTCTCCCCAACTGAGCAGTGGCTCATCAACTCAGTGGGCTTCAGTTTTCCGACGGCTGAGGAGGATGTGAAACCCAGCCGCATTGGCGCCATATCAGCCGCCGAAGTTGGCGCTCTGCGGGAGAAAGGAACCCTCTCGCCATCACACTCTCGAAAGCAAAATGGCCAGGCTGATGGCACCTTCTGCAAAGGAGTGGAAGGTTGCAGGAGTTGGGCCGTGGGGCCGGAGATGTCTGTAATGAGGCCACTGTCTGGGTCAGCTGATCCAGCTGTTGTTGCTGCCGCTTCAAAAGGTCCCTCAACTCCCCAAGGTCCGGACCTGATGAACTTACACTAGGTGGGGTTGGGTATGACCGTGTACCCCGAACTGGAACCCATGAGCAGATGGCAGCGAAAAACTACGTCCCCTAACACCCCTGGAAGGCCTCTCTTTCTCACCTCATAGCCTCACTGCGCAACTCCAAAGGGTGGCAGTGGGTCGCACCACGCACCAGCTGTTTAAGCTCTCGACGAAGGGAACTATCCAAGACATGCTCCACAAATTGATCTCTAAGAAGAACCTCTGAACTGGGCATCCCGTCAGGGGCACGCTGTTTAACTTGAGCCATTAAGGCCAGTAGGGCTAGGGAAAATTCCTGCAATGTTTCCCCTTCAAGCTGACGACGGGAGAAAAAGGCCTGCTGTAAAGTAACATACGACTGATTACAGCCATAAAGCTCCTTTAAAATGGCACAAATCCTGCCTGGATCTTTCCGTTCAGTGCTGGAGCGAAACTTAATCTCCTCCCTTGCTTTTCCCCCCAAATGGTCAAACATGAACAGGGCCTGATCTGGGGCAGAAAGATAACGAGGACGTGCACACATCTGCACCTCCTCTAGCCACTCAACAATACCTACCGCCCCTGTTCTGCCAGTAAATATAGGGCACTTTACGCATCTCGAGGAAGGACAACCAACCGCTCTGGGGCAACAGCTGCCAAGCCTGCTGACGGGCACCACCAGCCGCAGCCGAAGGAATGGGGGAGGCCCCGCCGGAGCTCCCCGGTGAACCCGCCTGCTCCTGAAGAAGTCGTGCATTGTCTGCCTTTAGCTCCCTTAACTGCTGGACCTCTTCCTCCATACCAACCGTGGGGGACGTAATGCACCTCAACCGTTTTCACCGCCAATTGATCCCTTAATGCCAACACTGCTGCCTCGGCTCCACCCCGGGTAAACCAATACCTGCAAGGAAATAAATCAAATACAAAGCACAAAAACTAAAATGAAACCTAACCAAAAACACAGTTGAATGAAACAAAACAAAATTAATCAAATAGTCAATGGAAACAATTCTCTGCCCTGAATCCAATTACTTCATCCTGCCGACAACGCCAGTATGTAGCAAGACGAGGGTGTGATTCTATTTAAACTAGTGATAAGTTAGATAAGTTGCCAACAACGCCACCTGGGGAGTTTCACCCCAGGAAATAATAAGAGATAGGTCACACAGGTTCGTTGAAATAAGGCCAGGGCAGAGAGTGTTTCACAATTAGAAAAATATAATTTTATTAACAAAAATACTAAACACAACGGAAACAAAAATATAACAAAAAAAAAACAATTCCACCGAATAAACCGATTAAAAACGGCATGCCATTTCTACATAAAATAAGTGTGTGAGTCCAATAATTTAAAATATTATACTATTTAAAATACACAGTGACAAAACAAATAAGGCAAAGCACACCAGAAATTTAAACAAAACGTGCAAATCAAGCATTAATTCAAACCAACCAAAACAGAAAAAATAATTATAAAACACAAACCAAAAACAAAATGCCAACTGTATAAATCAAATATACAGTAATTAGACCCAACTAACAAAAGATACTAAAACCAGTAAGCCCGCTTAGAGCCAAGACACCGCCGAAACTGGGCCGACCAGGCAGAGGGCAATCCCACAAGGGGAGAGAGAGAGCGATACCCAAAGCCGAATACGAGAAGGACAGACCAAGCCGCCGTTTAAATCCCCGCCGAGGCAGCAGTGCAGCAGATCACTAAAGGGAAACTTTAGCACCATTATATTAAAATATTTTACCTGGTATATACAGTATGTATATATATATATATTCAATCAAATGAATACAACACAAGACATGCGTACATACCCCCACGGTTCCACAGCACACACACATAACTGGCCGCAGGCCAAAGCGAAACAGCCCGCACAGCAAACAATCACTCAAGGGAATCAATCAAGGGAAATCAATCAAGGGAACGTTGTGTTTAAACGCGATGCACTAAACGCACACTGCAGACAGTTCCATCGGCACACAAGCAGACAACACTTACCACGCGGACCGGGAGCAAAGTCGCGTGCATACAGGACGCGCCCAAGCTGACTCCACAGGTTTAGGGCTTTAACGCTGGCTAAACTGTTGCGCTACGGGCCCTGACAGCCGTGGCAGCACTCTCGTCAGTACACCAGCACGCTGGATACCTGTCGCCAACTGTCGAGACGCCCAACCCAGGTAAGAAAGAGGCCGACACACATGCATCCTCACCTGTACTTATAGGCCACGGCAGCAGCATCCGGTTGCCAGGGCACCGGTACAGTGCCATATAGTGGCGGGAGGGAGAAAACCCTCAACCTGCCACATGTATATCAGAATCAATCCAGTGATCATCCAGTGTTTCCCACAGAATGACAGTGTAACTGTGGGGGCGTGAGTGCGTACATCGATATTGACTGCCAGCTGCCAGCTATATACAGCGTGCAAGTGTGGAAAGTGAAAGTTTTTATTTGCCGGCTTGTTAAAGAGCGACGCAGGCAGCTTTCCAACAGGGCAAGTAGTGCCATGTGTGTTCTCACTGATTTTCAGTTATATTATTAGAACAATAAAACCTTAAACTGAAAAAGCATTTGCCTGATTTTCTAAATGTTTGCATCTGTCCAGCTCTGACGAGCGCCGACACCACGCGCTCTTCTGCGTAACTGAGCACACAGACTGGATCATTTTGGTTAATGAAGCAAAATGCAGATTACAGACTGGTTAAGTTATAAAAGGTATGAATGGAAAATGTAGCAAAATTAAAAGCAGATTACTCGCTTAAAGAAAACTGGAGTAAAGAGTATAAAAGGTACAGTTTTTAAAAGGTGTGAAGTGAAAAGGTTCCAATTAGCTACTTTTAAATTTTATTTATTTATTTTGCAACATTGCTTAGGCTATTTCCTAACAAGTTACTACCCACCCTGCAGCAGGAGTCCTCACTACTGTCTACTGTAGGCTGTAAGTATAGCAGCGCAAAATAAACGTAATATTGAGGCACTTTGCTGCACCCGCCTTGAGCGAACTCTTGTTTCTCCCTTTTCAGCACCACCTTTGCCTTCTGTCGCAGCCTACACGATTTCTGTCGCGTTTCAACCGTTTATTTAGTCTATTTCTGATGCGGAGTGTGTGATTGATTGACTTGAGCCAACTCCGAAATCGCTGGGAAAAAAAGTGAGGGGGACAAAACATAGATTTTGAAATGTATAATGGCTCCTACGCGTATGTACAACTGCATCCCCTCACATGAAGAGAACTCTGTTGTGAAGTTTGTGACGACACCACCATCATCGGCCGGATTTCAAACAACGAGACTTCATGTCGGGAGGAAATTCATAATCTTGTAGGATGGTGTACAGAGAACAATCTACTGCTCTACATCAGAAAAACCAACGAGCTGATCATTGATTTCAGGAAGGGCTGAAAGATACACACTACACACTCCTGTCTACATCAGTGGTGCTGATGCTGCTGAACCAGACATGGTCATCTCACATCCCCACGCTGATGAAGAAAGGTCAGAAACGACTGGATTTCATGAGGAAGCTTAAGAAGGCCAAATTCCCACACCAAGTTCTGGTAAGCTTTACAGGGGAGCAATAGAAAACATCTTGACTAGAAACATCACTAACATGGGACCGGAGGGTTCTGCAGCGAAGTGATTAAAACTGCTCAGAAGATCACTGGTACCAATCTCCTGAGCATCAGTGATATCTGTGAGGTGAGGTGCCTCCACAGAGCCCAAAGGATACTAAAGGACAGTACCCATCCTGCCACAGCCTGTACGAACAGTGCAGCTTCTAAATTTTTAATTATCATTTCATTCTTCCTACTTAGTGTAGACTGCAGAGTTAGCATGGTTCCAAGGATCACTAAACACATTAAAGTGCTAGCATAGAGATAGTTATCATTCAAGGTAGCATGTTTCCAGTTACTTCTTGACATAGTGTAGGCCCATACATAAGTGGTAGCATTAGGTTAACAACACAACACAATGTTCACTAGAAGCACAAGAATTAACATGTAGTTATTGATTAAGTTTTGTTGCATAGTGTGTACTGAAATGTTTTGTGGCAAGTTCCACCTTCAGCTATGACCTGTAGACATAATTACAAAACATAGACACATGTGCACAGCTAAACTAGTAAATTTGTATTGTATTACATTTATTTGTCAGTTTATTTTTTCAGTTGAGGGGATGAGAGTTTCTCAGCAGTAATTTAACTCTTGTCTGTTGTAACTACAGGCCTCTTTGAAGGCCCATGAACACCGGCTCTATCAGCCAGTTTTGAGATCTCTACTTATCTATGTGTACAAGATGAGTCCAAATAACCTCCTATGAGTCTAGTGATGGGTCAAATTATTTAGAACATTATAGCCTAAATTGTTGTGATTAATTGTTGTCATTAATTGTATTGCAATCATTTCATTGAGTGCAGTGTTCATCATTTAAAGTATTGTTTGAGTGTAAAAGTTAGGATCACAATGTTAAAACTCTAAAGCTCTTGTCATCATCTAAAGAGTTATTTTATAGTGTAAAGGTAAGATCACAGCACTGAAACTCTATAGCTCTGAGAGTGTGTGGTCCTCTCTGTGTCTAACTGCCCCGAGGCAGAAACAGTAGCACGTGTGCTCTGAGAGCAGAGCCAATGAGCACATTAAGGCATCATAAAAACACCAGAAAAGTTAAAATGTAGAAGCAGAATTAGTGAAAATTGGGTTACAAGACATACATAAACATAGTCCATCACATTAGGAATGTCTTTAGTACACAGGACAAAAGATTACAGCTTATTCCACAAAGTAAGGTTTTTTGGTGAAAATAGACTGATCAGGAGAGGCCAGGCCATCATTTTTGAGTAGTAACCATTAATCACTCTTAATTCATCATTTCTAGTTAATCCATTTATTGTTTTTAATCATTATTAGTAAGTGATCTGTTACAGGGAGTGGTGTGGTGACAGAGAGGACCCAAACGCAACGCTCAGAGGAAAGGAGGTTTATTGAGGGAAAAGGGTAAGAGGGACTGCAGTGGAGGGAGAGGAGGAGGCCAGGGAAACACAGACACGGGGAAGTGGGGAAACTGGGAACAGGAAGCGGGGAAACACTAGGGCCGAGGAAGCGAGGAGGTGAGGGATAACTGGAAGGACGCCGTGGGGAAGACCGAGGAGGAAGGGCAGGTGAATGAGCCCAGCTGACTGACGGAGACTAGGGTGAGTGAACCTGGGGAGAGAAACCGACACAAAGACAGGGTTAGTGACACTGCAGGAACAGGGCACAAGAAAATAGATAGGAAAAACAAGAAACATGGGAGCTCGAACGTAAGGGTGGCACCGGGAATGGAGCAATGCCGATCAACCAGGGAATGACTGAAGAACCGGGGTAGAAATACTAGGAGAGATGAGGTTGACTACTGGCAGGTGTGGCAGGCTGACGAGGTGGCTGATGAGGTACAGGTGCAGGTCGTTGGCTGGGCTCAGGAGCGGAGGGAGAGGGAAAACACCCAGGGGAGCAGACACAGGGAGGAAAGCAGGCGAGAAAACCAAAGAAAAAACAGAATAACTGATGAAAAGGAGAAAAACCCAGGACACTCACCGTCAGCTGGGCTGCCACCATAACATGATCAGTCTTAATTCATACTTTTAATCATTGTATTATTCTTATGTAGTATTAATCATTAATCATTAGTATTTAGTTTAGTAATCATTATTAGCTTTTTCATCTTTGAACATTACCAAGATGTGTCTTATTTTCCACTAAGAAGTGTTCTGCTGAAATCATGAATCCAGTAACAAAGTGAAGGTCCCTGAGTGGGCAAATGGACTGTAGACACTTAGACTGTGCAAACCTTGGTCAACTGTTATCTACTGTGGATATATGACAGCAGGGGAGGCTGCAGGAGGTCAAAATCTGCTGTAACAAGTGCATGCTTGGGTCTACTGATTTTCACTGTTGTTATAACTTGATAAACTGCTAAAGTGTCACTGATAAAAAGCCTACATGTTTAATTACCAATTAAGATTACAGCCTTAATTACTGAGTAAGGGCTTGATTGTCCACTTGTAACCATTGAGGCTAGAGCCTATGTGACCTTCAAGTGAACTTGCCCTTGGGCAATTGATGAACCTGCTGACGAAGAACTAGCTGACTAAGCTTGGCAGAGTGAGTGAGTTTTAAAGGATGCATAGATGGTGACAAGAAAAGTAGTAAAAAGTCACAATAACAACAAAATTACTGTAAGAAACCAATCATTGATGATAGGCCCAGTACAGCACTTATTATTCCTGTAGAATTTTTTTAAGAAATATAACTGTGTGTGGAACTATATACTCTTTAATGCAGAAAAAGTGTGACATTTGAGTTTCAATGTAAATGCTGAGTTTCTTATCCTGTAAGATCACAAAATATAAAAAGTCAACGATACAGAAGGATGAATGAAAGCTGGCAAACCGGTAAAAGTGGTAAAACAACATTTTGTGAACAGTGTAAAAGCAGAAGATAAGGAACTCAGGATAAAGAAAGAAGGGGGGCACACCAGCCCAAAAGGGGTATATAAGGCTGTCCGCAGACCATAGAGTCGACTTCGTCCACCAGCCTGCTGGGATGCTGTCCGGGTTTATGCGTCCTGTCTTGGAATAAACTCTTTTTGCACCGACTCTTGACCATCTCCAGAGAAGTTCTTGTCTGCAGAGTTTTTGACTATCGTAGAAAGCTAATGGAGTATTTTTTAACAAAGTTTATTAAGTTGGTGAAGGTGGGGACCAGGCTTTACTGGCCCAGCCTGGTTGGACATCTGACCCAACACTAGCTATCTATGAGTAAATCTAGTTTTGAAGCCTGTATACTTGAAAATCATTAACTGTATCTAGTTATATTTTTTGCAGTTTTCTATCACTTTTACAGCACTGTTTATAAGCTACTCTCACCATAAGCTCTCTGCAAATCTGTTTTTCTGCCTCTTCTCCATATGGCCCTCCTGCAAAAAAAAAACAATTACATGCAGAAAATAACATCACATAAAAAAATATAATATCTGAGATAGAAATAGGTTCAAAACACATTCTAAATACATGGGACCAAAAACTAAAGCTAAAAACAACCAAAAAAACGAAGAACAATACTAACTAAAACTATTGAACTGTGCATTGCTCACCAAAGTTCCAGCATGGAGCACTGGAGCTAAAGACCAAAGGACATATGATGACTTTATGTTAACATTTTCATTAATGGCTAACTTGACTCATGGAACACTGTTCAGAAAACTACAGCATCCTATCCATTCTCACAATCTGCTCATAACTTTAAATAACACTGTTATAAGAGCGTGACCTGGTTGTTTACATAGTGCTGCAGCATCATGGGGGTGCAAACAGTAAGCTGGTGACATTTATAAAGGGTAATGGTCTCAGTGACAGACACACCATGACAGCATTACTGGCTAAACCACAGTTACGCTTGCTATGCAGACAGCAGATCATTTGTAACGCTACTGGCTTTGTCTTGTCTGGGTGAGCTGCTGCAGTCTATGAAAGCTCTGTGACAGAAATATGCTACAGCTCGTGGGAATCTGTTACTGACGGAATGTGGCTATGCGGAAGAACTCAGGAATCCTAAACATGCAGCTCACCTGAACAGCCCAGCCAGACACAAAAAAACTAGAACAGACAATAGAATAGACTAACAAAAACTGTCTTAAATTCAACGCTTTTAAGCTCATGTGATATTGATGGAAACATCAGTGAACAAAAACCATGTTTAGTTTCCTACCAATTCTGGGGACCCAGCCAGAGGTCCTCAGTTGATGGAGCAGTCAGGGGCTTTGTTTCCACTGCATACTACAAAGGTAACATGGAGAATATTGACTTTAATAGACTTATGAGCCCACTTTAGAGGAATAATATTGTCTCAGCAGACATCAAAGACCCAGAAGAGAGTCTGGTTTCAGCAGTCTGACTGCAGGTGACATTGTGGTATCAGGGGAGGCAAAATGTATGAGTATGGATGGAGTGAGTAAGAGAAAAAAAATATGGTAACTATTGAAACAAGAATACAACAGGTAAAAAAGAGAATGAGATGAAAGCAAGCAAGTAAACTTTATCTATATAGTTCTTTTCACAGCAAATGTTAGTTATTTACAAGTGGAAAGGGAAAGAGGGAAACATAAGAGACAGAGGATGAATAAGTGACATTCTAATCTTCTGACCACTCAAAGCATTTTACATAACATGTCACATTCACCCAGTCACACACTGATGGCAGTGGCTATCATGCAAAGCACCAACCGCTCATCAGAAATGAACTAATACACAGCAGTTTGGGGTTCAAAATTTAATTTATATAAATTGTTCCGTCCATCACATAGTCATACTTGGAATAGGGGTGCTGCATAAGGTTATACTACAGACAGTGGTTTTCAGTGGTACAGTGCTTGGGAACCCTTCTTACCTTGTGGAAGACAAAACAAATTGGTGGCTGCAGAGGGCCAATAAGGCTCAACACTACAGCAAAACAGAAACATAAAATAACTGGCAAATACATGACTCACTCCCTTATGTTGGTAAAATGAATCCTAAAAGTGCTTTTATAGAAATTATTGTTATAATTAGGAGCCTTGCTGCAGATATCTGGACCAGCAACCAGCAGGAGTCCATACCAAAAAGATACTTACTAAGGTAGGTGAACAAAGTGTTACAGCAGTCAAGGTGACATAATAAAAATATGCCGCAATGTACAGCCTACTGTACACAGAGAACAGGAAGGAACTAAGAATTGACCCCGTGATACACCACATATGAAATAGACTGACCACAAAACGTGAACTTTTGGAAACACAGAATGATAAACAATTTTTCATATCCCCTTATATACACACATATATGTGTGTGTGTGTGTCTGTCTGTTTGTGAGGTGTTGAGATGGGGATGGATCAGCCTGGTTGGGGTCTCAGCCGCAGAGCAGCAGTAACTTTATTAAGCAAACCTGATGGTCAGCATTTGTTTTCTGTAGCCCATCTCCCCCATCTCCACCTGCTGTCTGGGAATGTCCACCAGCTGTGGGAACACACACACACACACACACACACACACACACACACACACACACCTCATGGATGTCTTAATACATCAAAAGGGTCCATGCATTTACAGCCACATGAACAACAGAGATTTTATAAACCAAAAGAGTTTCTTTTAAATGACAATACAAATACAAATACAGTATTTGCTGAATCTTTGTGATCAAAGAGAAAGAGGGAGAACATTTACAGCACTCAGTCAGTAACTGAAAATTTGCAGCATGATTTTGTCTTGATTTTTTAAATTTTATAAAAGCAGACCAGAACTAGTTAGATTGTAAGCAAATTATATATTTAGAAAGAATGTACTCACATGGTAGGCAACAAAATACAATACCTCTGCGTCTGTGCTATTTTAGATCAGATTAGATCATCAATTACACTAACATAAGGATAAATAACAAATGAATACATGATTTAATCTAACACACTTACAAAATAACACATTGCGTTTTATTGTTGTTACATTGTGTATATAATTTTTATCTCGTTAGCTGATGTATGCACTTTATTTTATTATCCTCTTAACTTTAATTGTAAGATAATAGTTTATGATATAATCAATTTCAAATTTACATTTAACCATTGTACACTGAAATCACTTACTGAGGCCTCAGTAAGAAAGTGGCACGTTGACCATGTCTAAAGGTTAAAGAAATCGGTCAATTGCAGATATACTTTGCCAAATCTCTGACCGGTAATTCCATTGAAATGTTTGCGTTGTGTTTTTTTAAATTTTGTGGGCTTTATCTAAGAAACTTTACTATAATATGTTCCCATTTACAATGGCACAGAGGTAGAAGGTTCCATTGTGTCAGTGTTGTCTTCCAAACACTGCTTGTATATTCAGTGGGCAGTTGCCTGAAGTCAGTAATAACAAACACATTCCTGGTCAGTTGTAACAGGTGTGTGCAGCTACTGGTAGCCTGGCAGGAAGGCCAGGGCCTCCACAACAGTATTAAACACTGCTAGCCTCTGTGTTTTCCATCAGGAGGCTGTGACTGAACATCGACCGAGACATCGGCTCTTTGATCCATGCACGATATGTCCAACCCCGAGTGTTCTCAGTGTTAGTGTGAACATAATACTCACACAAATCCCACTTCAGATCCTAAGTTTTGTGTGGTTTAGAGCTCACAAGTATGTATCAAACAGGAGCAGAAGGTAAAAGTAGGTGCAAGATGAGAGGAAAATTGGGACAACTGTGTGTCTATAGACACAGACCTGATCATAATCACTTATTATTTCATGAGTTGTTTGTGACACCAGAAGAGATGACAACATAAGGAGCAGTAAATTGCAACATGATCTGCTGACACTAACCAGAATTTGATTTCCCCATGAGTCCACGCCTCCCTGATATTGCAGAATGACATTGCCAGAACTATCCGTCAGTTACCTGTCGGTTCAAATTATTTCATGTTTATTATGGCCCGAGCACGAACCATGCAAGGACCCTGTTGAAATTGTAAGGATTATTTTTAGGGCCCGAGCACGAAGCGTGCGAGGACCCTATTGAAACTGTTAGGATTATTAGGGACCGAGCACGACCGTGCGAGGACCCTATTGAAATTGTTAGGATTTTTTTTTCTTTCTTTCTTTCTTTCTTTCTTTCTTTCTTTCTTTAGGGCCCGAGCACTAACGGTGCGAGGACCCTATTGAAACTGTTAGGATTATTTTTAGGGACGCAAGCACTAACGGTGCGAGGACCCTATTGAAACTGTTAGGATTTTTTTTTTCTTTCTTTCTTTTTCTGCAAAGTAAGCCCACTTTTCGCGGCCGCAACATGCTCGAAAAGTCACCAAAAGGCACGCATGTCAGGACTGGTGAAAAATTTCGTATTTTGTGGGTTTCGCGGACGGGCGTGGCAAAATGGCTCGCTAGCGCCACCTAGAAAATTAGAAAAAATTAGCCCCTCGTCCACGTTCGACCTACATGCACAAAATTTGGTGCGGACGTGTATCATATCAAGACGCACAAAAAAGCCTCAAGAACCCATACCCTAAACTTGACAGGAAGTCCGCCATTTTGAATTTGGCGGCCATTTTGGGACGATTTACACACTCTGTACTTTAACGAACTCCTCCTAGGGATTTAGTCGGATCAACTTCAAATTTCTGCTGTGTCTTCTAAAGGCATTGACGATGAAAAGTTGTGCTATCTGCACGTTTTCGCCAATGGGCATGTCCGTGGCGTCGATGATTCGCCATGAAACAGGAAGTTGTAGTAACGTGGCTGTACATGCTCAGATCTGCACAAAATTTTACACGCTTGACAAGAGTCCCGTCCAGAACGCATGTACATGCCGACATTCAACCACAGTCATAGCACCACCTGCTGCCAACAGGAAGTGACCTTTAACGGAGCAGCCCCCGGACCACGTTTGACCTACATGTACGCAATTTCTGTGGCACATGGATCATGTCCAGACGTACAAAAAAGCCTCTTGGAGCGATGCTCTAAACCCAACAGGAAGTCGGCCATTTTGAATTTTACGGACATTTTTGGATGATTTACACACTTTGTACTTTAACGAACTCCTCCTAGGGATTTAGTCGGATCGACTTCAAATTTCTGCTGTGCCTTCTAAAGGCATTGACGATGTAAAGTTTTCGTCAATGGGCGTGGCATCAAAGATCAACTCTTCGCCATGACACAGGAAGTGGTTGTAACTTCAGTGTACATGCTCAGATCTGTACGAAATTTTACAGGTTTAATAACAGTCCCGCCCTGAACACATGTACATGCCGACATTCGCCCACAGTCATACCGCCACCTGCTGGCAACAGGAAGTGACATTTAACGAAGCAGCCCCCGCCGCACTTTCAACCTACATGCACGAAATTTTTTGGGGACATGTATCATGTCCAGACGCACAAAAAAGCCTCTTGGAGCGATGCCCTAAACCCAACAGGAAGTCGGCCATTTTGAATTTTGCCGCCATTTTTGGACGATTTACACACTCCGTACTTTGATGAACTCCTCCTAGGGATTTAGTCGGATCGACTTGAAATTTCTGCTGTGCCTTCTAAAGGCATTGACGATGAAAAGTTGTGCTATCTGCACGTTTTCGCCAATGGGCATGTCCGTGGCGTTGATGATTCGCCATGAAACAGGAAGTTACTGTAACTTGCCTGTCCATGCTCAGATCTGCACAAAATTTTACACATTTGACAAGAGTCCCGCCCTGAACCAATCTACATGCCGACCTTCCCCCTCAATCATAGCGCCACCTGCTGGCAACAGGAAGTGACCTTTAACGAAGCCGCCCCCGCCGCACGTTTGACCTACATGTACGAAATTTCTGTGGCACATGGATCATGTCCAGAGGTACAAAAAAGCGTCTTGGAGCCATGACCAAAACCCGACAGGAAGTCGGCCATTTTGAATTTTATGGTAATTTTTTGGTGATTTACACACTCCCTACTTTAACTAACTCCTCCTAGGGATTTAGTCAGATCAACTTCAAATTTCTGCTGTGCCTTCTAAAGACATTGACGATTAAAAGTTGTGTTATCTGCGCGTTTTCGTTGATGGACGTGTCCGTGGCGTCGATGATTCGCCATGAAACAGCAAGTTGTAGTAACTTGGCTGTACATGCTCAGATCTGCACGAAATTTTACACGTTTGACAAGAGTCTCGCCCTGAACACATGTACATGCCGACATTCACCCACAGTCATAGCGCCACCTGCTGGCAACAGGAAGTGTTCTTTAACGAAGCAGCCCCCACCGCACGTTTGACCTACATGTACGAAATTTCTGTGGCACATCTATCCTGTCCAGACGTACAAAAAAGCCTCTTGGAGTGATACCTTAACCTCAACAGGAAGTCGGCCATTTTGAGTTTTATGGTAATTTTTTTGTGATTTACACACTCCCTACTTTAACGAACTCCTCCTTGGGATTTAGTCAGATCGACTTCAAATTTCTGCTGTGCCTTCTAAAGGCATTGACGATGAAAAGTTGTGCTATCTGTGAGTTCTCGTCGATGGGCGTGTCCGTGGCGTGGCGTCAAAAGTCAACTCTTCGCCATGACACAGAAAGTGGTAGTATCCTGGCTGTATATAATCAGATCTGCACGAAATTTTACACGATTGACAAGACTCCTGCCCTGAACACATGTACATGCCAACATGCACCCACGGTCATAGCGCCACCTGCTGGCAACAGGAAGTGACATTTAACGAAGCAGCCCCTGCCGCACGTTTCACCTGCATGAACGAAATTTCTGTGGCACAACTATCATGTCCTCACGTACCAAAAAGCCTCTTGGAGCGATGCCCTGAACCCAACAGGAAGTCGGCCATTTTGAATTTTACGTCAATTTTCCAATGATTTACACACTGCCTACTTTAACGAACTCCTGCTAGGGATTTAGTCGGATCAACTTCAAATTTCTGCTGTGCCTTCTAAAGGCATTGACGATGAAAAGTTGTGCTATATGCGAGTTTTCGTCAATGGGTGTGTCCGTGGCGTAGCGTCAAAGTGTCTCGTTCCCCGAGAAGGGGAACGAGACACTACGTCGGTGACGACACTTTGGGAACGCCCTTGGGCGTGGCAGGGCTGAACTATGAATGAAACTACTCCAATCCTATTGGCACTGCTCTAAACGGTAGTGTGTGACGGCATAACCGGAGGTGTATATAAGCACACCGGCACACAATACTCATTAGCTTTAACTATGAAGCAGGCACTCCAGGCGGGGTGAGGTGCGGAGAACCGACGCAGTGTCTCGTTCCCCTTCTCGGGGAACAAGGGTTACAGACGTAACCCGAGACGTTCCTCCCTGTCAATAGGGGGGAAGAAGTTCTTCTTCCATGGAGGCCTACATTTACTAATTTGGCAGACGCTATTATGTGGAAAAAAGTCACATTAAGAAGAATGTTCTTTTTAGGATTCAAACCCTGATGTCCTGAATGCAGGACAGCCACACTGTCGCTGTACTATGTGGTTGTAGTTGTGTAGTTGTGTTACGTTTTAGTATTTGTGTTGCGGCTTTTGTATTTCCGTTGTGGTGTTTGTATTTCTGTTGTGGCGTTTGTATTTCAGTTGTGGTGTTTGTATTTCCGTTATGGCGTTTGTATTTGTGTTGTGGCTTTAGTAATGGTGTTGTGGTTTTTGTATTCCTTAGACCTTAGAGTTTGCCTCATCACAATTAACGATACCACCTAGTTGGATACATTGTTATTCTGCAGGTTTCATCACGTTTGGATGTGCTGTCTTTATAGTACATATAGAAAAAAGTAAAGACAAAATTATTGCAAATATATAGAGAATTTAGTGTAATGTGAACTATAATTTTTATATATTTGTATATGTGCATAAAATAATCGGCCGGTGTCCCTCGAAGGGGGGGGGGGCGGTCTTGATGCTCAGGACCTCAACCCCTGAGTCCTCAGACCCATTTTCTTGGGGGGCTGTGGGCGAGAGCGCCGCCTTGCGTCCCAGGTTTGTTGAGGAGGACCACAGGAAGCGAGGCTTCGCTTGTTACTCTGGCAGTAGGAGCTAGACGAGGGCTGAGCTCGTCTCTCTTCAGCCGTCACCGTCCTGGACCCAGGCCGGCGGGTGAGATACTGCTCAAATGCCTCTCCCTGCGTTCAGCGAGCTGAAACCTGCCGGCGACAGCGGCCACTGCCTCACCAAACAGGACTGTAAAAGAGAGGGGCGCATCCAGGAGAAAAGCTTTATCTCCTCCTTCCCCTGGATGTCCAAGAGGTTGAGCCACAGATGGCGCTCTGGAGCCACCAATGCTAAGTCTGTAGCTCTACGGAGCTCAGTCAGGTCCTCAGAGGAGGAACCTCCCCCTAGGTCACAGTCTTTGAGAAGATCGGCCTGGTACGCCTGCAAGATGGCCATAGTGTGCTGGCTTGTACCAGCTCGACCCACTGCCATGTAGGCCTTGCCCACCAAAGCGGATGTCGTCCAACACGGCTTAGTGGGGAGCGACAGTGTCTGGAGGAATGAAGCGAGGGTGGGAGAAAGATAGCTCACTAGCGCTTCCTCCACCCGAGGCATCATTCCATAGCTGAACTGCTTAGTTTCTGTCACGCTGCTGCCGTCCAGCAGAGGGGACGCAGTCAGCCTTGCAGAGCAGTTTCTTCTTTTTTTATCTTTTTTTTTGTCTGTTTACACAACTCATGGTGTAAATCAGAAAAGAATGGCAAGTCAGCGCGGCGGAGGCGCAGAAGAGCTCAGTGACGTTACTGCCGGCCACGGCTCCTGCCCCGCCGGCCCGGCTCTCGGCAATCATACTCCATGATGCTAAGCACGTCTAACTCCTCAGAATCAGACTGTGCAAGCCTCTCCGGACTCATACCTCGGGCGGGAGAAGCCGAGAACAGGCTCCCGAGCGGGGAAGAGAGGAGGCGGAGTCAGCAGACGAGTGCCGGGAAAGGCCTCAGCCGTCCTGACGCCCTCAGAGATATATCGTGCTGCGATCCCCGGACTGTAGTCGCCGGGACACCTCAGCGACCGCAGGGCCTCAGCCACGGGGAGAGCGAGTCCAGCTGTCCTCTGAAAGGAGAGCCGCACGAGACCTCAGCCCCCTCAGGGACAGGGCCTCGCCATGGCTGCAGGCAGCCCCCTTGAAAGCTGCCGGGGCGTGCGACATCCCCAGACAGGAAACACACATCTCTGCGTCTCCCCAGCCGTGATGTAGCGTGGGCATGGAAAAACACGTTGTCTTTTCGGAACTGATTACCAGACATGATCTCTACTGCTTCATAAGGACTTCCAGGTAAGAGAACAGCTTTCTTGGTAGTGGAGTTAAACAACTATAGCCAGTGACTGCTGAATAGAAAAAAGCTAATGAGTATTGTGTGCCGGTGTGCTTAACCTCCGGTTATGCCATCACACACTACCATTTAGAGCAGTGCCAATAGGATTGGAGTAGTTTTATTTATAGTTCAGCCCTGCCACACCCAAGGGCATTCCCATAGTGTCATGACCGATGCAGTGTCTCGTTCCCTCGAAGGGGAACACATTGTGCAAATTACATGTGCAGTATAAAATATATAACAATATAAAATACACCAGGTTAGTGCTGAATGCAAAAGATGCTCTTTATGTTAATTTTATGTCAGTAGCTGTTTGCACTGTTTTGTCATGATTACATGGGCTACCTTACTACCCCACCAGAGCACTGCGCTCCCAGAATGCAGGGTTACTTGTGGTTCCTAGAGTCTCCAAAAGTAGAATGGGAGCCAGAGCGTTCAGCTATCAGGCTCCTCTCCTGTGGAACCAGGTTCCAGTTTGGGTTCGGGAGGCAGACACCGTCTCTACATTTAAGAGTAGGCTTAAGACTTTCCTTTTTGATAAAGCTTATAGTTAGGGCTGGCTCAGGTGAGTCCTGAACCATCCCTTAATTATGCTGCTATAGGCTAGACTGCCGGGGGATTTCCCATGATGCACTGAGCTCCTTTCTCCTCTAGGCAACACAGGCAAGTTTTTCCTTGCCTGTGTCGCCTAGTGCTTGCTCTTGGTGGGAATTGTTGGGCTTCTGTAAATAACTTCAGAGTATGGTCTAGACCTGCTCTTTATGAAAAGCGCTGAGAGATAACTGTTGTTGTGATTTCGAGCTATATAAATAAAATTGAATTGAATTGAATACATTATTTATTTTATTTTAATTTTTAATTTTTTTTTTAACGTAAACACATAACGCTTTTATTACTTTACGCTTTAATTACTTGTGTAATGAAATGTCTTATGCTAATTTCAGTCCCTCCCAAGTCGATCATCTTGTTGATAGTGCTGCAGGCTCGCTGCGAACAACACTCGACTCTGTAGAGCCTCTAAAGAAGAAAATACTAAAACAAAGACGGTTAGCTCCATGGTGTAATACTGAAACTTAAAGCAAATATCGCAGAAACTTGAGAGGAATTGGTGTTCCACCAAACTGGAAAATTCTCGTTTAATTTGGCAAGATAGTCTTAAAACTTATATGAAGGCTCTCCGTAATGCTAAAGCAGCGTAATACTCGTCATTAATAGAGGAAAATAGGAACAACCCCAGGTTTCTTTTCAGCACTGTAGCCAGGCTGACAGAGAGTCACAGCTCTATTGAGCCATGTATTCCCATAGCTCTCAGTAGTTACGACTTCATGAGCTTCTTTAATGATAAAATTCTAGCTATTAGAAACAAAATCCACCAAGACCTGCCCTCAACTGGCACCGACTTATCTCTAAACTCAGGAACCTTACAAACAGCTGTAAAACAGCTGTTAGACTGCTTTGCTTCCCTCAGTCTTTACCAACTAACTTCAATAATTTCTTCATCTAAACAATAAACCTGCCTCTTAGACCCCATCCCGACTAGGCTGCTTAAAAAAGTTTGACCCTTAGCACTTCTCTACTAGATGTGATCAATCTGTCTTTATCAACAGGCTATGTGCCACAGTACTTCAAAGTAGCTGTAATTAAATCTCTTCTGAAAAAGCCAAACCTGGATCCAGATGCTTTAGCCAACTATAGACCTATATCTAACCTTCCATTTCTCTCTAAGGTCCTGGAGAAAGCAGTCGCCAAACAGGTGTGTGACTTTCTACATAGCAATAGTTTATTTGAGGATTTTCAGTCAGGATTACTAATGACATCCTACTGCATCAGACAAAGGACTTTATTGGTTTTATTAGATCTTAGTGCTGCATTTGATACCATTGACCATCAGATCCTATTACAGAGACTGGAATATTTCATTGGCATTAAAGGAACCGCTCTAAGCTGGTTTAAGTCCTATTTATCAGATCGATTTCAGTTTATACATGTTTTCGATGAGTCCTCCATGCATGCCAAAGTTAGTCATGGAGTTCCACAAGGATCTGTGCTCGGACCAATCCTCTTCACTTTATATATGCTTCCTTAAGGCAATATATCTAAAATGTCATCCACGGGAAGTTTACTCACATTGAAAGATACTGTGCATCTCCAATCTTTCAGATTATTAAATCAACATTTAAGCAAAATCCCTAAAAACTAAGTAATGTTAGCAACTTTGATGTCAGTTTATGTTTTTTTTCATTCGGCATTTTTCTTTTCTTCAACTTTGGTTATTGTAAAATTGGTCTTAAATTTAATTCCAAGTGGAATTAAAGTCTAACTTGTTTGCATTATACTGTGCTTCATTCACAAGTGGCGCCAGTCTGATTTGGGAACTGCCTGGTTCTCACCCTTTCCTGAGGAGAACGAGAGGAAACGCACAGTCAAACCTCGAAGAGGACGTTTTTCCCTCGAATGACGGCGTGGAGAACAGCACTGGCTCTAACAAGCTAGCCGACCATGCTAGCTTGGAGGCCGTGAAAGCTAGCATCATTGCCGAAATACACAAAGTTAGTGCATCCACAGAAATAAAGACGGCACTTTCGAATTTCAGAGAGGAGACGAATCAGACACTCAGTGATATCAACAATGACCTAAAAGAAATGATTATAAGGCTCGACGATGCCGAAAAGAGAGTGTCAGAAATGGAGGAATTCAGCGCGGGTGTAAAAGAAGTGCTTTGCCATACATTTGAACTACAGGAGCGTTTCCAGACACAGCTTGAAGATTTGGAGGCACATTCACAAAGGAACAATATTCGCATCCACGGCATATTGGATGGATCAAAAGGGGGGAACATCACTATTTCACTATTTCAAGACTGAGTTGGCTCTTCCTGACGCCTCCCTGGGAATACAAAGATGCCACCGCTCTCTTGGTCTCAAGCCCCCGCAAGATTCCAATCCTATACGGTACTGTACCTACAAAGATGCACAGGAGGCCACCTCAGAATTGAAGCGGAGGGGAGTGATCGACGCGGGAACCCCGACCCTTGTGACAAAACCAACTGAGAGGAGGATGACTCTACCGGCGTGGGAAACTGCAGGTGCCTCGCGTCGCAGCAAAGAGGAGAGGTTGAAACGCATCCAAGAAAGACTAAAGGAATTCCGGGGTGAGAGCACAACCTGAGTGAGAATTTGTGTGTAATAAGACTGCTCAGGTTCCTCTTTCATTTCAGTAATATTGACCCGTTTGCTGGAAAACTCTGCTTGCCCTTCCCTTTTACGCGCATCGCTCTGTTTGAAGTAATTCAGAGCTCTAGGCTCGCACTCGGAAGGACACCCTCAAGTTCAAGGGACTCCCCTCTCAACTTAGAAGTGAGTATCGCACTTCGAAAACGGAGGTCACTTGTTATGGTCTGTTTAAACTTCTTTTTTTGTTCAACATTTTCTGTTTCTTTCGCCAACTAGTTTATGTGACTCTTGTTGATAACTTGTGCTTCTCTGGGAGGAGAAATGACTAGACAAAAATATAATTTCATAACCCTTAATCTGAATGGTTTGCATAATCCAATTTAACGGAGTAAAGTCATTGTAAAACTGAAACGTGAAAAACAGGACATAACTTTCTGGCAGGAGACTCATCTTGAGAAAATTGGGTTTCAAACATACATATTACTCCTCATTTAAAAAAGGTAACTCTAGGGGAGTAGCAATCCTTATTTCGAACAATGTAATCTTCCAATTCTCCTCCCAGGTTTCTGATAATGAAGGTCGTTATGTTCTGTTAAAAGGTTTTATTGACCACAAAGAAGTTACTTTACTAAATGTATATAGCCCACCAGGACATGATAGGCAACTGATTAAGAAGATATTTGATTTAATATGTTTGGAGACGTCTGGGCAGTGACGTGCGGTCTGGGTAGGCAAACTAGGCACTGCCTACCCTGCCAATATTCAAAAATAAAAATGTTTATTAAATAATAAACTTGTATTTGTATTTTTACTGTTTATTCTTGTGATTTATACATGCAATATGTGTGTTATTGCAAATTTTTAAACGTTATGATGACAAATGTAGCAGTAATCAAATGTAGCATAATCAAATAAAAAACAAATGGTAGAATAAGCAGTGCTTTTACTGTCCATTCATTGCAGAAGACAAGCGAAAAATCCATGTTGAGCATGCGTACTTTGATCCTGTATTCTTCAACATGTACAGCAAAAAGCACAAATCTGCTGTGCCTTTAGACGTAAATAGGTTATGCCAGTAATCATCTCCGTTACGTATCAGACATGGACCAATTAAAATCGAGATATTACTGGACATTTGCGCAGCGTCATTACACCACACATACGTTCTTAATCCCCGCCAAATTCAAAGTCAAAATGACAGCACCGGCCGTGATCACGGAGTTTAGAAATTTTTCCAAGCTCGATTTTAATTCAAAATCTGAGTTAATAGCAAGAGGGAGGTCTACGCCAGCCTTAGATGGACTAGTGCAGCAAAGGCCTGTAAAGACGACTTTTACAAAGCTGTGATCGACGTCTTCACGAGGAAAGAGAGGCGCATGGATTTTATGTACAAATAATCTACCGATTGGTGGGTCAAAAACTATTTTGGGCTTAATATTGAATTGATAAATGTGATTGAATTAATGCAAGCCATTTGCCTTAATATTCAATTGAGCAGTGTGATTTTACTTTTGCTGACTGACAAACCTAATTGGCCGGTGTGCAACAATTAAGGACTAAGAATGGTTGCATTCTTGGTTGCTGGAGTGGACATTAACTACCGGTGTGCCTGTGCCACGCGCGCGTGTGCGTGCGAGAGAGAGAGAGAGACTGTGAGAGTACACGATATACATCCTGATTTGTACATTTCTTGATATGCCAGCTTGTGTGTAGCAGCTTACTGTTATTACGTATTATTAGCCTAAACAATAAATCAGGTAATCTGGCTTCCATAACTCAGTGCCTAGCCTCTTTAAGACATCACCGCACGTCACTGCGTCTGGGGTGTTAATATGTGGAGGGGACTGGAATATCAACCTAAATTCATCATTAGACTCCTCAAATAGTTCCAAAAAGATCCCATCTGAAGCATTGTATGTTAAAAAACTGCTCAAAGAACTAGGCATGATAGATGTATGGAGGGACTTGCACCCTGGTGAGAAACGTTTCACTTTCTTTTCTCACCCCCACTCAATGTTCTCCAGATTGGATTATTTCATTATGCTTACTTCAGATTGGCATAGGATAATTGATTGTAACATTGGAGTTAGGGACATTTCAGACCATGCCGGAGTCTATTTGATCTTACATTTAGACATTAAACGTAAAGAGACTCTCTGGAGACTCAACTCTAGTCTGTTTAATGATACAAAATTTCTTGAATATGTTGAAGAAGAATTTAAAAGCTATATGCTAAGGGAGATAAGGGAGATGTTTCACCCAGTGTGTTATGGGATGCCGCGAAGGCAGTTCTCAGGGACAAATTGATGTCAGTCCATTGATGACAAATGTAGTCATCTATCAGGAAAAAAAGAAAAGAAACAAATTCAGGATATGGTCACAAAGCTGAAATGTTTAGAAGAAGAACATATGAAAAATAACAATGACAATACTTTAAAACATCTACTTTCCACAAAACAAGCCCTAAATGAATTGTATAAAAACCATTTAGAGAAAAAAGCCAAATTCATTAAACAAAATTATTATGAGGATGGCCCTAAAGCTAGAAAGCTACTTGCATGGAGAGTACACAAACAACAGGCAAATAGATATATACATAGAGTAAAAAATCCACAGACCAACACAATACAACGTAGTTTGAAGGATATACAACAATCTTTTTCTGACTTACTACTCGAATCTATACTCCCAACCCCTGGCAGCAGATCTAATAACAGTAGACCATTTTCTGGCCTCCCTTGATCTACCTTCAAGAGGACTACAACAAAATAAGATGCTTACACAACAGATAACAGAGGAAGAAATTAACAAAACAATATCAAATCTGAAGGGGAATAAAATGCCAGGCCCAGATGGTTTCCCATCTGAATGGTATAAGATTTTCAGACACACTGTTATACCATTATTAACGTCTTGCTTCAACCATGTTCTGGGAGGTGGGGAACCACCACCATCTTGGAAACATGCCCTTATCTCCGTTATATCTAAGGCTGGGAAAGATGCAACAGAGTGTAGCTCCTATTGACCCATATCTGTATTAAAAATAGATTATAAGATATTTGCAACAATACTGGCCAAAAGACTGGAAAATATAATCCCTGAATTGATTGACACCGACCAGACTGGATTTGTCAAGAATAGACAAACTCATGATAACATTCGCCAGGCGCTTCATCTTTTTAACCATATGAAGTCCGTGAAATCTGTAGCTCTTAGCCTTGATGCAGAAAAGGCGTTTGACGCCGTCAGATGGCAGTTTTTATATGCTGTATTGAAATGTTTTGGGTTTAACAGTCAGTTAATCAGTTGTCTTAGCTCTTTATACATCTCACCTATGGCAAGGATAAAAGTGAATGGGGATCTGTCAGACCTGGTGCCTCTTCAGCGTGGTTGTCGACAGGGATGCCCGCTGAGTCCTGTGCATCCTGAGCGAGGATGTGGCGGGCATCACCATATATGGCTCGGAACACAAGGTCTGCTTATACGCGGATGATGTTTTGGGGACCCTTACTAATCCTGACAGCAGCCTGCCATCACTAATATCTCTTCAGCTGATCCAGAATGCTGCAGCACGTGTTCTGACAGGAAGCAGTAAAAGAGATCATATCTCTCCTGTCTTAGCTTCTCTGCATTGGCTTCCTGTAAAATCCAGAATTGATTTTAAAATCCTTCTTCTCACATACAAAGCTCTTATGGTCAGGCACCATCTTATCTTAAAGAGCTCATAGTACCTTACTACCCCACCAGAGCACTGCGCTCCCAGAATGCAGGGTTACTTGTGGTTCCTAGAGTCTCCAAAAGTAGAATGGGAGCCAGAGAGTTCAGCTATCAGGCTCCTCTCCTGTGGAACCAGTTTGGGTTCGGGAGGCAGACACCTTCTCTACATATAAGAGTAGGCTTAAGACTTTCCTTTTTGATAAAGCTTATAGTCAGTGTTGGGCAGTAGCGTCGCTACAAGTAGCGCCGTTACTAGTTAAACTACATTTCTTAGTAGCTTGGTGGTAGCGTCGCTATTTTCTGAATCAAATAGCTTTTCAATAACGAAGTAGCTTCCACACGCTACATTTTCCCAAGCATTTCTGATGGATCAGTAAGTGACACCACCGCCACACACGGACCTGTATGTGCAGCCGGCAGAAGCGCTTCCCTGTGATGGTGACATCACGCACCGATCCTTGGGCTGATGTTTGCGACTTTGCTGCAGGGGAATAAAGACACGTGCGACGGAGTGTCTCTCTCTCTCTCGCTCTTTCTCTCTCTCTCTCTCTCTCTCTCTGCCATGAATGTTTAGGTTGTTTAGGTTGGAATGTTGCCAGAGCACAAAGTCACATATAAACTATAAAAGATATAGAATTAATTAATAATTAATAAATAGTTAGGGCTGGCTCAGGTGAGTCCTGAACCATCCCTTAATTATGCTGCTATAGGCTAGATTGCCGGGGGATTTCCCATGATGCACTGAGCTCCTCTCTCCTCTTCTCTCTTTCTCTCTGAGTGCAACCTCATCCCATTAATGCATGTTACTAACTCGACTTCTTCCCTTTCCTGTGGTCGTGTGCTTCCTCCTCCTGTCGCTTCCTGCGGGTGTTGCTGGCTCTGGAGCTGTGGAGTCTGGATCTGTTGTTGAGAGTCTCCTGCTGCCCCCGTGTTCCTGCTCGACGCCCTCTGCTACAGTTGCAACTGCTGTTAGTAGTCCTATTGCTATTATTACTGTTAATATTACTATCATTAACATTACTATAAATATCTGTACCATTTTTCATTCAGTCTATAGCACCATTACCTTTGCTGTCTGTACCTCTGTGTATACTGTGTAGGTTGCCTCCCTCTGCTCTCTCTCTCTTGTTCTCTCTCTCTCTTTCTCTTGCTCTCTCTCTCCCCCTCACCCCAACCCGTCCTGAATTCGAGGAAGCAGTTGTGATGCTTCCTTCATCTCGCTGAAAAGCCACGGTCTGTGAACCAGCTGTGCGTTCCCATCTACAGACACCACTTCCATTATTGGGGCTGTCACATGGGGTTTAGAGGACGGTAGATAAATCAGGTTTGATCTGGTGTGATGAGGGCTGGATGGCTCTCCGTATGGTGGAGGGGTGGCTCCCTCATCCACTCCTGCTCTGGCTGCTGCTGTTAGTTCAGCTGCGTGTAAATCTCTTTAACAGCTGGTCTCTGCTCCTCCGCCTGTCCTCCTGGGCGAGGCTGAGCTGCTGCACCGACTACAGGTTGGTCCGCTGGGTGGAGCCGGGGCTTGGCGGCGTGATTGTGAAGGAGCCGAGTCCAGGTCAGGATCTAGTTTGACACACTGAGATGCAGAATTATTAGTGGAATCTGTCCCTGCCTTTATTTTTCTGTCCCTGTGGCTTGCTTCTCTTAACCATGCTGAATATGCGGCCCAGTTAGCTTTAAAGGATTTTCTCTCCTTTTCCTTTTTCTCTAACTGTACCTTCAGCGCGTCTAGCTGTCTTAGGCTGAAGCTACCAGTTGCCGGAAAACCACACTGTGAAACCCACATGTTCAGTTGATCAATACTCCCCACACCATAATTAGTAATCATATAATTAATGTTAGGAGCGTTAATTGTTGATGGGTTTTGTTCCCTCTTACTGTTATTTGAACCCATTTTCCGCTGGTCGTGTAACAATCCTCTTTTCCCAGAATATAGAGAATCAGACCTCTAAATTTAGACCCTTTTTGTTTTAAATTTGGGAGGTTGTTTGAGTCTCTTGTTATCAGGACCTTGGGCCGGGTGTCTGGGAAAAACTGCTCACCAATTTACCAAAGTGCTTCAATTATAGGCCTATACATATATATTAAAAAAAATATATATGTCTTCATTCAACATTCATTCACCGCGTTCTTTCTCTCTTTTTTTTTTTTTTTTCCCAATCGTGAATTCATTCACGCGAGGCTGCTTTCTGTTAGCTCTCAACTTTTTCATTACTTGAATTCATTCATGCATCCGTAGCAAACACATTCAGCCTCACTGTATCTTTCTTGCATTCCACAAAAATCGCAACTTCGAGTAAAACAATTAAATCTTAAACCCAATTTTGCAAAGCCAATTTTGCAAAGCCAATTTTACAAATCTAATTCTACAAATAGTACTCCTCAATTTAACCGTGGGTCCCCGACCCAAAGAAGCTTCATCCGTGGGTCTCAAACCCAAACAACTGTTGCAACAGAAGGTCTCAGGCCTTTTAAGAAATCCACTGTCCCACAGTGATTTCTTGACTATAGTACTTTCACCACAAAGCTTTGCCGATTCACACAGCGGCCCCAGGCCTGTCCTGCTGACACGTCTGTCACGCTTAAGCCCTGAGAGGAAGCGAGAATCATTTCCCTTGCCTACTCACCGAAAGAGAGTGCTGCCGGCCACCAGGTTCTTTGAGGATCACAGCGGTGAGGGAGGCTCAGCCACTCAAAGCGTCCAGCCTTCAGCGTCTCTCCCTATTTTTTGAGGGGAGGTTTGAAGTCTCAGAGTCCCGGACTCTGACCGTGCAGTTTTCACCTTCAGCTCCGGCGACCAAGTCCTCTCACGCGTGTGATCCTGCCCGACAACACCAAATTGTTATAGCAGCGAGATTCTATTAATAAAAGGCTCAGGCAAAACACTTGTCTTCTGGTGGATTTATTCAAGTCTTCTGCAGAAGGAGCTCACAGAGACACACACATGAAGAGTAGCGTCCGAGTGAGCTACCCCCCTTTGGCACATGCCGCTTTTTATATCTGACTCAGGGTCAGAGATATCTCACAAAAGGACTTTGAAGATCAAATGACACCTATGTATGAACAATGTGGTGAAGGACCCCCCAGGTGTGAAGCAACTGGTGAATGTGTCTTGGCCTCTTAGAACAATAGGAACCCACAGGGACCTTACCCCTCTTGCATCCCTTGTCCCCATACCTCAGATGACCTAAAGCAATACATCAAACATCACACCTCTTGTCCTTTGTCCCCGGTGGTCAAATGGTCTCAGTGATAAGTCACGGGAGCAGTGTTTTAAAAGTGTTCTCGTGAAATTTCCATTATCATCCAGTACATGTAGCTGTGCTGACACTGCTGAGCCTCCGGTGACAGATTCACAGACAGTAAAGATAGTTACTGAAAGCAGCAGGGGAGCTAACGATGTAGCACGTCGGCTAAATGCAGTGAATGTACCGTGATCATGTAACAAGCGTGGATTAGATCAACCTGCAGCTGATAAAACTATTACTGTAACGTTGCAGTGGGAGTTTACCTGAGTTCCCAGCTCTGTCTGTCTATAGCTGCTGTCACTTTGCCTTTTTTTGGGAGTACTGTGTCGATATGCAGCTGTCTCGCTGCGCTGAATGAAGTAGCGCTTCACGGCCGGTGTTGATCCGCCTGTGAGACAGGAACCTTGAAGTAACAGAGCCTGAACATGTCTGAGTGAAAAGCCACAGCCTGCATGCTGCTGTTCCTGCATTTATTGCAGGATTTCTGTATGAAAGCGGTTGTGTTGTGGATTCTGCTGCGCTCATGAGTTCAAGCGAGCACTGCATGCGAGCACACACCTGGTTTCAATCTTAAAACCACACCACTAGTGGCCGCTGGAAACTCCATAATGCCCCTTTAAATAGGCCTATTAAAAAAAAATCAATATGTGGTGGTCAGCGTGTATCCTTGTAAAACTGTTGGTTGCAATAGGAGTTCATGAAATTTTGTATGAAAATCTCCTTCTGTGATTCCGTTGTTGTTGAGAGAGTCATGTTTAAGACTTGCTGCTGAGCAAAACACTTGTTTTCGGTTCAAAAATTGGATAAACACCGACTTTTTATGAGAAAAATGCAAAAGAAGTGACCAGAATACTCCAGAGGAGTGAAATAGAGGAAAAAGAAGGAGAAATAAAGAGAAAAAAGAGATACAGTTTGAAGAAGGAGCACAGAGGACAGGAGCTCAGAAACAGCATCGAGCTGAAGAGAAACAAACAAGGAGAGGACAAAAACAAACAAAGAAGAAGAAAGAGGGACTACAACAAGTAACAGCAAACTACTGGACACTGAAATCAGTAAGTTTTGCAATTATTACTATAAAACAAGTCCCAAATTGAAACAGTCAAGCTAATAGCTAACAAGCTAGCACTGAAGGGTGGTTACCTAGCAACGGCATAAACAGAAGTAGTGCTGTTTTAAACACAGAAGCTTGAAGATCAACAACTGTTTCATGATGTCTACACACTCTGAAACCATTGACTACCCCCCAGCTATCAAAAGCAAAACTGCAAGGGAAAATATAAACAAACAATACTCAGAGAAAGACCAGAAACCCTGTTCCTAGACCACTACAAAGATGGAAGGTCCTGCAATTTAATCTTCTGGACTGATGAACCATGTGCCTGGCTGAATGTGCTCAGCTCTCATTACCCAGCAATAAAGAGTGCAGGCATTTGTAATGGATGGAAAATAAGTGTCCTGGAAGAAAATGACTCTGACACCAACAGAATAACAGTAAACCTGTTCAAAAACGGAACTGCCATGATACAAGGCGACCTGAGACAGTTTGAACTCGACTTTCCTGCTATGAGACTGAGAGCTGAGAAGGAGGAGGAGTTCCTCGCAAGCATCTCAGTGAGGAGGTGAAGGAACTTAGGAAGGACAGAGACAACTGCAGAACTGAGTTGGCTACTCGGAGAGGAGAGCTACAGAACAGGGACAGGCTCAGTCTACAAGCCAGACTGAACTCCTCCAGCCAGCCTCCAGCTAGGAGCTCCAGACCTGAAACCACCACCACAGCTCCATGTCAAGATCAGACAGCTGAGTCTGAACAAACACACACAGGCAGAAGGGCAGACATTATCCTCCTCATGGACTCTAATGGAAAGTTTCAGAGCGGAGAAGATCTGGTGCCCCAACACCAGGAGAGCCCTGGAGCTGTTAACAGTGCCTGAGCTAGGCTCACCTAGCCACATCATCATCCATACAGGCACCAGCGACTTAAGGTCCCAGCAGGACAGACTGGCAGACTCTCTGAGGAGAGTCATTGAGCAAGCCTCCACCAATTTCCCTACCAGCAAGATCGTCATATCCACTCTGCTGCACAGGAGAGACTTCCACCAGGGACTGTACCCTCAAACCCAACGTGTTCTTGGCCCACCAGCCGACCCTGGACCTGGACTGCCTGTATGATAACGTACACCTACACAGAAATGCAGTCCCCACCCTTGCTAGGACCCTGAAGGAGGCTGCTCTTGGA
This sequence comes from Lepomis macrochirus, assembly GCA_024633595.2. Taxonomy (NCBI): domain Eukaryota; kingdom Metazoa; phylum Chordata; class Actinopteri; order Centrarchiformes; family Centrarchidae; genus Lepomis; species Lepomis macrochirus. The sequence continues at coordinate 3,901,062 of JALXJV020000010.1, read as the reverse complement.
AGGAACCCTACTACCACTCCAAGGGGTAACCACACAAGGCGGACCCCACGCAGACCTCCAGGACCTCCTAGACCTTCAAGACCATCCAGACCACCCAGACCTCCATTATACACCTATCCTCGGCCATCAGAGAGGATGACCAGGCCACCAAACCCACCGCATCACCAACATCACAACCCACAGCCAACACAACACTGGCCACAGGTACCCAGCCAGAGAGCCCCCCAGCCTGGAGGCCCTATACCCCCCCTCATCCCAACGGCAGAACCAAGACCACAGGAGCAGCAGCCTAATGGACTGAACTATGCTGCAGCGGTGAGACGATCCATAGCCCCCGCCCCCCTCTGGTGAACTCAAAGACATATCACACATGCTAAACCTGCTCTGCTCTCGCCTCTTATAGCTACATGGTGGAAGAGCAGAGACCTCTTAGAGACACCACAATAATTCCTAATTTAGCATGTTGGATATAATTTAAAACAGATAATAATATAAGGACAATTCTTAACAGAAGTTCACACATACACTCTAAAATGTCACTTAACGTTTAATATTTTTTTAATTTACCTACAACACTATTTTCATCTTTTTACACTTTTTACAATTTTTTTTCTCTTTTCATTTGTTACTAGTGTTATTTTTAATATCTAGTTTATTATTATTATTTGTTTTTTAAGGTGTGTCTAATTTTTGAACAGATTACTCTTGGAGATGAAATCGTTTACAATAACATGTTGGAACATTCAAGGTCTGAGATCATCAGCTTTTGGTTTAAAGAGCAGAAATCCAGATTTTAATAGAGAGTTAAAAGACTCTGACATCATAGTTTTACAGGAGACATGGTGCAGAGAAGATGTTTCCACTGGTCAGTCCTCACGGCTACACTGAGATTATTATACCATCAACAAAAAAATCCCACAATAACCCAAGGCAGAGATTCAGGAGGCATGATTATATGGTGTAAATCAGAACTGAGCCAGTCCATCACAGTTATTAAAAAAGAAGAATCTCATATATGGTTGAAAATTAACAAACAGATGATCTGTGCCGAGCAACATGTCTACATATGTGCCATCTATATACCTCCTTCAGAATCCCCCTACTACAACCCAGATATTTTCTCCATTCTTGAGGAGGAAGTTAATCATTATAAAACCATGGGAAATGTATTACTCTGTGGGGACTTGAACGCTCGAACAGGGGAAAGAGCTGACACTATGAACACCCAGGGAGACAAACACTTACCTGGAAGCACCTGCTTCCCCCTCCCTGAATGTCCTGCTAGAAAGAGCTTTGACAAGCTTACTAATACAAGCGGTATGCAGCTTTTACAGCTCTGTCGTACACTGGGTCTGTACATAGTCACAGCAGGCTACGAGGGGACTCTCTGGGTCGCTACACTTACAGCTCAGCTCTTGGCAGTAGTACGGTAGATTATTTCATTGCAGATCTAGATCCAATATCTCTCAGAGTTTTCACAGTCAGCCCCCTCACACCCCTCTCAGACCACAGCAAAATCATAATTTACCTGAAAAGGGCTCAGTCTAAGTCTGGAGCCCTTAGTGCCTGTGACCTGTTTAACAGTACATACTCATACAGATGGACCCCAGACAGCATAGGGGCGTACCAAAAGGCACTGGAAAATCAAAACATCCACGATTTAACCCATTTATTTCTAACTGAAACATTTCCCCAGAATAATTCGGTGTAAATTCCGCGAGTGGACAAAATCAATTCAATATTTTATCATCTGGCTTCATTGTCTAATTTGAAAGCCTCAAAACCAAAACCTCAACAAATGAACAATAACAAATGGTTTGACATTGACTGCAAAAATTTAAGGGAAAACTTTAAGGAAATTATCAAATGAAAAGCATAGGGACCCAGATAACCACAGCATACAGCTGTCAATATGAGGCCACTCTGAAACAATACAAGTACACCCTAAAAACTAAGAAAGAGCAACACAGCAAGAACCAGCTCTGTGAAACTGAGGAATCCTTAGAGTCCAACCAGTTCTGGGAGAAATGGAACAACCTAAACAAAACCCAGCAGGATGAATTGGCGATCCAAGATGGAAACACTTGGATTAATCACTTTAGTGAACATCTCGGGTTACGTAGGTAACCCTTGTTCCCCGAAAGGGGAGCGAGACACTGCGTCGGTGGCGACACTATGGGAACGCCTTTAGGCATGGCAGGGCTGAATGCGAATGAAAACTACTCCAATCCTATTGGCTTAATGAGAACAGTAGCATGTGACAGCGTAACCGTAGGCGTATATAAGCACGCCGGCACATAGGTACATTAGCTCTTACTATGAAGCAAGGCACTCCAGGCGGGGAGAGGTGCGGTGAACTGACACAGTGTCTCGTTCCCCTTTCTCGGGGAACAAGGGTTACCTACGTAACCCGAGACGTTCCCCTTCGAGGGGAACTCGAACTGCGTCGGTGACGACACTATGGGAACGAGATACCCACTATGCCGCGCCGAACCCCTGCCTGCCCTAGCGTGCAGGCAACCAGTGGGCACAACTTAGAGAGTCCAGCCTTGGGGGCCCTGAAACACACCAGCAATTGGTCTGCCTTCCTCCATTAAGAGGACCTCTGAGTATATGTACTCAGTGCTCTGACAGGGCAGAGCAAATGCAGTCTCTCATCTTCTGCCGTCACATGAGGTGGAGGATGGAATGCCTGCAGTACCACGGGACCCATTATATTGGACTGCACCTTAGGAATGTATCCTGGAAAAGTGTGCAGGATGGCCCTCCTATTCCCTGGGGCAAACTCCAGGCACTCGCGGAGCAATTGATAACGCCTGGAGGTCCCCCACCCTCCTCAGAGAAGTGATAGCGAGGAGAAAAGCCATCTTCAAGGTCAGGTACTTGGCCTCGGCCGACTCAAGGGGCTCGAAGGGGGCCTCAGCCAAAGCTTTGAGCACCACTGCCAGGTCCCCGGTGGGAACTCTGGGGCGAGTCGCAGGTCTCATCCTCCGGGTCCCACGGAGGAATCGTACGACTAGTGGAAGCCTCCCCAAAGACCCATCCCTACAAAGGGTGTGGAAAGCTGATATAGCTGCCACATACACCTTGAGGGTGGATGGGGAAAGGCCTGCAGAGAAGCGGTCCTGCAAAAACTCCAGTACCTGAACCACTGGGCAGGTAACTGGGTCCAGCATGCGTTCTCTGCACCATGTGGAGAAAACATTCCATTTGATGCCATACATCCTCCGTGTGGATGGGGCCCTGGAGCTAAGGAGTGTCTCGACTGCTCCTGTCGTTAGGCCCGCCTCTAGGTACTGTGCCCCCTCAAGGGCCAGACCCACAGCCGCCACAGGGCGGGGCAAGGGCAGAACCCAGCCCCCTTCCCGGGACAGCAGGTCTCTCCTCAGAAGGACCTGCCATGGCGGACCTTCCAGGAGATCCAGCAGATCTGAGAACCACACCCGGGTCGGCCAAAACGGCGCTACTAGAAGTAGCCGAATACCGTCCTGACGGACCCTCTCCAGGATCCCGGGAGCAAAGCGTCTCAACGGGCGGAAACAGCTAGTCCCAGAGCGTCCTCTACCTGCATCGTCCCGTAGTCGCGAGTCCTTGATCCCGCCGCTTGCTGTACTCCAGCAGCTGGGGAGTAGACAGCTGGGCGAAGAAATATTATCCCAAGACTTACATAACTCATTATGTAAGTCTGGAAAACGGCATGGGGATGCTGAGTGGCTCCTCAGGAAGCGTATCATCCAGTTACTACACTGATAATTTTTTTACAGTGTACCGGCACAAAGCTTCCTACAGCCTGTGACCAATCAAGGATGAGTTTAGCCACAGCCCGCGTCACCACTTCCAGCTGTGTGTCATAGTCGGCTGCGGCTCTTCTGATGATGTCGGCCCGACACCGGAAGTCATTCTCCTCCTCCCTGACGCTAAACACATCTAGCTCCTCGGAACCAGAGTGCATACGCCTCGCCGAACGGAGAACTGAAACCGCCGAGCCACAATCACGGGGCGTACGCCACGGGGAGAGCGTATCTGGCTGTCCTCAGAGAAGAGAGCCATACGGGACTCTTCGAGAGCTGCCGTGGCGTGCGGCAGGCCCAGACAAGCAACACACAGCTCATGAGTGTTAGTCTCCTACCGTGATCAAGCGCGGGCAGGGAGACACACATTTCCGGAACTGGTTCAACTCTGAGGACACACTGCAACTTCCAGGTGGGTACTTCTCTACTAGCCAGGATGCAGGAGCTTTCCACTAACAACATTAGCCATCGTGCCTGCTGAATAGAAAAAAGCTAATGTACCTATGTGCCGGCGTGCTTATATAGCCTCACGGTTACGCCGTGACATGCTACCGTTCTCATTAAGCCAATAGGATTGGGTAGTGTTCATTCAGCGATTCAGCCCTGCCAGCCTAAAGGCGTTCCCATAGTGTCGTCACCGGCGCAGTTCGAAGTTCCCTCGAAGGGGAACTATACAGTAATATTACAAAAAAATGATGATCAGTACAAGATATTCACAAAATGGAAAAAATCTGGAGGCGGTGATAAAACAACCAAAACCCTCTAGATTACCCTGTAACAGAACAAGAATTAACAGAAGCCATCCAGTCCCTAAAAGGAAAAAAGGCTTGTGGTATCGATGGAATCCTAAATGAAATGATCAAATATTCGGACCATAAAATCAGATTGGCTATACTAAAACTATTCAATACTATTCTAACAACTGGAACTTTTCCAGACATCTGGAACAAAGGTTTAATAAACCCAATCCATAAATCTGGAGATAAATATGACCCAAATAACTATAGAGGAATATGTGTATCCAGTAACCTGGGAAAAATATTCTGCAACATCATTAATAAACGACTTGTCAACTTTGTTGATAACCACAATATTCTACATAAATGCCAAATTGTTTTTTTGCCAAATTGCCGCACAACAGACCATATTTTTACCCTCTAGACTCTAATTGATCAAGAATTAAACATTAAGAAAAGAAAAGTATATGCCTGCTTTGTTGACTTCCAAAAAGCCTTTGATTCCATCTGGCACGAGGGCCTTTTCTTTAGGCTACTTGAAAGTGGCATTGGAGGAAAAACATATGACTTGATTAAAAACATGAGTCACAAAGTTATCCATGATACACAGTCTTTGCCACTGCCTCAGTAAGGCTCTCACATCTGCAGGTTCAGTCTTCAGCGACCTTCTGGAAGGGCGCTGGTTATTTCTTTTGTACTGTAGCACCTTACTAATGACAGGGTCTCTCTCTTGACTTCCTTTAATCTGCTCTCTTGTTAATGGTTTGGCCAAGGTGGGCAAACAGGCATCACTAACTAAGTGTAGTGTTTCTATGTCAGCTGTCATTACCCAGGCTGGTGTCTTTCTGCAATGAAACCCCCTGAATCGATGCACTGATTACCTCCTGGTTCACTTCCTCGGTGCACTGCTCCATAAGTTCATTAATATCCGGTGGCATACGGGAGAGGCCGTCTGTATCAGCATTGTGCTTGCCAGGTCTGTACTTAATGGAAAAGTTGAAGTCTGCTTGCTGAGCAACCCACCTATGGCCTGTGGCATTAAGCTTAGCTGTAGAAAGGATGTAGGTCAGAGGATTATTATCTGTATATACCATGAAGTGGGGGGCATGATACAAATAATCCCGAAAACGCTCACATATGGCCCATTTTAGTGCTAAGAATTCTAGCTTCCCTGAGTGCAGGTGATAATTTTTCTCAGGTGGGGTCAGTGTTCTGGAGCCATATCCAATTACCACCATCTTGCCATTTTGTCTCTGATAAAGTATTGCTCCCAACCCCTCTTGGGATGCATCACAGTGAAGGATGAAAGGTTGTGTTAGATCTGGGTACCCCAGGATAGGAGGCTCAGACAGCTTATCAATGACAAAATTCAGTGCATCTTGGTGGGTATGTGTCCAGTCAATGGGAGTGTTAGGTGAAAGGTTACCTTTATTTTTGATGGTGACAGGCTTTCTCATGCTCTTTGACTCCTCCAATAGCCTTTTCTCTGGGGTTGTTGTGAGCAGCTGGTAGAGGGGCTTTGCTATTCTGGAGAGGTTTGGTATGTAAGCTCGGTAATAAGAGAGAAATCCAAGCATTTTTCTCAAATCTCCTACAGTCTTGGGCACCCTCTCCTTTAATGCTTGCACCGGGGCCACCTCAGCTGGGTCCATAGTGTAGCCGTTGCTGGACACCACACAACCTAGAAATCTCACCTTCTTTTTGAACACTTCACATTTGTGTGGACTGAGCTTCACCCCATGTTTTTGGTATCTTTGCAGCACAGTTCTCATGTGGTGAACATGGTCCTCGAAGCTTGGGCTATGGACAAGATTATCATTGAGGTATGGTTGACACATGACATCTCTTAAGCCAACTAAGCATGCTTCCATGTTTCTTTGGAACTCTGCGGGGGCTGCACTCAAACCAAATGGGATCCTAACCCATTGGTAGAGGCCCCAGGGTGTTATAAAAGCAGTCAGAGGCTGGCTCTCCGCATCCAGAAACCCTTGGTGATAAGCCTTCTCTTGATCTAACACTGAGAACCAAGAGCTGCCAGTGAGGGAGTCAAGCATGTCTTGGATTCGGGGGATGGGGTGGCGATCTGGGACTGACTTTCTATTCAATTCCCGGTAGTCACAACACAGTCTTAAAGTCCCATCTTTCTTTCTTACGCACACGACTGGTGATGCATATGGTGATCGTGACTGTGTTATCCAACCCCGATTTAGCAGGTCCTGTAGGTATTCTTTGACTTCCTGGTGTAGTGGCTTTGGAACTGACATGTATGTCTTCTTGACAGGGCTGGTGTCATGGAGAGTAATGTGGAGCTTCAAAAAGGGATTGAACCTATGTCATCATCATTGTAGGCAAACGCATGACATTCCTCTCTCAGTAATTGTCTCACAGTCTCTCTTTGTTCATCATCTAAATGGCTGAGGTCAACCTGGGGGTCCCACTGAGTCGGCTTCTGTGTCTTTGCCTTATCCCTATTTACTGGGCTTTCTTCTTCCCTCCCTCACCTACATTTATCTTTTCTGTTTTAACCACGTGAGCAGTCTTAAAGGTTTGTAGGTAACCAAGAACTGTGTGCTGGTTCAAAGTAACAACCTGCTTATTTGTGTTGGCAATTGGGATTGGCACATACTCTGACCTATCATTGGGGACAGTGATGAGACCCTCCTCAATTGCGACACCCTCTGGTAATGTAAGCTCTTCATTAGGGACTAAGAGAAGGTCTTGACCCTTGAACTGGGCCCCAGTATTTGCTTTTACATAGACAATGGTGACCTGTTCAGCAGCTAAGTTAATTCTTCTCTTCCCTGTGTGCACAATGCCTACATCTCCATCACTATCTGAGGTCTGGATTAGCTTCAGCATTGACCGTGCTGTCTTGAGCATTACTGAGAAGGCGCAACACATCCTCTGAATAGTCTCTGACTTTGGGTGCTGCATGAGGTTCCCCCCTAATACTTCCTCTATCACATTGTAGCCAATTATGGGCTGTTCTGCTACATTTGGGTCGCAAGACACCAGAATGGGGACTAACAGTGGTTCTCCTAAAGCGGGATCTCTGCCAAGTCTGAATGTCACTTCCACCCAACCCAGGAAAGGAATCTGTGTCTGGTTGGCAGCCAGTCCAATCAGTGTCTCTGACTCTAACAGTTCATCGAGGGGTCTCACTGTGTGATTTGGTAAGTTAAGTTTTCTCCATTCGTCATTAATGACATGCCGGCACCTGTGTCCCACAATGCTTCTACTGGGACTGCATCTAACTGACAGTGGACGATGCATCTCTTACCAATAAGGCTCAGAAGTCTTTCTTTGCGCCGAGGTGGAAGGTAGTTGACTGCTTGAGTTGTGTCAGTGGGGACAGTTTCCTGTTTGGTGGGACTGTAGGGGAGACATGGGCTACTGAGGGTCCCGGCTCAGCAGCCCTCTCTAGTTTCCCTGCTGCTCTCTGCTCCGTCGACAGCCTCTGGAGAGGTGTCCCTCCTGGCCACACCTATAACAGTGTCTGCAGGACTCACCGAACTGGGCTTCCTGACACGCTCTGCAGCCATTTAGTCTTCCACTGCTGTGAGGGATGAGTCTCTCGGCTTGGTTTTTCTTTGTTGCCTCAACTGTTTCTAGCACTAACTTCTTAATCTCTAGTACTTCAGCCTTTAGCCCTTCAATGAGCTGACTTGTGCCTGTCTCCTGTTGTGTGTTTTGTCCTTGACGTCTCTTATCCTTTCTCGAAATCTCTCTGTCATTTGTTGTGTATTTTCCATCCCCTTTATTCTCCGTTTCTCTTCTCGAAGGTGGTTGGAAGTCCTGTGGATACACCTCTGCCTGTACTTCGCTGAGTCTTGGAGGCCTACTCATACCGACTTTTCTCAGCTTTTGCTGTCCTTCCTGCTCTAGGTTTGCAGCCTCACTTACTCGCTCGATTAACACATCATCTGTTACAGAATGATTACTCAGGTAGGGCTTGAGTTGGAACTTAACTGCATCGCTTAACAGTCCTGTGTCCACAGAGCGAAGGAATTTTCTCTGAATAAGCTCTGGGCTAAACTGCTCACCTTCATCCTCGTCCCCAGATTTCCACAATAGCTTTTCTTTTAGTTCAATTGCCCTAAACAGGAAATTCTGGGCAGATTCTTTTGGGTCTTGTGAGATGTTCATTAGCTGATGCAGCAGATCTGAGGAAGAGTCCACTTTAAAATGACCTCTGAGGATGGTCTTGAGTGTAGGGAGCGTCAGTCTTCTCTTTATTTCGAGCATCTCTCTCAGATGAAGACCTGGACTTACTGCACGTATGACTGCTTCAATGATTTCAGCTTCAGAGTGTCCCTTACGCTGCCCTGACTCGATCTGGTTAACAAGGCTTGTATACAACAGTTTGTCTTTCTGACCTGCTTCTCCTA